>CP106723.1:108919493-109519493 GCA_025506655.1 Gossypium rotundifolium
CTGGTTTAGGACTAAAGTCATGCAAAGGATAGTCAATTCAGGTTCATTAGCTGGGACTACTAGAATCTCTTTATTTTTCTCTGGGAATTCCTGAATTGACAGAAACTCCTCCACTAGATCAACCATTACCATTGTTTCCATCGGTTGGTTTGTGTTATACTACTCTTGTGTTCCGACCATATTGGCAGAACCCAAAATTTTTGGGACAATGAGTTCCATGCTGATCCGATTCTGCGGTTTGCTAACCATTTCCCTTACTAGCTTTATATCTTCTATTTTGGCAATTGCATTTAATTTGTTTGAATTTCCTTCTGTCTACTAAGATAGATAATAATCTGGGAGTTCTCCTTTTTCACAAGCGTCTATAGTGATATTCTCTCTTTTGCTTAATTCTGAACTTAACGCATCTTGATGCTTTTCTAAGAGTAAATTAGTGTGATGATGATCATCATTACCTTGGAAAGGGATAGGAGTTTCTACTCGAAGTTGACTTAATTCAAGCATCAATAACTGTTGGTTTTCCTGTATCTCCCAGTCCTCATAGACCCATTCCTTGTAAATATCTTGGTCATAATCGAAGTCTTCATTAGACCACATATAACCAAAGTTATCCATGGCTTATGCTGACTGATTATTTAATTGATGGTATCTAGGTTCCTAAAAAAATGAACAAATGTTAAAAAAGTTGAAAAAAAAGCAAATTGAAAATCGTAGCTATAATCTAGAAATTTCCTAATTATTCCTTTAAAAGTGTAAAAATTAAAATTAACCTAGAAACATTGACTCTCCAGCAACGACGCCAACAACTTGATCACCTCCGGACGTACTATTGTCCAGAGTGTGAATGCTACAATAAGATATAGAAATATGAGGCGATATCAGCAAGTATACGGGTCGAGTTGTAATATAGTTTTACAACGTAGTAGGTGAGTACTCCGAGAATCGTACCCAAGGGAGGCAAGTGCTAAATCAATTTCAACCTAAACACAAAAATATCTAATTAGTACTTTAAATTAGTTATAGTACAAAAATATAAAATAAAAGGTTTTTAGGGTTTTTATAATAATAAAAATAAAATAACATAAAAAGGTAAAAATTCAAGAGATATGAAACTAGAATAAATTAAATATTATTATAGGTGATTAGCTCGCTTTGATAATCCCCATCAACTTTCGTTTCGGGTTCCTCATCAATCAACTATTCGCTACCCTAGCAGGATCTTTCGATCTTCCACTAACATAACAAGTCAGCAAAAACTACTTATCTTTTGACCTCACAATCTAGACTATTTTAGGGTGAAGGTGTTCACGAATGGGCCATACCAAATTTGGGTTAATTCCCACCTTGATGAATTCTTAGGGTTGTCAAGCCTAGGGTATGTTTCATGTTCTTCCTTTCCCAAACTGTTGATCCGTTGAGTAACCCTGCAAAATAGTTAATAGATCATACCTCCATTCACTAATCCCCAATAAAAGGATTAGTTCCCCATGGCTTTCATAGGCAATATAAAATCGATGTAAAGAGACAACATATCAATTAAATCGACAATATAGAGTTTACGAAAGAACCTGATTGTATTAAGATTAAACGTGAATCCACATAAGTTGATTATCTTCACAATTCAAATCTCTTGAAAGAAAACAAAGAACAGAATAAAACTAAAACCTAAGAAAAGAGAAAATTAAAACTAAATTTAAAAGAAGAATTCTACCCTAAGCCAATCGTCCCCACAACATGTGCCAAAGGAGCCTATTTATAGATTCTAAGTGGCTGTCATCCTTAACCCTTAGTGAGCTGACGTTCAAAATCTTTAAGTTTGATTGTGAAAACCAAAACTCCCATGTTTCGTTTTTATCTTCCATCCAAAGTCGATATCACGACACATCAGGATCTATTTCGTGACATAGCAATCAGTGTACTCCTTATAAGATATCTTCATTGGTATGATGCGACACCCTCTAGTTGTGACGTGACACTAAAGGAAGTCTTGAGATTTTTCCATTTTGCTTACTATGTTGCAACACCGGACATCCTATGTTATGACATAGGGACCAATATCTGTTTAGTATGCCTTCTAATGGTTTTCTACACATTCACAAAGTGCGTTAGCTCACCCTTAGGCCTCATTCAACCCCTAAGGTCAATAAAAGACTCAATTTGCACATTTTATTCACTTATTAAAACTTAAGAAAACATAATTCAAACTTACTAAAAATGTTTCAAGCTCTTAAAGTACAATAATTAGTTTTATCTGCTACAGCGAATTACGGTAGATCAATCAGCAAGGTAGTGCATTGGCATCTTGGTTGTCGTCAATTATAAGTGTTAAGATTTTGCCTGATTTAGTTAATTGCAATATTGTTTCATCTTCTTGGAGTACTGGAATGATTTTTTTAAGCCCATTCTACAGTAAAGACTATGAATTAGAGTATGTAAGTATTTGAAGGAAATTAAAATGATATGTGCTAACTTGAGATTATGTAGTGAAAATGTGTCAAATACAGAATAAATTTTAGCCATTTTGAATGGCTTGCCAATTGAATACGAGTCTATTGTAGCAATTATTACCATAAGTAGGTAGTCATATGAAGTTGATATGGTGTCTAGTATGCTTTTTGATTTAGAGGCTAGTAAAAAATTTGTAGCATTACTAGAGGTTATGAGTGCAAATATGGTTCAGTCTACTCCAAAGCAATCTTTTCAAGGGCTTCATCACAGATTCAATATTTTCAACTTGGAGTGTTTCAGTAGCAACAATATAGAACTTGATCTAATCAGTTTTAGAGAGGTAGAGGACATGGTCGATTTAGTTACAACAATCTTCCACTGTCAATTATGTCATAAAATTGGACATGTTGTCCAAAAGTGCTATTACTTGTTTGATATTATTTTTACTGGTGAGCTAGAGTTTGGAAATAATGTTTGCAATGGTAGAAATTCAATTCCACATATGATTGTTAATGCTTGTGAATTTGTCGATGAAAAAGTGTTTGGTCAATCGAGTACTCAAATGAAAAGAGGATCCATGGTTGTTCATGCATTAGTTGCTACTCCAACTATGGTGGATGAAAATTCTTGGAATCCAGATTTATGAGCAATGAATCATACTAAATTTGATATTAGTAATTTGAGCAATATAGGTTCATACACTGGTTCAAGTAAGCTTTTTTAGGAAATAGTCAATATGTGTCTATTTCTTACATTGGTCAGAATGTTTTGCAATCTAATGATAAGCTCTTATAATTGAATAATGTTATTTGTGTTCCTGAAATTACTAAGAGTTTAATTTATGTGTCTAAGTGTGCAAAGGACAATAAGGTGTATTTTAAGTTTCATGCCTACAATTGATTGGTCAAAGATTCTTTTACTCATGAAGTGTTAATGAGAAGAGTAGAGCAAAATGGCTTGTACAAGTTGATCAATTCAAATAAAACAACAAAAGAAGATAATCAATGTTTTCAAGTATCTTATGAATCTAACAATTCTAGTGTTACTCGAGTAAATAAAAAGATTTATTTGTGACATTTTAAATTAGGCCACCCTTCTCATGACACACTTCTTAAAGTGTTAAAGTCTTGTAATGTCTTTGCTTTTCACACTAAAGATAGTTCATTTAGTGCATGTTTTATGGGCAAGGTGAAGAAGTTTCCTTTCAAAGACTCTACTACACTATATGATGCTCTTTCGAAGTTAATTGAAATTGAAGTTTGGTGTCCATCTCCAGTGACTTCAAATGGTTGTCGATATTATATGTCCTTTGTTGATATGTTTTCTAGATTTGTTCGATTTATATGGTGGCTAAGAAGTCTAAATTTGTTCAGGTATTTTGGGTGTTTAAGAAGAATATTTTTGCGAGTTGGCTAACCGTGCATTGGCGAACACACATGGCAGAGAGTCCAAGCATGAGCTATTTGGCGCATGGTCAAAATAAGATAAGGATGATGAACTTTCATGTGAGTGATGCATTGATGATTGACTTCTTCTTTAAAATATGCTTAGATGCTAATTTTTTCATGTTAACCTTTGGTACAACTTATGTTTTCTCAGTTTTTAAGAGATTAGATGTTTTTGGTAGAGTATGAGGAAATGAATTGATCATGTCTGTCGAGTCTTAAAAATTTATAAAAAGAATGATCGAACCCTGGAAACTAACTAAGACAATGATGGAGCCAAGCGCACCTATCGAACAGTAGTATAGCTAGCGGCAAGACCGGATTGTTGAACCCAAAGGAACCAAAAGTACTAATATTAACTCTTTTTCTATTATTTAGCCTACGAATTAAGGGAATTTTTTATCTAATCTAAAATTAACTAACCAACTAAGCTAAAAGTGCTAAGACAAAGAAGAAATTGGGGAAGGACTTGAGGGAACCGATTGAATTAGACAATACCCGAGGAAGAATCCACCTAGACTTCACTTGTTATCTAACTCTAAACCAGACGATTTATTCACTTGACTTGATTTGTAGGATTCCCTAATTTATATTAATACCTCTCTCGAGGCTACTAACATCTAACCCTAGGTTGATTAATTGAAATATCTTTCTAATTAAAACCCCTAGAATTGCATTAACTCGATTTATGGACTCCCATATTAGGTTTGACCCTAATCCGACATATTTTCGTCACCCTATCTCTAGGCGCGCGAGCAACTCCGCTTAATTATGCTAGATCTACTCTTAGACAGGGTTTCTTCCTCCTCTGCCTAAGCACATCACACTTGAATAAATATCCCAGAAATACCAAAACAATAATTAAGAACACATAGTTAAGAACAAATCAAGTATTTATCATACAACTCAAATAACAATAACAAGATCCGTCTTAGGTTTCATCCCCCTCAAGTATCTGAGGGTTTAGTTCATAATTGTAAAATAAAACATCTCAGAAGAAAATATAAAACAAAACATAAATAAAACCCTAAAACCCCCTGAAGGAATTGAAGGAGAGTTCCTCCGTCTTGAGTATGATTCGACTTCTTGAGATGAATCAACTGGCTTTCTTTGAGTAAATCTCTGAATTTAACTGCTCTGGCTCGGGTCTATGGCCTAGCTAAACGCCCCCTAAAGGTTGGCCTCTAGGGTCTTTATATAGGCTTTTGGAATATGTTTCTTTTCCTCTAAGTACCCTAATCTGAATAGAATTCTTCTTATCTGCGGCAGAGACACGCCCATGGCACATGCCCATGTATTTCGGGGTCCAGTCGTGGTCAAACCTGTTGATGAGGCACGGCTATGTATTTCAGGGTCTAGGCCATGGTCAACTCTTCTTACGGGGCACGATCGTGTGGTCATGGTCCCAGGCCGTGTGGATTTTGTACTTTGGCCCATTTTCTCCATTTTCGACCCGTTTCTCGTTCTTTTCATCCTCTGGTACTCTACCGAGTGTAAAACATGAGAACAAAGGATTAGGAGCACCTATTTCCATAATTAAAGGGAAAATCATCCAAAAACATGCTAAATGTGGGATTAAAATATGTTCATATTATGGTTTATCAAATACCCCCACACTTAAACTTTTGCTTGTCCTCAAGCAAAGTTCTCAACTCACAATTAAAACGAATTTCCTCAATTCATAATATTCATTAATAATGTTTCATCATAATTCATAGATAATTTATACATGGATAATTCAACTAAAAGAGTCCTAAAGATTCAAACAATCAAAGTCATGAGTTTTTAGCATGAAAACATAGGTGTTTTCCCCTTATCCGAATAATTACCTTTAATTCAAAATCGACAAAAGTTGACATCTGGACTAAAGATTCACTCAAATCACTCAAGGTTTTTAAGGTTCAAAAATAAAGCACTCATAAGTCAAACGTGAAAAGTTAATCCCATAGGCTTGCATGAAAACCAAATCTCCACCATTGTAAAATGAGATGATACACAAATCAAAAGGTCTTTAAAAAGGGTTGTAACGGGGTTTAGGTTAACGGTGTGGATAAAGGCTAAATTAAAAGGGTTAGAATCGAGATTGAATTGACAAATTACCTAACTAGCTAATAACCTGAATAATTACATCAATTGAAAAATTTGTAATACTAAAAATACGAGCTTCTTTTTCAAGATGTTGACATTAAACGTATAGGCTCGCTTAATCACAAAACTAATAATGAATATACTTTATTTTTTAAGAAATACCAAAACAATGTAAGATAAAACTTTAACAACTGAAATAATATAATTAGAAAACTGATCAAAACAAGTCTCGATAGAGGGGTAGTTAAAAGGAATGGTGATAAAAAATACAAGATGGGTTTCGGGTTAATATTAGTGGGTTGAGTCAATAAAAAGGGTTGTTAGGATCAAAGGGTTTCACTAGGGGTTAATTATGAGGGTAGGCTTTTAGTGGAGTGGTTAAATCCTAAATGCCTTAATCATCTCTATATATCAAATCAATAGTGTGGTCTTGACATGTATAATCGAAGCAAGTTCTAGAGTAACAAATCAATGTTGACACACTCATAATCAATAAAGTGAGCACGAAAAGAATGTATGCTCTAAAAGGCTCAAAATCTCACAAAAATTATAGGTATTTTGATGTTAACCTCGTAAATTTCAAACTTCTAGGTAACAACTTAGATTCAAGTAGACACCCTAACACAATTTTTTTGAAAATAGACTCATCATGCTTGATTCTCTAGTATCTTAAAGTTTAAATCATCATTGCACAATTATCAATGACTTAATCTAAAACATATTAATAAAACTCATGAATCAACAAGAATTTTATTCTAATTAGAGATATGAGAAAATTACTTTAAGACAAAATATCATTCAGGGATTTGAGAATAATACAAAAAGTTAGGCATTTTTTCTAAATAATTTTCACCCCCACACTTAATATGTACATTGCCCTCAATGTAGAAAGATAGATAACAATCATAAAAAAAGGAAATCAAAAGAGAAGGAGAGAGGTGAAACTTCCTAAATTTGTGGATGGATTCCTTGAGTTGGAAGTGTGGAAACTTGATTCGTAGATGAAAGATAAGTTGGAGGGGGCGCCTCTACTTCCTGTGCTAGATGAAGAAATTGAGAACCTCATGAAGAGTTAGCCAGGAAATAATAATACTAATTTAAATTATACTAAATATATAATTAAAGTAAATAAAGATAACAAGAAAGAAGATAAGAATTAAAATGAGACTAAAAGAAAAGATGAATGGATTGAAAGTCCTTATTGGTAGGTGGTTCGCGAGGTGGGTGTGGTTTCTAAGGCCGTGGTGTTGTGATTCCCAGCAGCCTTTAGAACCTAAAACCAAGAAACTAAAACAAAATAAACTAAATTTAATATATGAAAAATAAAGAAAAGAAAAATAAAGGAGAAGATATCAGTAAAATAAGAGTTAAATAGTCTCAAAGACCCTTGGCTTGTCGAGTTAATGAAGCAGCCAGCATGAACTTATGTTGATTTGTTTCGCACAGGGAGACAGGACTCAGATATTTCCATTTCTTTGACATTGTTGAAGCATAGATTAAGACTTTTATAGAATGAAGAAGGGGGAGGGTGAAAATAGAGGGGAGTGGAGAGTGGATAGGGAATGGGTGAGAAGGGGAGAGAGGTGTTTTAAATAGATATTTTTAGCTCTGGTACAATCCCACGCCCATGTATCGTGGGCGTGTTGTGTCACACAGCCATATCGCACGACCGTGTGGAGGTTCAATTGCTTCTCCCATGCTTGGTATTTAAGTTGCCACACCCGTGTTGGTTCAACAGTGTCGGCCACGGCTATGTCGCACGGCTGTGGTGTTAGGTGAGTCCGTGATTCAGAGATATTTTTCTCGTCCTGTCTTGTACTATCTCTGCCATGTCAGTACGAAAATTCGTAGCATCCATATTGCCACGGCCATGGCCGTGTGTATGGCCTTGTAATGTGAAAATCTTCAGTTCATTAACTTGGTTAGTATTTTGTTAGGTGCTAGAAGAAAAAGAAATGAAAATAAATAGGGTTAGTGCTCAGGTTGCCTCCCGAGAAGTGCTCGTTTAAAGTCTTAAGCTAGACTTACATCTCATTCATACCTTCACGGTGGTTTAAGGAGTGAAAAATCCTTTTTCATGCTATCATCATATAATTTAAGTCGAGTGGAGTTTACTTTAAAAGTACCGAAAGTAGAATTACTTACCTTGACTGTTCCGTAAGGGAAAACATTAAGTACCGTAAAAGGGATCTCTTCGTTTATCTTCAGGTTTGATTTGAAAATTCGTGAGTCTGTTCTATCTAATAGTACCTGATCTCCTATTTTGAAGTGATTTGATGTTCCTTTAAGTTCTTCTGGGGGTTCCTTTAGTTTCACTTCGTGTGGGTTTGATTCCTCCTCGAAATGTATCTCCCACTCATCTAGCTCATCGGTCTGAAGCCGTCGTTCCTCATGAGATATTTCCTTATTGGTACGGACTGTAGGATCTGGCTCTATAGTATAGTTCTTCGGTGTTTCCTGAAAAGAAAGTTTAATCGAATGCTTATCAAGGGAATTTACGTCCTCACCTTTCTCACTCGATGTCCTGGCTGAGTCAAAAGCTTGAATACTGATTTATTCGTCACCTACATGAAGTATGAGTTCACCTGTGCTAACATCAATTTTAGATCTGGCAGTTGCTAGAAAAGGTCTTCCTAAAATTAATGGGATACTATTTTCTTCATCCATATCTAACACAATGAAGTCTACGGGGAATATGAATTTGTCAACTTTAACTAGTACATCTTCAATTATATGCGAATAGTCTTGTCAGCTAGTTGAATACTCATCCTACTTTGCTTGGGTTTCCCTAGACCTAGTTGTTTAAACATTTTAGATGGCATAAAATTGATGCTTGCCCCTAAATAGGCTAAAGCATTCTCAATAGAAAAACTACCAATTAAACATGGAATTGTAAAACTCCCTAGATCTTTTAATTTCTGTGGTAATATATTATGTAACATTGCCGAGCACACTGCGTTTAGTTTCACATGTGACTCCTCATCTAACTTTTGCTTGTCCGTTAGGAGCTCTTTTAAAAATTTTCTTGAATCTAACATCTACGAAAGAGCTTCAAGAAATGGTAAGTTAATATGTAATTTCTTTAAGAGTTTAAGGAACTTACTAAACTGTTCTTATGTGTCGTCTTCCTTCATTGCATTGGGGTAAGGTATACGAGGTTTGTATTCTTTAATTACTGATTTTGGCTTTTCTTGGCTTACCTCAATCTTACCTTCACTTACCACAGGTTCTTACCTTGTCTCAGATTCAGATTCTACTAACCTTTCACTGTCATGAGCTGTTATGGCTTGAATTTTCTCCTTTGGATTAGTCTTAGTGTTACTTGGAAGCTACCTAGTGGTCGTTCGGAGATCAGCTTTGCGAGTTGCCCTAACTGGTTCTCAATTCCTTTAATCAATGCTTGTTTATTTTTAAGTGTTGTCTCGGTGTTTTGAAATTGAGTTTCAGACACCGCTATAATTTTTTGACATCTCTTCAAGGTTCGGCTTCTTTTCCTGTGGGTAGGGTTGTTGTTGGAAGTTTGGAGGGGGTGGTTGTTGTCTCTGATTTCGTTGGCCACCCACGAGAAATTGGGGTGGTTTCTCCAACCTAGGTTATAAGTATTACTATAAGGGTTATTTTGATGTCTAAAATTGTTACCCACATAGTTTAATTGTTCGTTTTCCATGCCCGGATTATAAGGTGGGTACTCAGGATTCACCACACCTCCTAGATTTGAGTCACATTATGGATGTACCTCCAAAGAACCACACAAACCATCAATCTTTTTATTCATCATCTCTACCTGATTTGATAGCATGGTGACTGCGTCGAGATTGAAAACTCCGGCTGCTTTGGTTGGCTTTGTCCTTATAACTTGTCACTGATAGTTATTTAGTGACATCTCCTCTATGAATTCATAAGTCACTTCAGGAGTTTTGTTATTTAGGGATCCATCGGCTGCTGAGTCAATTAACTGCCGGGTTGAGGGGTTCACACCGTTGTAAAAAGTCTGGACCTGTAACCACAGGGGTAAACCATGGTGTGGGCACTTTCTCAACAGATCTTTATATCTCTCCCATGCATCGTATAATGTTTCTAAATCCATCTACACAAAAGAAGAGATATCATTCCTTAATTTGGCCGTTTTGTCCGGTGGAAAATATTTCAGTAAAAAATTTTAGGCCATTTGGTCCCATGTAGTGATTGATCCTCGTGGAAGAGAATGTAACCACTGTTTGGCTTTATTTCTCAAAGAAAAGGGAAATAACCGAAGATGAATGGCATCATCAGAAACACCATTTATTTTGAAGGTATCATAGAATTCTAGAAAATTACCTAAATGAGTATTTGGGTCTTCGTCCTGCAAACCATCAAATTGAACAAATTGTTGAATCATTTGTATAGTGTTAGGTTTTAATTTAAAATTATTAGCGGCTATAGCAGGCCTAACAATACTCGATTCAGCTCTTGTTAAATTAGGTTTAGCATAATCATTCATAGTTCGAGGAGCATGATGATTAGCCATCTCCTGAGGTATTGGATTATTCTTAGCCATCCTTTCGGTGGTATTGGTTTCGTCCTCTTACTCTCCTTGTATGTAATCTAAGCCTCACCTTACTTCTCTACGATTTCTGTATACGGTTCTTTTAATATCAATGTTGTAAAGTAGTGGTCCTATCGGGTTCCTTCTAGTCATAAACTAGAGGTACCTGCTAGGAAAAGAGAAAAAGAAAAAGAAAATTTAGAAAAGTAAAAATAAAATTTAATTGTAGAAAAATAAAATAGAATATGGTTAAAGTAATAAAAATTTAGCGTTCTTAATATTTTAGCTCCCCGAAAATGGAGCCAAAAACTTAATCATGTCTGTCAAGTCTTAAAAATTTATAAAAAAAGAATGATCGAACCTGGAAACTAACTAAGACAACGATGGAGGCAAGCGCACCTATCGAACAGTATTATAGCTAGCGGAAAGACCGGATTGTCGAACCCAAAGGAACCAAAAGTACTAATATTAACTCTCTTTCTATTATTTAGCCTATGAATTAAGGGAATTTTTTATCTAATCTAAAATTAACTAACCAACTAAGCTAAAGGTGCTAAGACAAAGAAGAAATTGGGGAAGGACTTGAGGGAACTGATTGAATTAGACAATACCCGAGGAAGAATCCACCTAGACTTCACTTGTTATCTAACTCTAAACCAGACAATTTATTCACTTGACTTGATCCGTACGATTCCCTAATTTATATTAATACCTCTCTCGGGGCTACTAATGTCTAACCCTAGGTTGATTAATTGAAATCTCTTTCTAATTAAAACCCCTAGAATTGCATTAACTCGATCTATGGACTCCCATATTAGGTTTGACCCTAATCCGGTAGATTTTCGTCACCCTATCTCTAGGCGCGCGAGCAACTCTGCTTAATTATGCTAGATCTACTCTTAGATAGGGTCACTTCCTCCTCTGCCGATGCACATCACACTTGAATCAATATTCGAAAATACCAAAACAAGAATTAAGAACAAATAGTTAAGAACAAATCAAGTATTTATCATACAACTCAAATACCAATAACAAGATCCGTCCTAGGTTTCATCCCCCTCAAGTATCTGAGGTTTTAGTTCGTAATTGGAAAAGAAAACATCTCAGAAGACAATATAAAACAAAACATAAAGAAAAACCTAAAACCCCCTGAAGGAATTGAAGGAGAGTTCCTCCGTCTTGAGTATGATTTCGGCTTCTTGAGATGAATCAACTGGCTTTCTTCGAGTAAATCCCTGGACTTAACTGCACTGGCTCGGCTCTCTGGCCTAGCTGAACGCCCCTAAAGTTTGGCTTCTAGGGTCTTTATATAGGCTTTTGGAATATGTTTCTTTGCCTCTAAGTACCCTAATCTGAATAGAATTCTTCTTATCTGCGGAAGAGACACGTCCATGGAACACGCCCGTGTATTTCGGAGTCCAGGCCATGGTCGAACCTGTTAATGAGGCACGGCCATGTATTTTGGGGTCCAGGACGTGGTCAACTCTTCTTACGGGGCACGGCCGTGTGGTCATGGTCCCAGGCCATGTGGATTTTGTACTTTGGCCCATTTTCTCTGTTTTTAGCCCGTTTCTCGTTCTTTTCATCCTCTGGTACTCTACTGAGTATAAAACATGAGAACAAAGGATTAGGAGCACCTATTCCCATAATTAAAGGGATAAATCATCCAAATACATACTAAATGTGGGATTAAAATATGTTCATATTATGGTTTATCATGAATCTTGTTATAAATAGTAATGTTTTTCTTGTTAAAAATTAATGAAAAATACTAGCAGATCATTTTATACTTCTATCATACTCATTTCTTCTCCACTTTCCTTTCTTTTTTAGTTCATATCCCCAACAATTGGTATCAAGAGCTAATCATCTTTAAGGACCATTGTTTCTTTTTGAGTTCCTTGTCGAGAAAATCTATTTGTTTTTTAAGACATGTATTCATCAAGTTTTTCACCACCTCTTCCTCCTATCTTTATTACTGAAAACTACCATATTTAGGTGGTCAAGATGAAACCTACCTACAAGCTTTTAACTTGTGGGAGATTGTGAATGTTGATATCAAGCCACCACCACTGAGGGCTAATGTTACAGTTGCACCAATCAGGCAACACAACGATGATCATACAAAAAGATACAAGGAAATGTCTTACCTTCAAAATGGTGTTTCTGATGTGATGTTCACACAAATCATGGCCTGTGAGACTCCAAAACAAGCTTGGTATAAGCTAAAGGAGGAGTTTTATTGATTAGACAAGACTAGACAACAACAACTTAATAATCTCAGGAGAGATTTTGATAATTTGAAGATAAAAGAGGCTGAGACAGTGAAGTAATACTTAGACAAGATAATGGCAATGGTCAACAAAATCAAGTACTTAGAGATTAGTTTGCAGAAGTAGGGTAGTTGAGAAGGTCATAACTACACTTCCTGAGAGGTATGAGTAAAAAATATCTTCTCTTTAAGACTCAAGGGACCTATCTACAATCACCTTATCTAAGTTGACAAATGCATTGTATGCTCAAGAGAAAAGGAGAGCATCAAGGAAAGAGGAGCATGCTAAAAGAGCTTTTCGAGCTAAAAGTAATGAAGGTGTGAGCTCTCCAAGTCAGAAGGGAATGAAAGGTTGGTCAAAGAAGATAGAGAAGCCAATGAGAGATGGTGGAAAGAAGAAACATCCACCATGCTCTCATTATAAGAAGACCACTCATATTGAGAGGTTTTGTTGGTTCAGGCTAGACAAGCAATGTAGAGCCTACAAGTAGTTTGGACATATGGAGAAAGTATGCAAGAATAGAGGGTGAACTCAATAGCAATAGCCACAACAACAAAATGTTCAAGTTCAAGTAGTTAGGGAGATCATGTTCAGGAGGAGCAAGTATTTGCAACCTCTTGTTTTGAATATATAAGTAGAGTCACAAAGGGTTGGTTGATCGACAATAGTTGCACCAACCATATGACCTTAAATGAAAGCATCTTCAAGAATCTAGACAGAAGCTGCATTTCAAAACTGAGGATTGGAAATGGAAAACTCTTCAAGCTAAAGGCAAAGATGATGTGTTGATTAGCACGCCATCAAGAACTAAAATAATTTTGGATGTTCTTTTAGTGCCTGAAATAGACCAAAATCTCCTTAGCATTGGTCAACTACTCAAAAAAACTATAATGTTGTTTTTAAATATAATGGTTGCGCTATATTGGATTCATCGGGACATAAAGTTGTGACAATCTTAATGAAAGATAGAAGCTTTATGTTGGATTTGAATCAGGTGGCCTCAAGTGCTTATACCAGTTTTGTAGATGAAACTAATCTTTGGCACAAAAGTCTGGGACACGCAAATTATAAGTCCCTCGATCAAATGTGTAGGTTAGATTTGGTTTAGAATATGGCCAAATTTGAAGATCAAAAGAGTGTTTGTGAAGTCTATAAACTGGGAAAACAAAATAGGCTTCTATTTCTAGCAAACAAAGCATGGCGTGCCAATGAAAAACTCCACCTGGTCTATACAGATGTTTTTGGACCTATGCGAACTGGTTTACTGAATGGTAGCGGGTATTTTGTTTTGTTTATTGATGACTACACAAGGTTTCGTTGGGTCTATTTCATGCAACATAAGCCTAAAGTAGCTGGTAATTTTTAGAAGTTCAAAACTAGAAAATCAAGCTAACAACAAATTTAAAATGCTTAGATTAGATAATGGACCTGAGTACACCTCAGACAAGTTTCAGAAGTCCTGTGAAGAGGAAAGGATTCACCACTAGCTCACCAACTTCTACACTCCTTATCAAAATGGAGTATGTGAAAGAAAGAACATGACAATTACGGACATGGCAAAGTGCTTATTGTTTCAAATTAACCTACCAAATAGATTTTAGGCTAAGGTAGTAAATACCTAAGTATATCTACTTAATAGGCTGCCAACCGAGTATGTAAAGGCGAAGAGTCCATTTGAAGGGCACAAACCTTCAGTTTCTCATCTGAAAGTATTTGGTTTTATTTATTTTGTTCATATACCACAGGTGAAAAATAGTAAAATTGAAAGGAGGTCGTAGCCTGGGATCTTTCCGAGATACAGTTGCGACAAGAAGGGTTATAGAATTTTTTGTCCTTTATCTAGTAAGATCATTATGAGCAGAGATGTAAAGTTTGATGAAGGAAAAACATAGAATTGGGATGCCAGTGAAGCTGAGTTGCTCAAGCAAGGAAAACTTGAGTTAGGTTTCGAGCCTACCAATGATCAAGTTGAAGATAAAAATTTGATGATTTTTTAGTGAGAGGCACTCAAAAAATCACTAAAATATATGAAAGAGTTGATGTAGCAGCTCTTGAACCAACCAATTTTAAAGAAGCTGAAACAATTGAAGGCCAAAAAGAAGCAATGCGAGCTGAGTTGAAGATGATCCACAAAAATCAAACTTGGCAACTTGTTGATAGGCCATCATATAAAAAAGTTATTGGTATCAAATGGGTGTTCAAAACCAAAATCAATGCTAATGGCTCACGCAATAGGTTCAAGGCAAGATTGGTTGTGAAGGGTTTCAATCAACAATATGGGATCAATTATATGGACACATTCACACCAGTAGCAAGGTTGGATACAATAAGATTGTTACTGGCTTTAGTAGCACAAATGGGTTGTATAATCTATTAATTGGATTTCAAATCAACCTTTTTAAATGGGTACTTGCAAGAAAAGATTTATGTGGAACAACCACCTGGTTTCATAGTCAAAGGAAGTGAAGAGAAGGTTTACAAGCTTAAAAAAGCCTTGTATAGGCTGAAACAGGCTCCAAAGGCTTGGTATGCAATGATTGATGAGTATTTACTGACCTTTGAATTTGAGAAGAGCCTAAGCGAACCTACTCTTTATGTTAAGAAAACTGGTGAGGTCAAAACATTAATTGTTTCCTTATATGTTGAGGACTTGCTAGTAATTGGGAGCAGTAATGACTTGGTGAAGGAATTTAAGCTGCACCTGGAGAAGATATTTGAGATGTTAGACCTTGGAAAAATCAGATACTAACAAGTTCAATAAGGGATATTCATCAATCAACAAAGCTTTTTGTAACACCCCTAACTCGTAACCGTCATCGAAATAAGGTTAAGAGGTATTACCAAACATTCAAAACATTTATAATCATTTCACATCTTTACTTAACAATTCATAATCATAGAGTCCCTTAAATAGGTCCACAAGACCTTAAACATGCATTAGAAAGGGGTTGGGACTAAACCGAGCACATACAAAATTTTATGAAAATCAAACATTTTTCAAAGTTACAGAGGTCACACGCCCGTGTGGGTAGGCACACGGCCTTAGACACACCCGTATGTCCAAGCCGTGTCAAAATGGGGCATACATATTGACTTGTCCACACGGCCGAGGACATGCCCGTGTGCTTTACCCATGCTAGACACTGACTTATTTCACACGGCCAGTCATACGCCGTGTGCGAGTCTGACTTACTTTAATTTACAAACTTAAAAGACATGGTCGAGCCACACTCCCGTGTGCTCAACCGTGTGGGAAAATATAGGCCATTTGCAAGGCCAATTTGCCACCCACACTTTGGGTCACACCTACAACATCAAGCCATCTTAAATTCATACTTCAAAAGCATTCAAAACATGCACAATTTGACCCTTAATCACATCATACTTTAGCATATACAATTTCTACTCAAATATACCAATTCAAAACATCAACTTTCCTTCAAAACATATTACTAATACTTTATCTAAATCATTTCAACTCATTGCAATTCTTCATCAATTAAATATCTAAATCAACCATGAACTCACCTATTTATGTATCATTTCATTAGTCTAACATTATGCACATAAAACCATCCAAATCATGCATCATATAGCTTGAACTACTCATTCATAAACATATTCATTACCAAGCCATATCACATGGCTATATTTACACAACTCAAAACATCATCCAAATACTCTAGCCTATACATGTCATACTTTAATATATACAACTTCAAAAGGTACCAAAAGATAATTCGATAGTGTGGTGATGATCCTTGACGATCCCCAAGCTTCTCGTAGCTTTAATAATTTATAAAACAATCAAACAAACACACACACAAAGCTTTCATAGCTTAGTAAGTCATAAGTAAATAAAGAACATATAAACATTTACATTAAATTTGACTAACCAAAATCACCAATACATTAACCAATTACACAATTAACATGTTTACAACTCAAATATTTATCACATTCACAATATCTATTTAACATCAACTTTCAAACTCACATATATTCATAAGCACATATAAATTTATCTTTTATCACTTCCAATTCATGTATCCATCATAATCATATACTTACCTTGTTCTCATATGCATATTACAAAGCACATACCTGAATCGTTTAGTTCATTTTCACATCTGATCTCATCTTGATACTGCCCGTTGAACTATTCGAAATTAATAAGGATACTCTGATAATCGGAAGGCTAGTACAATGCCAACGTCCGAGACGTGGTCTTACATGTAATCACATATCGATGCCACTGTCCCAGACAAGGTCTAATACAAATAAAATATGATGCCAATGTTCCAGACATGGTCTTACACGTAAACACAAGTCGATGCCAACGTCCCAGACGTGGTCTTACATGAAAACACATATCGAAAATCCTATGTCATGACATATGTATCCTAACTATTCCTAAGGTTCGTATGGGACTTTTGGACGTCGCATCTCGATTATTTTAGACTCGAAAATATTGCTCCCAAGCTCAATCATTTCATCATATCAACTTACAAAAATAAAAATTCAATTCGGTACTATTAAATTAGATAAAATAGAATTTAACAATATTATTTACTTATGAACTTACCTCGGATATTGACGGATGAAATCGACTATTCGACTACTTTTGACTTCCCTCGATCTAATTCCGATTTCTTTTGTTCTTGATCTAAATAAATTCAAATTTAACTAGTTTAATCAAATATTAATTCAATTTAATCCACAAACACATATTTAGGCCTTTTTACGCTTAAGCCCCTAAAATTTACATTTTTCACAATTTATTCCTTATTTCACAAAACACAAAATACACATAATTTCACTACTTCATGCTTAGGCCAAATCTTCCTCATGTTCATACAAGTCCATACATTTCATTTATTTCACATTTTAGTGTTTCAAAATATTATTTTCACAATTTAGCCCTAATTTCTCAAAATCATTAAAATTTTCAATACAAAACATATCAATCCAAAACATATCTTTCATAATCCATCAACTAACATCACAAAGCTTATAAATTCATCAATGGCTTAACTCAAAATATTCATCAAAATCAAAAATTAAAACATGGGCTTTGTAAATTTCATATCAACGATCTCAAAAACATAAAAATTATCAAAAACTGAACTAGTTACATACCTCAATCAAGCTTAACTATGGCCGAATGTATCTTTCTTTTTCTTTTTCTTTTCCTTAGCTATTTTCAGCTATTAAAAGATGAACATATATGGTTTTTTTTTTTTGTATGTTTTATTATATTAACATAATTAACATTTTACTAAATTAACCTTATTAGTTTAATATAAACATCTTATATATTATGTACATAACCGTCCATCATTATGTTTCATGGTATAATTGCAACATAGACACCTCCCATTAAAAGAACAAATCAATTTAGCACTTTAACAAATAGTTAGAAACTTTTACCATTTACGCGATTAAGTCCTTTTATTAAATCGGACAATCAAACGATAAAATTAAATCACAAAAATTTCACAAATATCAATTCACATAGTATAAACACAGATAATAATATTTAATTATTTTTCTAACTCAGATTTGTGGTCCCGAAACTACTATTTCGATTAGGGTCGAAACCGGACTGTTACACTTTTCCTCAAAGATCTTGGAAAGGTTTTGCATGGATACGTGCAAACCAGCAAGCACTCTTGTAGCACTTGGTGAAAATCTTAGTAGTAATGAAGATTTTGAGTGTGTCGATGATAGGAATTACATAAGTCTAATTGGTTGCTTGTAGTATTTGACAGAAACACGACTTGATATTATGTATGCAGTAGGTTTGCTATCAAAGTTCATACACTATTGCAATATATCACATTTTAAGGTTGCTAAGAGAGTGCTAAGATATATCAAAGGAACCGCCAATGTGTCCACATTGAAGCTTGTAGGGTACATTGACAATGATAGGGTTGGATCAGTGGATGATATGCGAAGCACCTCTGGATATTTTTTCTCACTTGGATCTGGCGTACTCTCTTGGAATTTGAAGAAGCAATCAACTGCTACTCAATCCACAGTTGAGGCGAAGTATATAGTTGTGGCAGCAGCAATCAACCAAGCAATTTGGTTGAGAAAACTTTTAAGCGACTTGAATTTTGTGCAGGTTGAAGCAACGTAAATTTTCTACAATAATCAATCCATTGTGGCAATTGCAAAGAATCATGTCTTCCATAGGAAGACAAAACATTTCAAGATTAAGTACCACTTTGTGAGGAAAGTTAAACAAAGCAAGGAAGTAACTTTGATTCATTGCAGTTTAGAAGTTCAACAAATAGATATTCTGACCAAGCCTCTTGGAAAGGTGAGATTCGAAAAATTGAGGAATGAAATTGGTGTTCGCAGTATAGAAGCCAAGGAGGAATATTGCAAGATGGCTAACCATGCATTGGCAAACACACATGGCGAGCAGCATAAATGGTGAACAGTACTCCAATTGGCAAACACATGGCAGACAGTCCAAGCATGAGTCATTTGGTGCACAGTCAAATATGAGAAGGATGGTGGACTATCATCCGAGTGATGCATTGATGATTGACTTCTTCTTGAAAATATATTTAGATGCTAATTTTGTCATGATTAACTTTTGCGTGCAAATTATGTTTTCTCAATTTTTAGGAGATTAGATGTTTTTGTTAGAGTACAAGGAAAGGAATTTTGTTATAAACAGTAATGTTTTTCTAGTTGAAAATTAATGAAAAATATTAGCAGATCATTTTATACTGCTATCAAACTCGTTTCTTCTCCACTTCCCTTTCTTTCTTAGTTCATATCCCCAACACATGTGCAATTGCAATTTGGTAGAAAGATTCTTGAGGTGCAATCTAAACGAGAGGCGAGTTTAGAAAGCTTTATGGTGTTTTACAAGAAGTTGGGATTAAGCATAGGGTGTCTTGTCCTCACACCTCTGAGCAAAATGGGGTTATGGAACGCAAGCTTCGCCATATTGTTTGGGGGGGGGGGGGATTGACCTTATTGGAAAAAGCCTCTCTTCCAATTTGATATTGGTCTGATGCATTTTCAACTGCAGTATATTTGATTAACAAATTACCTAGACGTGTTTTGAATGGAGTGTCACTTTATGAGCAACTTCCCAAGCTGAAACCTGACTATCAATTTCTTAAGGCGTTTGGCTCACTATGTTTTCCTTACTTAAGGCCTTTAACTAATCATAAGGTGTAACTTTGGTCTGTTCCATGTACATTTTTAGGCTATAGTTCTGTGCATAAAGGGTAAAAGTGCTTAACTAAGCAAGGGAAATTTGTGATATCTAGACATGTGATTTTTTACGAGAACGTGTTTCTTTTTTCTGAAAAGTTGAATCAAGTTTCTAGTTTTGCTTCATAGTCTTCTATTACATCTAGTTGCTTATGCAAATGCTGATTGGGGTAGTAGTGCGTAAGATAGGAGGTCAACATCAAGGTATGTTGTAAACCTTGGTGATAATCTTATTGCATGGAGGTCTAAGAAACAACCAGTGGTTTCTTTGTCCACGTCCAAGGTTGAATACAGAAGTGTGGTTGATGTTGTCTCTGAAGTTATTTGGATTCAATCTTTGTTAGAAGATCTAGGTGTTCAGTTATAGACTATTCCTGTGGTACAGTGATAATATGAGCGCGGTGGCTATGTTAGGAAATCCGGCGCGATCCAAACATGTGGAGCTTCAGCTTTATTTTGTTAGAGAACGATTAAATGTGGGAAAACTTCAAGTGAATATGTTCCTAGTAGAGAGCAAGTTGCAAACATTTTGACAAAACCACTTTTTGAAGGCTTGTTTTGTTATTTTCGAGGCAAACTGAAGGTCACTACTAGAGGTGAGCATGGGCGGGCGGGCAGGTTGGTCGGGCCCAACTAAAAATTTAGGCCCGTTCATTGGGCTCGGGGCGGCCAGCCCAAAAATGGGCCTAAAATTTTGCCCAAGCCCGCCCATATAAAATACTAAAACCGAGGCCCGGCCCTTACTAGTATTAATTTTTATATTATTTTATATAATTTTTAAATATATATAATACATCAAAATATTAAAAATCAAAATAAATATTTTCAACAAATTAAAAATGAATTTTAAAAATATGTAGACTTAAATAACACTAAAATAGATGCAACTTAACAAGCAAATGCCTCTAAAATAATAATAAAATTAACAAATGTCTTTAAAATAATAACAAAATTAACAATAAAATAAGTTTTATATAATATCTAAACAATAACAACAAAATAATAGAAATATAATAGTTAAATGGTAGCAAAATAAAGAGAAAAACAATAAAAAACAATATTTAAAAATATTTTTTTGCCTTTAATGAATTCGGGCAGGTTGGGCGGGCCGGCTAAGAAATTCTTACCGAGGCCCGGCCCATTTTTATGGCCTCATTTTCTATCAAGCCCATTTTTGGGCCTATATTTTTACCGAACCCTCCCATTTTTCGGACGGGCCTTTGGGCCGGGCCGGGTGGCCCAGCCCATGCTCAGCTCTAGTCACTACTGTTAATGTTATGGTTTAACGATGTAATTTCATTTTTTTTTTCTCAGACACTGAGGGAGTACTGCACTAACTGTTGTTACTTTAGTTAGCAACTGTTAAGTCTAGTTGCTGACTTAGTTAAAGGTTATTTATACTGTTACGAGTTGGTTGCTCATGTAGCATAGATATGCAATCTTATGTATTGATAACTCAGTTGATTGCAAACTAAGAACTCTCTGTTTTTCTTCTTTTCTCTTGATCTTGTTTATTGTTTTCATGCTCTTAATTGCTTAATGCATAGTTGTTCGACATGAATTGAAGATGAAAACTGGGGATAAAAAAGAGTTTAACTCCTAAAATACATAGTTTAACTGTTAACATCATGTACATTAATCATTAAGCAGTTCTTAATCTCTAAATTTACATCCTGCTTCCCCAAACTGAAAATAAATGAAAAAGCCCTCACAAGCCCTCACCGAGGGTGAAGTTAAAAAAAAATTTCGCCTCAAAAAAAATATAATTTCACCATTTTAATAATCTATATCTTTATAATTTTTAAAGGATTAAATCAAATTTTTATCATTTTCAAAAGGCTAAAGTACAATTTTACAATTACCAATTTAAAATTTTATGAATTATAAAATAGCCTAAATGGAAAAAATTTCATTTTAGGAGGGTCGAGATCCCTGCAAGCCTCCTGACTTTACCACTGCCCTCACCGAACATAAATGAAAAGGTTTCTCTTATGCATCCATAAACATAATATAGATTTAAAAGAATTATAACAAGTGGATCGATATCGAACGAATGTATAAATTAAAATTTATATATCTAATAGATTCCTATAGGCATAGTTAAATTTCTTTATTAAATTAAGTTTCATTATGGTGTCATTTTTGTTACATAGATATCAAGTTAATATCTTTTTAATTTTAAAATATTATGCTCATACATTTATCAAAAGAATTATAAAATATTAATAAATAAATCTAAATTTTAAATTTAAAAGATTAATAAATTTTAAAAATAAAATATGAAAATTAAATTCGAAAGAAAATTAAAAACTTTATATTATAAGCATTAAATTTTATTCTATAATTTAATTAGAAAATAAATAATTGGAGGATTGAATTTGTAATATTCCATGGGCACCGATAGCTTTAGTATAGGGGAGGAAACGTGGCAGCCTAGAGAGAAGTGGTGCATGGATCATGGATGTTGTGTCATGTCCCAATGAAACGTGGCTGAGTGGGAAGTTTCTGGGAATTGAACCCAATTGGGAAAGGTTGTTTTTTAATTGGATTTCTAGTTCTAGCAGCATCGCTGTCTTTCCTCGTGAATTAGTAGAGAACACGAAAGAACTAGTGTTGGTAACTGGTGACCGACTCCATACATTCTGCTAAGATGGGACAAGGCCAAGAACACAAGACTAGAGATGACCCTCAACTTGAGATTCAGGAAAGAGGGGAAATATTCTTCTTCTATAGGCCTAAAGTAAACAAGGAGGAAGTTCACAGTGTTGATGATGTGCAGCGCTTGTACATTGTATTGCGTCCAGAGTCCGGTGAGAGAGGTGTTGAAGAGAAGCAAGATCCCCACTCTGGCAAGGAAGGTGCCAAATCAAGATCAGGTGGTGATCAACCTCAAACTGGCTCCTCCATGAATAAAACTGAAGGTGGACAGGGGAGCCAGGTGAGATATATTAAGATTCCAATACCCGATAGTAGTCACTTTTACCACAATTTACTAACTAATTTGGAGTCAATCAAGTCGAAACGACGATGCAAAACTCTCTTTTTGCACTTATTTATTCAGCTTATTTTATGCTTGTTTACTCGAAAACCTTTTCAAAACTTTCTAGGAAGTAAATATCGAGGAGGAGCCATTGTTAAGGTTCGTAGTTATGGGCAGAAAGAGACTTCCAGATCCAGGCAAGAAGTCCCAAACTTTCTGGGGTTTTGTTGAATTAGTGACCACAAAGGTGGAAGATGTAAAAGATGCTTTAAAAGGAGGTATGGTTTTTGCTTAATACACTGTCAATATATAGATTTGCACAAGGTTGAAACTTGATGTGTTGCAGAGGAATATGATACATCATCTAGAGGTCACCGATATCAACCTCCTGCAAGAGCAGTGGGAGAAGGTGTTTACCTTATTGTGAGGCACAATTCAAGTAAGAACAAGATGCACACTCATTTGATATATAAACTTGAATTCCCACAACCAAAAGAAGAAGAGAATGAACCCCAAGAATCATTTAACATCGAGCCAGAAGGCTCCTTCTTGATACAAATCAAGAACCCATCACAAGCTAGCAATTCCCAGTTTAGGGGAGTTGGAAACAAACGAAAGGCAGCCTTCCCTGCTCACCTGCAAGGCCAGTTGGGGAAAACCCGATACCATCCGGCTGATCCACCCGACCTTTTGAACTACGAAGGATGTGAGTTTCTACTCATATCGGCATCTGATGATATCGATAAAGAACTGGGGTTGGAACTGGAGACTGAAGGGGAAGCAGATCCTTCTTGTTCAGATTTGGTGAGGACTTTTGGGGACACTGCATCTACTACTCCACTTTTCAAAGGAATCTGGTCTTGAACAATGGCGCTTTTGCTTTAAATGTCACTGTTGTAGCCTACTATGAAATGTTGCAGTTGGTTTGTTAAGGTAGTGTGCAATGGCATAGATCTGTCTTTTGTAAGTTAGGTTGTAACTATGTCTACAATATAAATGAAGTATATTCCAGCTATTTATAAGAAATGTCGAGAGTAAATGCTGGCATAAAAAGGGGGCAGCCGACCAGGCATTCTTTTACTTGGCCAAGTTTTAAGTTGCAGTCAGTGATTGAAAGCCGTACATGCTGGTTCGGTCCTTAATATATGAAAGCTAGACTTGTGATTCAAACCCGAATTGAAATGATCGAAGTTGAAAAAGATCTGAATTTGATACATTGAAACAATTACAGCTTTGAGAGTAGAATATGAAATTTGTGCGAGTGTGGTACACTCAAATAAGTAATATTTTAAGAATCAAACATAATTAGGAACATGTTTACTTTTTCTAATGGTTTCTGTATTTTTTATTTGAAGTATGTATTTCAAGTAATGAGTGGATAATAATTTGTTTTGCTTTGTGTATAATTCTGGACGGCAACGACTTCTCTTTTTGCATGAATGACACACTCGTTTCACTATTAAAATCACTCTCTTTTCAGGTTTTTCTCTGAAATTTTGTAATCCAAGAAGCAGAAAATGCTACTACAATTCAATCACAGATCACATTTCATTAATTCCCCATTTTACAAATCAAGTCCATTAATACTTCTCCTTGAAAACTTAATCTTTACTACTTCCTGGACCTTCTTTAAACTTGCTGCTACTGTTGATTAAAGTCTGTTAAAATGTCTATTGTTTCGTTGTCTCCCTATACTATATATATGTATGCATTCGAAGTAACTTTTAGTATTAAGAGTAATTAAGGATTCACCCTTTAAATGCAAAATAGACCCACTATAGCTCTTAGTCCCTGGACCTAACTCTCCTACTGATCTTATATACTCTTAATACACCTGTCCCAACTTGCCAAAGAATAAATGATTTCTAGACTCCTCCATGCAAGTACAAAAACTACAAGTGGCATCAATCCCCATGCCTCTACAAATCCAATCTATCCCTAGTTCCAAGACGATTCAAGATAGCCATCCAAACAGTAAGGGAATGTTTCTATATATGCAAGGGAAACCAAAGAAACATATGTCAACATACTTTTTCTTGCTTAACTCTGATACTCTCCCAGATTTCCGATATATGCGACTAAATTTTAATTTATTTGTGATATTTTTTCTCTATTTAAGTTTTTAATTATATTATTTAGATTTATATTTTATTTATAATGAATTTAAATGAATAATTAAAAAAAAAAAGAGTTTAAAGCTTATTTTTGAGAAGTTTTTATGCGGATTTAACTCATGAGGCTCTCTAATTTCATCATATTTGCCCTTTTTCCTGATGGAATTCAAGAGTGTCAACGGTTGAGGAATTGAGAAGTTGACATATCTAAAAATTGTGGTTGTTGAATTGGTGCACAAGATTAATAATATGGATCGAATAAGGGTCTCATTCCATTGTCTAGATCAGAATGATCTCTCCACCCACAATTTATATCGTAGAGAATGAGTCGTATCATCCTTGAAGTGGTCCATGACAACTTTGAACATTACTGAATTGTCTTGGATAATTGTCCTCCTAGACAGGACACACATCTGTCGTATGGTTGGGCGCAACACATATGCCACATACCATGACATTGTATTTCTTGTGCCAATACAATGAACAATATTAGCAATAAAACTAAGTTTACTTTCCATGGAAAATACATTTACCTTTTGTATTCTCATTGGGTAATCATGCATAAACTCAAACGATTGATAATTCATAGCCATAGCATAATACATTTGATCGTTGATCGTTTCTTAAATTTTTTCCTTTTCACAAGCAGTCTTCTTTACTTCTAGATCATGCTCAAGCAGTTGGTACGTCCAGACCAGACTTGGTTAAAAAGAAAACAAAAAATTAGTTAGTGTTGATCCCCAGCAACGGTGTTAAAATTTGATGGGTGTAAAATCCGTCAAAAATAAATTCCTACACCTAAACAAAATATAAATTTGAGTATAAAGAATAGGATTCCACAGGGTAGGATTCCACAGGGACTGAATATCTAAAATTATCTGTAACAGTCCGATTTTGACCCTAATTGGAACAATAGTTTCGGGACGACAAATCTGAGTCCGAAAAATATTTTAAAATTATTTTCAGTGTTTATTATGTATGAATTTGCTTGTGCTAAATTTTCATGTTTTAATTTCGTTGTTTGAGTGTTCGATTAAATAAAAGGGCTTAATCGCGTAAAATTAAAATTTGATGGTTAGTTGTGAAAATGCCTAATTGTTGTTGTCTTTTTAATATGGAGGATTTATGTTGCAATTAGCCCATTTTATAAAGTAGTGGACGTTAAAGTATATAATATATTATATAAATTATAATGGTTACATAATTTACAATATATTATAATTATAAGGTTATTATAATAAAACAAAAACATTAAAGAAAACCATTTTCATCTTTCTTTTGTTTATGACCGAATAGAGAAAAGAAAAAGAAAATAGAAAAGCTTTGAGCATTCGGCATCTTTCTAGCTTGATTAAGGTATGTTTCGGCTTCGGTTTTTGATAATTTTTACGTTTTTGAGATCGTTGCTATGAAATGTACAAAACCCATGCTTTAATTTTTGATTTGATGAAAAATATGAATGCATATGTGATTGTGTATATTCGGTCAAATGGGGTATATGTGATTTTAATAGTGAGATTTATATAAGTTCATGTGTATTTGTATAATTAGCCATATGGTATGTGTATGAAAGATTTAAATGATAACCTTGTATTTGAGAACATGTATATTTGGCTTTGTTAACTTAGTGTTAATATATAATAGCTGATATATATATTTGCTTATGACTTACTAAGCTTAAATAGCTTACTATGTGTGTGTTCTTGTTTACTTCTGTTTTATAGATTTTGAAGTCGTTATGAGCTCAGGGATCGTCAGCAAAGCCTATCACACTATCGACTAACTTCGGTATTTTATAAGCTGAAATTTCTTTGAAACTATAGCATGTATAGGCTAGCTTTAGAGTTAGTTTAATTCGAAAGTGTATGTATAAAAGCCAAGCGAAAATGGCTTAATTTCCTTGCTTGTGTTCAGCTTTGGTTTAATTATGTCTTAAGTTTATTTTGGTCATGGTTTAATCTTATTTAGATAGTAATCACATGGTATGGCATATATATATGGTGGTGTTTTATTCATGTGTTTCGGCAATGAGGTAAATGAGGTATGTTTGATGTATTTTAGTAAGATAAATAACATTAAGTGATTTTGGTTATGAGTTATATATATATATATATATATGATGTAATATCCCGGGTTAAGGGCTATTTTATTTTTGGCATTGTTTGCATGTCTAAGGTGTGCCATGTTGTTGTTTGTGTGGTTTGGGACTTAGTTGTAGGCTAGGAGTGAGCTTTGAGTGGGTGGTGAAATTTTTGTTTTGGGCTTTAGGGGATAGAAGTTTGAAGATCTTTGGGATTTATAATTAATTTAAGTGAATTTTAACACAAATGAAGAGCTAGCAAAGTGGCAAGCAAGGCGCCACTAGGAGCATGTGGTTGGCGTCAAAGGCAAGGGAGGAGAGGTCTTGTGTTCGAGTTGCATAATGCCCATTTTGGCTCCCATTTTGTGGCATGAAGGGAAGAGTTGTGGCAAGTTTAAACTCTACCTTGGACCTTGTCAACACTTTCAAGCGGTGGGTGGAGAGTGAAAATAGGAGGAAGACTTGGTCATAGTATTTGAAATTGTGGTTTGGGAGTGAATGGGAGAGGTTGGCCGATTGTTAGGAGAGTTTTGGGGGAGGAATGTGTGGCCGGTTGGTGTTTGGAGGGTGCCGAAATTGCCTTTGGCATGGGTATTTTCGGTCACAAATTCTTTTTGGTTAAGCCGATTTTTAGTTTAGTCAAAAGCTAACAAAAAAAAAACTCTCTTCACTTGCAAATAGCCTAAGCCGAAACCATTTGTTTTGCTTCTTGAAACCGAACCCAAGTGCTCCCATCTTTGCCGAATTTGCTTGCTGTTCAATCATTTTTGTTTTAGTAGTAGCCGAATGTTCTTGGAGTGCTCAAGCTATTTTGCTAACTTTGGCCGAACCATATACCCTCCTATCTCTCTCGTTCTTTTTCCATTTTCACTAAGCCGAAACTTGTACTCTCCTTTTCTGCTCATATTTTCTTTTCTTGGAACCGAAAACCCAAAACATTGGTGTTGCCGATTTTACCTTGCTTCTTCTCTTCTTTTTCTCATTTGAACAAGCCGAACCTAGCATCCCTTTTCAACTCTTTTCTCTTTCAAATTTTTGTTAGCCGAAAGTCTCCCCAAAATCCTCTTCTCTATTTCCTATTCTTTTCCAAGAAAGAAACTCTACTATCTTTCTTTCCATTCCAATTCATTGGCCGAAAATCTACCCCTTTCCTCTCATTTACTCTCTTTTCTTTCACACAAAACCGAAAGTAACCCCCCTCCACTCATCTCGCTTTATTTCTTTTTGTTCCAAAACCTGTTAGCCGAATCTTTCTTCCCTTCTAGGGGTGTTTGGTGGCCAAATAGTGGGTGTTGGTAGGTCTTTGGTCTCCAATTGGTTGGTAGTGGTAAGAGCGGCGAATGGCCATCTTTCTTCGTTTTATTTTTATATTTGGTGGTTTAAATGAAGGCCGATTTGTTATTGGTTGAAGAATATTGATCTAATGTGTAGACCAATCTCTTTATAGGGCATTGAATTTTGGGAACAAGTGGGAGGAGCCTTGTTGTCATTAAGCAATCGGTAAGTGATGGTGAGATGATTGCTTGTGGTTATTTGTTTAGTTTTCGATTAAGTTTATGGTTCCAAAGGATTAATCATTCTCTTTTTAGGGTGAAGCCGATTCTGAAAGAACCATTCTTTGGGTTCTGGATTTGGTAGGAAACCAAATCAAGGCTAAAATAAGGCTAACGCAACCCCTTGGGTTATCTACTTTGTTGGCGAATGGTATAATGAGTTAGTGTTAACCCTTGGTTGGCCGAATGTAGGATCGGTGTTGAGGTGATCAAAAGATTTCGATCGGTTCTTAGGATTTAATCTTGATATATCGGTGTGTAAACCAACACACTATCTTAACTAAATAATGTGATAACAGGTTTGTGTAAATGAAGCAGTGTGATTGATTATTTCGATACCCATTGAGGTATGGATCTGAATTGGGTAAGTCCGTTTCATTATGAGTTATGTGATGATGATGATATCATGATTTTGATACTTTGAGATGCCATATTAAGCATGTGAGCATGATAGCATGATTGCACGATTTTGCATCTAGTATGATATGTGATTGGGTGATATGAGAGGAGGGGAGTATGATATCCGTGTCTTTGGGACCTTTGTGTCTTTGGGACACGGAGGTTTGGCACCTCCGGTGGTTTGGTACCACAATGATATTTTGTGACTTTGGGTCACGGAGGTTTGGCACCTCGGCGTCTCGTCCTAGTGGCTTAGTACCACGATGGGTTGGCCCAACAGTTGATTATCTGGGATTGGCGCCGGTGATTTGGTATCACACGATGGGTTGGCCCCATCATCGGATTTGTGACTACGGTCACGGTGATTTGGTATCACATTGTGTCTTTGGGACACGGAGGTTTGGCACCTCATTGCGACTCGTCCACGTGGTTAACACCACCGTGGGTTGGCCCCACTTATGAGATATGGGATCGTCGCTAGTGATTTGGTATCACACGATGGGTTGGCCCCATCATTGGATTATTGTGACTTGGTCACGGTGGTTTAGTACCACGGTATGGATATCGTGACTTTGGGTCACCGGTGGTTTAGCACCACCGGTGGTTTGGTACCACGGGGTAGAAAAGACGATATGGTTGGCTAGGATCGGGTGCATTATTTGCATTATTCTGTTATGATATGTGGGTTGGCATGTTATCTGGGAGAGGAATTATACTTTGAGTCTTGCGACTCACTCTCTCCTTTGACTTTTTTGGTGACACTTAAAGCGGACATGGGCCGGGATGGACTCGAGGTGCTCATGCCATGCTAATAAAGATTTGCTCGGACTTTTATGAAATTTTGGTACTTAAGTTTTATTACTATTTGGTTTTATTCGGGTTGTAAATGGCCTTTTTAAGTTATGATTGTTTATGATTAAAGTGGATTTTAATATGTCTTAACAAATTAATTGGGTTATAATGTGCTAAAATTTGGAAAGACAACAATTTTAAAATACAAAGCGATATTTTAAACTATACCATCGGGTATCACACTAAAATTTGGAATAAAGAAGAACTCTAATGTTTTCTAACTTAAACACGATTTTCTACTAAGACAAAATGTTTTGTAACAACGATAAACAACTCAAACTTCTTAACGAGATAAACTGTTTTGTCTACCCAAGAAGGAAGTTTTAAAATTTCTGGGTTTTCAAATACATCATCAAACTTCAATCAAATCTACTCGAGTTTTCTTCAAATGCACAACCTAGCGAAGTGTTTTTCTCCAACTTTTAAACTCAAACCTAAACCTCTCAAAAACCTTTTTCCCTGTAACATACCAGATTCGGTCGTGGTGTATTGACCGGGTTTGGGTGTTACACTTGTAATATCGAGCCAAGTTCAAAGGCTCATTTGTGGGCCGAGGCCCAAAATGTTTTAAAAGTACATTTTAAGTGTTTTGTTTTAAAGCATGGTTTGAAAGGCATGGCACCGAGTCAAGCACCAATCCGCCTGAGTAAGTACCCGTACTATTTATTGTGATATTAATTGATATGATTGGTGGCTAGTAAGACTACTTTAGAGCTAAACCGATAGGACATTGTGGACTCATGAAACGAAACTTCTTTAATAAGCAATATTCATAAGACTTTGCTTTTAAGCGGTGAAATAATGGTGATTCATAAAATTCTTTAATCGACGCGATTTAGTCATGAGTACCGAGGTGTGCGTGGTCGTGGACGTGGTCGCAGTAGGATGACAATTTCGAGCCGTAGGTTCGGGTGGGGTTCGAGAGAATGAGGTCCGATTCGCCACCAATTTGGAGGTGGTGAGTTCAAAGCGGTGGCGATGACGTGATGTCATAAGCGATCTTGTGGGTTTTAGAACGGGTAGTGGAGTAGGTGGAGGTGTAGGAGCTAGGAAATCGTGCTGGCGACTTGGGCAAATAAATTTGAATTCTTTCGGTGTCTCGGTGTTGCTCCAACCTTCTTGATCTTGGCCGAAGCGACAGAGCGGATCATGGACGATCTGGACCTAACGGTGAAGAGAAATTGAAGGGATCGTATCACTTCTCGAGATAAGTCATACCAATGGTGGCTCACTTTGTTCGAGACACGGCCTTCTGGTGAAGATCGACATGGGACTATTTCCGGGCTGCCTATCAGAAAAAGTACGTGGGGGCTAATTACATTAATGAGCGTGAAAGCATTTTGAGGTTAGTTCAGGAAGCAAATCGTGAGTACGAGATCTGGTGAGTTTTGAGGTGAGTCGGTATGCGGGGTATGGTGGCTCACGAACATGAGAGGTGTGTTCGTTTGAGGATGGCTGCGAGGCGAACTAAGGTTGATAATGCGCCCAATGAGGCGTGAATTCTTTGTCCTAGTTGAGAAGGCGAAGGTAGCCGAGGGCATTAAGGAATCTATGAGGCGAGGTATGGACAGAACAAACACAAGAGGAGTTTTGGATCTTACGGGTCATCGAAATCGTGAGAAAAGAGCTAGACCAGTGGGCGAATCGGTCGGGTAGGTTTGTTCTTTGCTAGGCGCGGGACCACCGCATGTAACCGTTGTGGGAAGGCTCATTGGGAGGATCTTTGGGTGATGGTAGAGGTTATTTTGAGTGTGGCTCATTGGACCATGTGTGAGGGATTGTCCGCGCAAGTTAGCTAGGATTGATCAGAGAGTCGGTAGTAATTAGTACAAAATAATGGACCACCGAGAGGGCCGAGGTAATGGCGGAGGAGGTAATGGGTGCAGTCAGGCCGTGGAGCACGAGGCGGAGGTGCAGTGTAGTTACGAGGCTGAACAAGCTGGGGCTAGTGTATCTTTGCGAGGCACCGAGAGGAGGACGACTTGCAGACGTCATTACGAATGCGTTTTTAATATTTGGTTCTCCATTTCTTGCTTTAATTGATGTGGGGTCAACACACTCATATGTTGCAAGTAGCATAGTGAAGACCATGGATCTAGATTCTGAAATATCTTCTAGGCGGATGACCGTAATAAGCCCTCTAGGTCACTCTGTAGTGGTAGATAAAGCGTATAGAGGCGATACCTCTAGAACTCCAAGGGTAGTATTTGAGGTCGATCGATGGGCTGCCGTTTGGGGAGTTCGATCGATTACGGGATGGACCGGTGGTTAAGTACCGAGCAAAGTTGGATCTTGTGGCTAAGCGTATGGTTACAGCGACTAAGGGTGATGAGGTAGTTACGATCGGTAATAGGAGGAATTATCTATCAATGTGATATCTGCCCGAAAGCCAGAAGATGGTGAGAAAAAACGTAAGCGTATGTGGTTCATGTGTATGCCTTGGAGGCTAAGGAGTCTCTTGTGGAGCGGTTGGACGATTAGGAATTTCTTGATGTGTTTCTGAGGAGCTTAGGGTTTGCCACGGATCGAGAAGTAAAGTTGAATAGATCATTACCCAGAAGCTGCGCCGTATCTATTACTCCGTCTGAGGATGGCACCTAAAGAGCTAGTGGAGCTTAAGGCTCGAATCTGAGAATTATTGGACCGAGGCTTTATCGGGCCAAGTATCTCACCATGGGAGCGCGGTACTCTTTGTAAAGAAGAAAAGCGGTACTATACGGATGTGTATAGACTACCACCAATCGAATAAGTGACGATCAAAACAAGTATCCACTTGCCTCGGATAGATGACTTGTTTGATCAAATTTGAAGAAGCGTCGGTTTTCTCGAAGATCGACTTAAGATGCAGGTATCACCAGTTAAGGGTGAAGGAGGCGGATATCGTAAGGCGGTATTTCATTACTCGGCATGGGCACTTTGAGTTCTTAGTTATGCCGTTCGGGTTGACTAACGCGCGTGACCTTCATGGATCTGATGAATAGGGTGTTCCAATAGTATCTAGATCAGTTCGTAGTGGTTTTTATCGGCGACATCTTGGCATATTCAAGGACCGAGGAGGAAGATGATGCACATTCTTGGTGGTATTGCGATTCTAAGGGAGAAAGCATTTCTATCTGAAGTTCGATAAATCTGAGTTCGGCTTAGGAGGTGGCGTTCTTGGGTCATGTAGTATCTCTTGAGGGATTAGAGTGGACCCTCGTAAGATAGAGGCCGTTTTGGAGTGGAAGCCGCCTAAGTCGATGGCGGAGATTCGGAGTTTTTTGGGCTTGGCGAGGATCTGCTAGAAGATTTGTAGAGTGTTTTCATTAATTGCGACCGATGACTAAATTATTGAGAAAAGGGTTCCGTTTATTTGGGTGAGAAGCGGCAGGAGAGCTTGGATAAGTTGAAGAAGATTTTGGTGAAGCTCGATTCGATTCAACTTTGAGGTGGTAAGGAATTCACGATATCTTGCGATGCATCACATACGGATTGGGTTGTGTCTTGATGCGAGGAAGGAAGGTTGTGGCTTACGCATCTCGGCGATTGAGGCCACATGAGGTAAATTATCCAACCCATGATCCGGAGTTAGCGGTACGTAGTATTTGCCTTAAAGATATGGAGGCATTACTTATGCGGAGAGATCGATAGTCTACGGATCATAAGAGTCAAGTACCTTCCGACTCGAAAGACTTGAATCTGAGGCGTAGCAGATGGATTGAGTCTTTGAAAGACTACGATTGCTCAATTGAGTATCATCAAGGTAAGGCTAACGTTGTGGCGCAGCGTTGAGCCGTAAGGTTGTTTCGGTTTAAAACTGTTTGCCCACTTGAGTTTGTATGACGACGGAGTATTCTGGCAGCGAGTGCGAGTTAAGCCTACTTGGGTTGAGCGGATCGAGAGAAAGCAGTTGTTGGATGAGGTTACGAGTCTTGCGAGAGGACACAAGTGCAGAATGATGGCTTGAAGGGTTATAGCTTGTCTAGTGATGGGGTCTTTGTGTTTTCGGGGAAGGCTTGTATCTTGAGAGATCTTGAGCTAAGGCAAAAGATTCTTCAGGATGCACATAGTAGCCCCTATGCTATGCATCCTGGAGGTAGCAAAATGTATAGGGACCTCAGAGAACGATTACGGTGGTGGATGCGAAAAAGGAGGTGGCCGAAGTTTGTGGGAAGTGTCGACATGTCGGTGAGTCAAGGCTAAGCATCGATTCTTTATGCAGGTTGCTTGACCAATGAAGATTCCACAGTGGAAGTGGGAAAGGATAACTATGGATTTCGTCAGTGGGTTACCGCTTACACCGAGCAAGAAGGATTCAGTCTGCAGGTAATTGTGGATCGGCTGACTAAATCAGCTCACTTTATTCCGGTGAGGTGGACTACTCACTTGAGAGGTTGGCGAAGTGTATGTGTCGAGAGATAGTGAGGCTGCGGGGTGCGATGTCGATCATCTCGGATAGGGATCGAGATTCACGTCAAGGTTCGGAAGGCGTTGCATCGGGCTCTGGGTACGCAGTTGAACTTGACGGCATTTCATCCTGGTGACGGGCAATCGGAAAGGTTATCTGAGATCTTGGAGGACATGTTGCGAGGTTGTGTATTGGACTTGAGGGTAGTTGAGAGGAGTACCTACCATTATTTGAGTTCGCCTATAACAACGATTACCAAACAAGTATCAAGATGGCACCTTATGAGGCGTTATACGGTAGAAAGTGTCGCTCACCTACTTGTTGGGAGAGTTAAGTGAGCGTCGATTGTTGGGACGAGTTGGTTCTTTGAGGACCGAATACAAGGTTAAGTTGATTGAGCTCGATTGAAAAAGCTTGGACCGACGAAGTCCTATCCGATCTTAAGCGGAGAGATATTGAATTCTTTGTGGGAGATCGGGTTTTCTGAAGGTCTCATCGTGGAAGAAAGTATTAAGGTTGGGAAGAAAGGCAAGCTAAGTCAAGGTTTATTAGGCCATATAAGGTACTAAGGCGTGTGGGACGATTACATATCAGCTCGAGTTGCCGTGAGCTAGGTCAAATTCATGGCGTGTTCCACGTTTGATGCTTGCGATATCGTTCGGACCCATCATGCGTGGTGACGATAGGAGAGATTGAGGTAAACTTCGGATATGACCATGGAGGAAGAGCTGTCTGATTTTAGATCGGGATGTGAAGGTTCTGCGTAAGAAGTCTGTGCCCTTGGTTAAGGTTCTTTGGCGGAATCATGGCGTGGAAGAAGCGACGTGGGAACCCGAGGATACGATGAGACAGCAATACCCGCAACTCTTCTGACCAGGTAATTTCGAGGTCGAAATTATTTTTAAGGGGGGTAGAACTGTAATATCCGGGTTAAGGGCTATTTTATTTTTGGCATTGTTTGCATGTCTAAGGTGTGCCATGTTGTTGTTTGTGTGGTTTCGGGACTTAGTTGTAGGCTAGGAGTGAGCCTGAGTGGGTGATGAAATTTTTGTTTTTGGGCTTTAGGGGATAGAAGCTGAAGATGCTGGGATTTATAATTAATTTAAGTGAATTTTTAACACAAATGAAGAGCTAGCAAAGTGGCAAGCAAGGCGCCACTAGGAGCATGTGGTTGGCGTCAAAGGCAAGGGAGGAGAGGTCTTGTGTTCGAGTTGCATAATGCCCATTTTGGCTCCCATTTTGACGGCATGAAGGGAAGAGTTGTGGCAAGTTTAAACTCTACCTTGGACCTTGTCAACACTTTCAAACGGTGGGTGGAGAGTGAAAATAGGAGGAAGACTTGGTCATAGTATTTGAAATTGTGGTTTGGGAGTGAATGGGGAGAGGTTGGCCGATTGTTAGGAGAGTTTTGGGGGGAGGGAATGTGTGGCCGGTTGGTGTTTGGAGGGTGCCGAAATTGCCTTTGGCATGGGTGTTTTTCGGTCACAAATTCTTTTTGGTTAAGCCGATTTTTAGTTTAGTCAAAAGCTAACAAAAAAAAAAACTCTCTTCACTTGCAAATAGCCTAAGCCGAAACCATTTGTTTTGCTTCTTGAAACCGAACCCAAGTGCTCCCATCTTTGCCGAATTTGCTTGTTGTTCAATCATTTTGTTTTAGTAGTAGCGAATGTTCTTAGAGTGCTCAAGCTATTTTGCTAACTTTGGCGAACCATATACCCTCCTATCTCTCTCGTTCTTTTCCATTTTCACTAAGCGAAACTTGTACTCTCCTTTTACGCTCATATTTTCTTTTCTTGGAACCAAAACCCAAAACATTGGTGTTGCCGATTTTACCTTGCTTCTTCTCTTCTTTTCTCATTTGAACAAGCCGAACCTAGCATCCCTTTTCAACTCTTTTCTCTTTCAAATTTTGTTAGCGAAAGTCTCCCAAAATCCTCTTCTCTATTTCCTATTCTTTTCCAAGAAAGAAACTCTACTATCTTTCTTTCCATTCGATTCATTGGTAGAAAATCTACCCTTTCCTCTCATTTACTCTCTTTTCTTTCACACAAAACCGAAAGTAACCCCCTCCACTCATCTTGCTTTATTTCTTTTTGTTCCAAAACACATTAGCAGAATCTTTCTTCTCTTCTAGGGTGTTTGGTGGCGAATAGTGGGTGTTGGTAGGTCTTTGGTCTCCAATCGGTTGGTAGTGGTAAGAGCTGGCGAATGGCCATCTTTCTTTTCGTTTATTTTTATATTTGGTGGTTTAAATGAAGGCGGTTTGTTATTGGTTGAAGAATATTGATCTAATGTGTAGACCAATCTCTTTATAGGGCATTCGGATTTTGGGAACAAGTGGGAGGAGCCTTGTTATGCATTAAGCAATCGGTAAGTGATGGTGAGATGATTGCTTGTGGTTATTTGTTTAGTTTTCGATTAAGTTTATGGTTCCAAAGGATTAATCATTCTCTTTTTAGGGTGAAGCCGATTCTGAAAGAACCATTCTTTGGGTTCGATTTGGTAGGAAACCAAATCAAGGCTAAAATAAGGCTAACGCAACCCTTGGGTTATCTACTTTGTTGGCCGAATGGTATAATGAGTTAGTGTTAACCCTTGGTTCGCGAATGTAGGATCAGTTGTTGAGGTGATCAAAAGATTTCGATCGGTTCTTAGGATTTAATCTTCGATATATCAGGTGTGTAAACCAACACACTATCTTAACTAAATAATGTGATAACCGGTTTGTATAAATGAAACAGTGTGATTGATTATTTCGATACCCATTGAGGTATGGATACGGATTCGGGTAAGTCCGTTTCATTATGAGTTATGTGATGATGATGATATCATGATTTTTGATACTTTGAGATGCCATATTAAGCATGTGAGCATGATAGCATGATTGCACGATTTTGCATCTAGTATGATATGTGATTGGGTGATATGAGAGGAGGGGGAGTATGATATCCGTGTCTTTGGGACCTTGTGTCTTTGGGACACGGAGGTTTGGCACCTCCGGTGGTTTGGTACCACAATGATATTTTGTGACTTTGGGTCACGGAGGTTTGGCACCTCGGCGTCTCGTCGATGGGTTGGCCCCTGATTGATTATCTGGGATTGGCGCGGTGATTTGGTATCACACGATGGGTTGGCCCCATCATCGGATTTGTGACTACGGTCACGGTGATTTGGTATCACATTGTGTCTTTGGGACACGGAGGTTTGGCACCTCATTACGACTCGTCCTCGTGGTTAACACCACAGTGGGTTGGCCCACTTATGAGATATGGGATCGTCGCTAGTGATTTGGTATCACACGATGGGTTGGCCCCATCATTGGATTATTGTGACTCGGGTCACGGTGGTTTAGTACCACGGTATGGATATCGTGACTTTGGGTCACGGTGGTTTAGCACCACCGGTGGTTTGGTACCACAGGGGTAGAAAAGCGATATGGTTGGCTAGGATCGGGTGCATTATTTGCATTATTCTCGTTATGATATGTGGGTTGGCATGTTATCTGGGAGGGAATTATACCTTTGAGTCTTGCGACTCACTCTCTCCTTTGACTTTTTGGTGACACTTAAGCGCGGACATGGAGCCGGATGGACTCGAGGTGCTCATGCCATGCTAATAAAGATTTGCTCGGACTTTTATGAAATTTTGGTACTTAAGTTTTTATTACTATTTGGTTTTATTCGGGTTGTAAATGGCCTTTTAAGTTATGATTTTTATGATTAAAGTGGATTTTTAATATGTCTTAACAAATTAATTGGGTTATAATGTGCTAAAATTTGGAAAGACAACGATTTTAAAATACAAAGCGATATTTTAAACTATACCATCGGTATCACACTAAAATTTGGAATAAAGAAGAACTCTAATGTTTTCTAACTTAAACACGATTTTCTACTAAGACAAAATGTTTTTGTAACAATGATAAACAACTCAAACTTCTTAACGAGATAAACCTGTTTTGTCTACCCATCGAAGTAAGTTTTTAAAATTTCCGGGTTTTCAAATACATCATCAAACTTCAATCAAATCTACTCGAGTTTTCTTCAAATGCACAACCTAGCGAAGTGTTTTTCTCCAACTTTTAAACTCAAACCTAAACCTCTCAAAAAACCTTTTTCCTCTGTAACATACCAGATTCGGTCGTGGTGTATTGACCGGGTTTGGGGTGTTACATATGATATGTGTGGTAAGTGTGGATTTGGTATTTAAGCGAGTTTGGGTTATGACATATAAATTGAAATATGCATATCGAGGTCGGAAACTATCTATATTTCGGCTTATTAATGGGGTAAAAGAATGTTTATATATTCGAGTGTGTATTGGATTAAGATTTGTGGTTTTATTATCGAGTTGAAATGACATGTTTTAAATGGGTAATTTGGTTTAGAAATGATAATTTAAGTGTATATGTATATTAGGCTAAGGAGATGGCCTAAAATGATAAGCATGATATTTGGTTTATAGCATTATATAAATAAACTATGGATTAGATGATACACAATACCGAATATGTAATGACTGGCTTTATTTGGAAGTGCATTTTAAGGTATGGTTTGTGTATGATTTAAAATAGGAGATGGATATAAGCTATTTACGATTCGGTTATTTTATTTGACTATTTGTTTCGGTTTACAATGTGCATGATTAAATATATATGGTAAGGTGTGTGGCATGATTAAATAAATATAATGTAATAAAGGTTTTCTTATATAACCGAATAGGTAGTTAATTCATTGGTTAAGTGTGCATATTCTAACTATGGTATTTGGGCATATGAAATAAGTGTAATATTAGTTGTTATTTATGTTCATGATGCTTAAAATTTTTTATAGTTTATGCGTATAATCTTGTAATGAATTAAAATGGCTAAGTGTATGGTAAGTTTGGCAATTGTTAAATGAACGAAATGGAATTAATGGATGCCTTAACGCATGCTAGGTATAAGAAGATTTTATGTTCAAATATATATATGTTATTATGTTTTGGTTGTAATGGCAAAGTATGCAACTTTATTTCTCTTGAATGATTCAGTATATGTGTACTTTGGATTGATTATAAAGCATGCGAATTTGATATATTGTGAATTGTTCTTTATGTTCATAAATGTTTGATGTGATTATAGTGACATGCACATGTTTATGTATTTTGGTTTGATTATTAAGCATGCGAGTTAGATTCTATGGAATGTCTTTGAAGTTCGAAAATGATTAAAGATATTATAGTGAGTGGTGCATGAAATAGTAATGCATATTGATCATCGTTTTGTCGAGTCTTAAAATTTATATAAATAATGATCGAACCTGGAAACTAACTAAGACAACGATGGAGGCAAGCGCACTTATCGAACAGTAGTATAGTTTAGGCAAGACCAGAATGTCGAATCCCAAAGGAACCAAAAGTACTAATACTAACTCTCTTTTTATTATCTAGCCTAAAAATTAAGGGAATTTGTTGTTTAATCTAAATTAACTAACTACTAAACTAAAACTTCTAAGACAAAGAAGAATGAAATTTGGAAAATAACTTGAGGAAAACCAATTGATTAAGGCGACACCCAGGAAGAATCCCACGAACTTCACTTGTTATCTAACCTTTGAACTAGACGATTTATTCACTTGACTTGATCCTTATGATTCCTTAACATATATTAATCCTCTCTCGAGGCGACTAACGTCTAACCTAGGTTGATTAATTGAAATCTCTTTTAATTAAAACCCTATAATTGCATTAACTCGATCTATGGACTCCCATATTAGGTTTCACCTAATCAAGCAAAATCTCGTCACCCTATCTCTAGGCGATCGATCAACTCCGCTAATTATGCTAAATCTACTCTTAGCGGGGACTTTTGCTCCTCCACCTAAGCACATCATACTTGAATTAATATTAGAAAATATCAACACAAAATTAAGGACACATAATTAAGAACAAGTCAAATATTTATCATATAGTTAAACAAGCGATAACAAGATTCATCTTAGGTTTCATCCCCTCGATATCGAGGTTTAGTTCATAATTGTAAAGAAATCATCTCAAAAGAAAAGATAAAACAAAACATAAGAAATCCTTAAAACCCCCTGACGGAATTGAAGGAGAAATCCTCTATCTTGAGTATAAACTCGACTTCTTGAGATGAATCAACTGGCTATCTTCGAGTAAATCTCCACAAATCTGCCTTCCTTGGCCTAGCTGGACGCCTCCTGATTAAAGCCTTGGGTTCCCCCGACAAAAGCCCTGGCAGAAGGCTTCTACCGAACTCCGCTTTTAAGTTGCCCCCTAAGGTGTTTATATAGACTTTGAGATGCCTTACTTGGCCCCTACATATCCTAATTCAAGTAGAATTCCTACTAGGGTGTATGAATAGGCTTTGGAATGTGTTTCTTTGCCTCCAAGTATCTTATTTCGAGTAAAACACCTCTTGGCCGCTGATAAATCGTAAAAGTAACATATTTTAATCCCACATTTAGCATACTTTTGGATGATTTATCCCTGAATTGTGTAAAAAGGTGCTCTTAATCCTTTCTTTTCATATTTTATACTCAGGAAAGCACCTAGGGATGAAAAGAACGAGAATCGGGCTCAAAACGAACCAAATTGGGCCAAAGAAGAAACTGGCACGACCTGGGCCCAAACCACACGGTCGTGCCTCCCAAATTTACTCTAACATGGCCTACACCCCAAAACACACGGGTGTGTCTCTTTAGCAAACTCGACCACGGCCTAAAATCGATGCACACGGGCGTGTGCCATGACCGTGTCCTTGTCGTGGCAAAGAGAAATTTCATTTGGAATAGGGTACTTAGACGCAAAGAAACACATTCCAAAGCCTATTCAAACACCCTAGTAGGAATTCCTCTCAGATTAGGATACTTAGGGGCCAAGTAAAGCATTCCAAGAGCCTATATAAACTCCCTAAGCATAACCTTCAAGGAGGCAGTTAGCTAGGCCAAGGAGCCGAGCTAGAAAGGTCAGATTTGTGGGAATCACTCGAAGATAGCCAGTTGATCCATCTCAAGAAGCCGAAATTATACTCAAGACGGCGGATCTCTCATTCAATTCCTTCAGGGAGTTTTAGGGATTTCTTATGTTTTGTTTTATCTTTTCTTTTGAGATGTTTTCTTTTATCATTATGAACTAAACCCTTCAGATACCTGAAGGGGATGAAACCTAAGATGGATCTTGTTATTGTTTTCTGAACTATATGATAAATATTTGATTTGTTCTTAATTATGTGTGCTTAATTCTTGTGTTAATATTTCCAGGATATTGATTCAAGTTGAATGTGCTTAGGTGGTGGAGCAAAAGTCCATGTCTAAGAGTAGATCTAGCATAATTAAATAGAGTTGATCGCGCGCCTAGAGATAGGGTGACGAGATTTTGCCAGATTAGGGTGAAACCTAATATGGGAGTCCATAGATCGAGTTAATGCGATTCTAGGAGTTTTAAGTAGAAAGAGATTTCAATTAATCAACCTAGGGTTAGACGTTATTCGCCTTGAGAGAGGGTTTAATATAAATTAGGGAATCCTACAGATCAAGTCAAGTGAATAAATCGTCTGGTTCAGAGTTAGATAACAAGTGAAGTCTAGGTGGATTCTTCCTAAGGGTATCGTCTTAATCAACTGAGTTTTCCCAACAGTATTTCCCCAATTCATTCTTTTTTCTTTGCGTCTTTAGCTTAGTAGTTAGTTAATTTAGATTAAACAATCAATCACTTACTACTTAGGCTAAATAATAGAAAGAAGGTTAGTATTAGTACTTTTAGTTCCTTTGGGTTCGTCAAATCGGTCTTGCCTAAGCTATACTACTGTTCGATAGGTGCACTTGCCTTAAGTCATTGTCAGAGTTAGTTTTCAGGTTCGATCATTCTCTTTATAAATTTTAAAACTTGACAAAACATCGATCAAGTTTTTGGCGCTGTTGTCGGGGAACTAAAATATTAAGAAAGCCCTATTTTTATTACTTTAACCATTATTTTTATTTTTTTCTGCAATTTATTTTTATTTTTTATTTTAGTTTTAACCTTGCTAATTTTCTTTCTTTCTTTTCCAACACAGGTACCTCTAGTTTATGACTAGAAGGAACTCGAAAGGACTACTAGTATACGACAGTGATATTGAAGCTACCGCTCGCAGGAATCGAAGAGAAATTAGGCGAGCCCTAAATTACAGAGAAGAAGAACAACAAGGCAGATCCAATCATACTGAAGGGATGGACGACGATAATCCACCACCACAAGATGTGGTAGAAAACAATGCTCCATGTACTATGTATGATTATGCTAAACCTCATTTAACAGGAGCAGAATCGAATATTGTTAGGCTTGCTATAGCTGCTAATAATTTTGAATTAAAGCCTAACACTATACAAATGATTCAACAATTTGTTCAATTTGATGGTTTGCAGGACAAAGACCCAAATACTCATATAGCTAATTTTTTAGAGATCTGTGATACCTTCAAAATAAATGACATTTCTGATGATGCCATACGTCTTGATTATTTCCCTTTTCATTAAAGAATAAAGCCAAGTAGTGGTTGAACTTGTTACCACAAGGTTCAATCACCACATGGGATCAAATGACTGAAAAATTTTTATTAAAATATTTCCCACAGGCCAAAATGGCCAAATTATAGAATGATATCTCTTCTTTTGTGTAGATGGATTTAGAGACATTATACGTTGCATGGGAGAGATACAAGGATCTCTTGAGAAGGTGTCCGCACCATGGTTTACCCTTATGGCTCCAAGTCCAAACTTTCTATAACGATGTAAACCCCTCAACGAGGCAACTAATTGATTCAGCCGCCGATGGAACCCTGAACAATAGAACTCTTGAAGCAGCCTATGAGTTTATTGAAGAGATGTCACTGAATAACTATCAGTGGCAGGTTATAAGGACAAAACCAAAAAATTTAGCCAGAGTTTTCAACCTCGACGCAGTAACCATGCTATCAACGCAGGTAGAGATGATGAATAAAAAGCTTGATAGTTTGTGTTCTTTGCAGGTACATCCAGTAATGCAGTACGACGCAAGTGGAACTGTGGCGAATCCTAAATACCCACCCAACCAACCAGGCACAGAAAGTGAACATATGAACTATATAGGTAATAATTTCAGATCTAATAATAACCCTTATAGTAATACTTAGAATCCAGGTTGGAGGAACCACCCAAATTTTTCATAAGAAGGTCAAGGAAATCAAGGAAATTAAAGACAACAACCTCCTCAAAATTTCCAAAATCAGCTCTATCCACAGGAAAAAAGGCTGAACCTCGAAGAGATGTTGACAAAATTCATGGCAGCCATAGATATACGTCTCAAAAAAACTGAGACAATGCTCAATAATCAACAAACATCGATCAAAGGGATCGAGAACCAAGTCGGAGAACTTACTAAGTCAGTTGGACAACTTACTAAGATAGTTTCTGAAATTTGATCAGAGATTTTTTTTAAAGGAACCGAACAGGTAAAGACAGTTACACTGAGAAGTGGAAAGGAGTTAGTCGAACCAAAGAAAAAAATACCACACAAAGATAATAAAGCAAAGGATGAGGGAGTTGAAGATGTAACTCCAGTATGCAACGAAAGTAAACCACACATCCCATATCCAGCAAAGTTGAAGAAAGACCGATTAGATGCCCAATACGGTAAATTTCTTGAACTTTTTAAACAAATACATATTAACTTACCCTTTTTGAAGCCATTTCACAGATGCCAACGTACGCAAAATTCTTAAAAGAACTCCTAACGAATAGAAGGAAGCTTGAAGAAATATCAACAATGGAACTTAATGAAGAATGTTTAGCCATCCTCCAAAACAAGTTACCAACCAAATTAAAAGACCCAGGAAGTTTTACTATTCCCTGTTTAATTGGTAGTTTAAATATTAAGAAAGCATTAGCTGATCTAGGTGCCAGTATTAATTTAATGCCTTATAAAATGTTTAAACAACTAGATCTTGGGGAACCAAAACCCACTAGGATGAGTATTCAGTTAGCCGATAGATCTATTAAATATCCTAGAGGAGTTATCGAAGATGTCTTGGTAAAAATTGATAAATTTATTTTCCCTGTTGATTTTGTTGTGCTTGACATGGATGAGGACATTGAGGTTCCCTTAATTTTAGGGTGCCCTTTTTTAGCTACTACTAGGGTTGTTATCGATGTAGGAGATGGTAAGCTTGCATTAAGAATAGGCGATGAGGAAATTATTTTTCAAATTTATGATGCCATGCGATATTCTAGAGAACAAGATGATTCCTGTTATTTTGTTGATACTACTGATCATATCATTCAAAACTCATTACAGGAAATCATACATGATGACACGATGGAACTATGCCTTACTCAAGAAAAGGGGGAAGAAGATGAAGTCGACGAGCTGAATTGGAATACATATTCATCTAGACATATGGAAAAAGAAAGCATTGAAATCAATGACGATCTAAAACAAAAACCTTCCATTGATGAGCCACCCAAATTAGAATTAAAACAGCTACCAAAACACTTAGAATATGTATTCCTCGGGGAAAATTCTACACTACCGATAATTATCTCTTCAGAACTAGAACCCAAGGAAAAAGAGGAGTTGATACAGGTACTAAGAGAACATAAAAGAGCCATAGCTTGGAAAATCTCTGACATTAAAGGAATAAGCCCATCGTTTTGCACCCACAAAATCTTAATGGAAGAGGAATACAAGTCATGTGTGCAACCTCAAAGACAATTGAATCCCAACGTAAAAGAAGTTGTAAAAGTTGAGGTAATTAAACTTCTAGATGCTGGAATAATTTATCCTATTTCTGACAGCAATTGGGTAAGTCCTGTGTAGGTTGTTCCAAAGAAAGGAGACATGGCGGTGGTAGCCAATGAAAAGAATGATCTAATTCCCACCAGAACAGTCACAGGTTGGAGAGTTTGCATTGATTACAGGAAGCTGAACGACGCCACTAGAAAAGATCACTTTCCTTTACCTTTCATTAATCAAATGCTAGAAAGGTTATCTGGGCATATGTACTATTGCTTCCTAGATGGACTCTCCGACTATTTCCAAATCCCAATAGCACCTGAAGATCAAGAGAAGACAACATTCACATGCCCATACGGTATATTTGCTTATCATAGAATGCCTTTTGGATTATATAATGCTCTTGCTACTTTTCAGCGGTGCATGTTGGCAATCTTTGACGAACTTGTGGAAGACATTATGGAGGTATTTATGGATGATTTCTCGGTATTCAGTAATTCTTTCCATCTTTGCCTTAAAAATTTAAAACGAGTTCTAATGAGATGTGAGGAAACAAACTTGTTTTAAATTTGGAAAAATGCCACTTTATGGTACAAGAGGGAATTGTATTGGGACATAAAATTTCTAGTAAGGGAATCGAGGTAGATAAAGCAAAGGTCGAAACCATAGAAAAATTACCTCCTATGAGCTCAGTTAAGGCTATTAGAAGCTTTTTAGGTCACGCAAGATTTTATAGAAGATTTATTAAAGATTTTTTTAAAATAGCTAAGCCTCTAACGAAATTGCTAGAAAAGGATACACCTTTTAAGTTTGATCAGGAATGTTTACATGCATTTAATATCCTTAAAGAAAAATTAATAAATGCCCCAATTATAATTGCCCCCGATTGGAATATTCCTTTTGAACTAATGTGTGATACAAGTGATTTTGCAGTAGGTACAGTTTTAGGACAGCGAAGAGACAAGCACTTCCAGCCGATCTATTACGCCAGTAAGACATTAACAGTCGCACAAGAAAATTATACCACCACTGAAAAAGAATTACTAGCTGTGGTCTTTGCATTTCATAAATTTAGACAATATTTAGTATTATCTAAAGTTGTCATTTACACTGACCACTCCGCTCTTCGTTATCTTTTAACTAAACCCGATGCAAAACCTCGACTCATAAGATGGATTTTACTCTTACAGGAATTTGATTTGGAAATACAAGATAAAAAGGGAGCTGAAAACCTTGCAACAGATCACCTCTCCAGGCTTGAGAACCCACATATCGAAGAGCTCGACCAAAGTGAGATAAACGACTCGTTCCCTGAAGAACAACTCTTTTCTATAACCAACTTCGAGGTACCATGGTTTGTAGATATTGCGAATTATTTAGCTGCTACATCTTACCAAAAAGATTAACACATCATCAAAAGAAACGATTCTTTGCTGATGTGAAAAACTATTTTTGGGAAGATCCTTTTCTTTTCCGCATATGTGCAGATCAAGTAATTCGGAGATGCGTTACAAGGGCTGAAGCAAGAAAAATCCTGGAACATTGCCATTCAGGACCTTCAAGAGGACACTATAGTGGCATTAAGACAACACATAAAATACTCGAATCAGGTTTTTATTGGCCCACTCTATTCAGAGATGCCAACAGGTATGTCACTTCATGTGATAAATGCCAAAGAATAGGTAATGTTTCTAAACGCGATAAAATGCCTCAAACATATATGCTATCATGTGAAATATTTGATGTATGGGGTATTGATTTTATGGGTCCATTCCCTAGTTCATTTGGAAATAAATACATCCTAGTGGCAGTTGATTACATGTCAAAAATAGGTGGAAGCTGAAGCTTTACCTACCAATGATGCTAGAGTAGTAGTTAAGTTTCTCAAGAAATTGTTCACTCAATTTGGAACACCTAGAGCTATCATTAGTGATAGGGGCACTCATTTCTGTAATACTCAATTTGACAAAGTCTTAAAAAAAATATGGAGTATACAACAGGATAACTACCCCATATCACCCTCAAACTAGTGGGCAAGCTGAAGTAGCCAACTGAGAACTTAAACGCATCCTAGAAAAAACGGTTGAATCAAACAGAAAAAATGGACATTAAAAGTAGATGATGCCCTATGGGCCTATAGAACAACGTTTAAAACCCCCTAGGAACATCCCCATACAAACTTGTCTACGAGAAAAGCTGTCATCTACCATTCGAGCTAGAACACAAAGCTTTTTGGGCTATAAAATTTCTAAATTACGATATTAAAACTATAGGAAAGAAAAGAATGATGTAGATGAATGAGCTAGACGAATAGAGAGCTGATGCCTACGAGAACTGAAACAATACAAGGAGGCAACAAAGCAACGCCATGATGCTTGTATAAAGAAAATGAAACAATTCGAAGTAGGGGACTTGGTCCTGCTATACAACTCAAGGCTCAAATTGTTTCCTTGGAAACTGAAATCAAGATGGTCAGGTCCATTCATGATTAAAACAATCTTTCCCTATGTCACAATCGAGGTAACTCATCCCACTCAAGGCACATTCAAGGTAAATGGTCACCGACTCAAAATCTATAATGGTGAAGATTTTAGGGATATGAGAGAGGAGCTTCAGCTCGTGAACCTTCTTTTAGAAAGGAAAACAAGGTAAGTCTAGCTTAAAACTTTAAACGAGCGCTTCTCGGGAGGCAACCCGAGCACTAACCTCACTAACATTATACTTTTAATTTTTGGCATTTAATTCCATACTAATTAATCCAATAAAGCGCAGGTCTTTAGACCACATGGACTTACACACAGGCGTGCCTGTGGCCATGTGGAAGCCAGGGGATGGACCACGAGCATGCTAGTAGTCTTGCACGACAAAGAAGAATCTTTTCCCCAACACGGGTGCGATAATAGTCCACGCCCGTGTCGACTTTCTGTGGACTATACTGACTTATCAAACACGAGCAAGACACGTCGTGCCTTATAACCGTGTGAAGATACTGACTTATCAAGCACGGGCTAAACACGCCGTTCTAAACAATAGTGGGAAGAAGAACATGGGCATGGCACCTTGACCACGATCGTGGCCAAACACCTTGAACGCGCCTAAAATTCAAAATCACGAAAAACACGGGCTAATTAAAATCAAACACGGGCATGGCCGTTGCCCGTGTCACCTTCCCTATTTAAAGAAAAACAGCCCCATTTTTCGCCAATATCCTTCCCCAAACCAACCCTAGCCGTTTTTCCCTCAAAAACTCCTCCCAAATCCAACCATCCATCAATAAGGACTCCTCAGTCCATTAATCTTTCCTTTTAATTTTATTTTCCTTCTTAGTCTCTTTCTTTTTTTCTTTCCTGTCATTAAATACACAATTAGTTTATTTTACATGTTTCTTCAGATCTCTTGGCTAATTCTTTGTAGGCTTCCCAATTTCTTCATCTAGTACAGATACTGTTGGTAACCACCACACCACAACCATAGCCAACACTATCATTGCCCCCTCCAACTTATCTTTTGCCTCCGAATCAAGTTTCCACACTTCTAACTCAAGGAATCCATCCAACAATTCAGGAAGTTTCACTCCTCTCCCTCACTTTTGATTTTTTAGAATATGAATATTATCTGTCTTTGTACATTGATGACAATGTACATCTTAAGTTTGTGGGGTAAAAGTGCCTAACTTTTTGTATTATTCTCAAATCCCTGAATTATATCTAGTTCTTAAGTAATTTCCTCATATTACTAATTAGGATGAAATTTCTAATGATTTATGATTCTTATTGATATGTTTTTGAGTAGGTCATAGTTAATTGTACATTGATGCTTTATACTTTAAGATACGAGAGAATCAAGCATGATAAGTCTATTTTTCAGAAATAAAAAAAATTCTAGGTTGTCTACCTGAATTTGAATATTACTTTGAAGTTTGAAATTTAAGAGGTTGACATCAAAAGCACCCATAATTTTTGTGATTTTGAGCCTTATAGAGCATACATTCTTTTTCGTGCTCACTTTTTGATTATGAGTGTGTCAACATTGAACTGTTATTCTAGAACTTGCCTCGATTATACATGTTAAGACCACATTTTTTATTTGATATATTGAGATGATAAAGGCACCTAGGTTTTAACCCACTCACTCCACTAAAAAGCCTACCTTCACAATTAACCCTTAGTGAACCCTTTGATCCTAACAACCCTTTTTATTGATTCACCCACTAATATTAACCCAAAACCTCATTCGTACTTGATATCACCATTCCTTTGACTACCCTTCTATCGAGACTTGATTTAATAAGTTGCTCAATTATATTATTTCAGTTATAAAAGTTCTTTCTTATGTAATCTGTGCTAGCGTTATCTAAAATAAAAAAATCAAAGTATATTCATTAATAGTTCTATGATTAAGTGAGCTTATATGTTTAATTTCAATATCTTGAAGAAGAAGCTCGTATTATTAGTATTTTCATGTGATGTAATTATTCAGATTGTTAGTTCAATTCTTTTTCTAAAGTTAGGTAATTTGCCATGTCAATCTCGATTCTAACCTTCCAATTCAGTGTTTATCCACACCATTAACCTAAGCCCCGTTACAACCCTGTTAAAGACCTTTTGATTTGTGTACCATCTCATATTACAGTGGTGGAGATTTGATTTTCAGGCAAGCCTATGGGATTAACTTTTCAGGTTCGGCTTATAAGTGCTTATTCTTGAACCGTAAACACTTCGAGTGCTTTGAGTGAATCTTTAGTGAGGATGTCAATCCGTGTCCGTTTTGAATTAAAGGTAATTATTTGGATAAGGGGAGACACCTATGTTTTGAGCTACAAAATGTATGACTTATATTGTTTGAATCTTTAGGACTCTTTGAGTTAAATTATCCATGTATAAATTATCTATGAATTATGATGAGACATTGTTGATGAGAATTATGAAATTGCGGAAAGTTCGTTTTAATTGTAAGTTGAGAATTTTGCTTGAGGACAAGCAAAAGCTTAAGTGTGGGGGTATTTGATAAACTATAAAAGTAACATATTTTAATCCCACATTTAGCATACTTTTGGATGATTTATTCCCTGAATTGTGTAAAAAGGTGCTCTTAATCCTTTCTTTTCATGTTTTATACTCAAGAAAGCACCTAAGGACGAAAAGAACGAGAAACAGGCTCAAAACGAACCAAATTGGGACAAAGAAGTAATTGGCATGACTTAGGCCCAAGACCACACGGTCGTGCCTCCCTAATTTACTCTAACATGACTGGACCCCGAAACACACGGGCGTGTCTCTTCAGCAGACTCGACCACGGCCTGAAATCGATGCACACGGGAGTGTACCATAGCCGTGTCTTTGTCATGGCAAAGAGAAATTTCATTCAGAATAGGGTACTTAGAGGCAAAGAAACACATTCCAAAGCCTATTCAAACACCCTAGTAGGAATTCCACTCAGATTAGGATACTTAGAGGCCAAGTAAAGCATTCCAAGAGCCTATATAAACACCATAAGAATAACCTTCAACGGGGCGGTTAGCTAGGCCAAGGAGCCGAGCCAGAAAGGTCAGATTTGTGGGAATCACTCGAAGATAGCCAGTTGATCCATCTCAAGAAGCTGGAATTATACTCAGGACGGCGGATCTCTCTTTCAATTCCTTCAGGGAGTTTTAGGGATTTCTTATGTTTTATTTTATCTTTTCTTTTGAGATGTTTTCTTTTATCGTTATGAAATAGACCCTTCAGATACTTGAAGGGGATGAAACCTAAGATGGATCTTGTTATTGTTTTTTGAACTATATGATAAATATTTGATTTGTTCTTAATTATGTGTGCTTAATTCTTGTATTAATATTTCTGGGGTATTGATTCAAGTTGAATGTGCTTATGTGGTGGAGCAAAAGTCCCTGTCTAAGAGTAGATCTAGCATAATTAAGCGGAGTTGATCATGCGCCTAGAGATAGGGTGATGAGATTTTACCGGATTAGGGTGAAACCTAACTAAAAAATGAACTAATAACCTGAATAATTACATCACATGAAAATTTAAACGTATAAGCTTTTAGAACATAGAACTAATAATGAATATACATCGTGTGTTTTTTTTAAGAACAAGTCAAAGGATGAATTTACTAATAAAATAATTAGGCAACTGATCAAATCAAATCTCGATATAAGGGTAGTCAAAAAGAGTGGTGATAACAAATATAAAGGGTTTTGGGGGAATATTAGTGGGTAAGTAAATGAAAAGGATTGTTAGGATCAACGGGGTCACTAGGGGTTAATCGTGGAGGTAGGCTTTTGTGGAGTAAGTTGGTTAAAACCTAGGTGCCTTTATCATCTCTGTATATCAAATCAAAGGTGTAGTCTTGACATGTATAATCGAGGCAAGTTCTAGAATAACAATTAGGTGTTGATACACTCATAATCAATAAAGTGAGCATGAAAAGGAATATATGCTCTATAAGGCTCAAAATCTCACAAAATTATGGGTTTTGACATCAATCCTCAGTAAATTTCAAACTTCAAGGTAATATTCAAATTCAATTCAACAACCTAGAAAACTTTTTATTCTTGAAAATGGACTTATCATGCTTGATTCTCTAGAATCTTAAAGTTTAAATCATCAATGCACAATTAACTAGGACTTAATCTAAGACATATCAATAAAATCATAAATCAATGTAAATTTTATCCCAATTAGTAATATGATAAAATTACTTAAGACAATATATCATTGAGGATTTGGGAATAATGCAAAAGTTAGGCATTTTTCTAAATAAACTTTCACCCCTCACACTTAAGATGTATATTTCGCTCAATGTACAAATATAGATAATATTCATATAATAAGAAAATCAAAAGATATGGGGAGAAGTGAAACTTCCTGAATTATGGATGAATTCCTTGGAGGATGTGAAAAATATGATGGAGGTGTCATCTTTTGGTGTGGTGGTTACTAACGAGTTCTGTGCTAGATGAAGAAATTGGGGAGCTCGTGAAGAATTAGCCAGGAATTAATAATAAAGATTCAAAATATACGAAATAAATATTTAAAGAAAAGCAAGCTAATGTGAAGGAAAATAAAAAAGTAAAATAAACTTATAAGAAAAGGTAAATAGACTGGAAAGTCCTTATTGTAAGATGGTTCGTGACGTGGGTTTGATTTCTAAGGCCATGGTGCGTGATTCCCTAGTAGCCTTAAGAACCTAAAACCAAGAAACTAAAAGAAAATAAAATGAATTAAGCAGAAGAGAAGTATAGATAAGGAAAATAAAGGAAAAGATTAAAGAAAAATAAAATCGAAAAGGTCTCAAAGACCCTTGGCTTGTCGAGTATATGAAGCGGCCGTCATGAACTTATGTAGGTCAATCTCCCATGGGAAGACTGTGCTTTGATCCTTCCATTTCTTTGACATAGCCATTGTGGAGGTAAAGAGTGAGAAGAATGATATGGGAGATTAAAGGTCTGAAAAAAAAAGGAAAAAGAAAATGATATGGAAGAAGGGAGATAGGGAGTAGGTTGGAGGAGGGAGGGGGTTTAAATAAGATTTTGGGGCCTGGTACTTTCCCACGCCCATGTACTATGGGCGTGGTGTGTCACAAGATCGTGTTGTGTTTTGTTCGCTTGTCCCACGCCCGTGTTCTAGTCTCCATGCCCGTGTATGATCTAACAGTGTTGGCCACGGCTGCATCGCACGTCCGTGGCATGGAAGTTTAGTCTGTGACTTGAAAATTGCTTTGTTCTAACTCGTACCATCTTTGCTATGTCAGTACGGAGATTCGATGTATCCACACGGCCGTGTGCAAGACCGTGTGGCTTGAAATTCTATACTTTTGGTTAGTTTATAGTTATGTGTTATAAATAAAGGATAAAATAAAATAAATAAGACAAAAATAAAATGAAAAATGTAAAAGTTAATGGGGTTAGAACTTGGGTTGCCTCCCGAGAAGCGTTCGTTTATAGTCTTAAGCTAGACTTTCCTCTCCTTTGTATATTCATGGTGGTTTGAAGAGCTGAAAGTCCTTCATCGTGTTAGCAGTTCCATTATCATGATAGAGTTTAAGACGAGTGGCGTTTATTTTCAAAGTGCCAAACATGGGATTACTTACCTCGACTATTCTGTATGGGAAGACATTGATTACCTTAAAAGGGATTTCCTTACTTTTGTTAGGATCAGGTGGAGATATTCGTAGGTTTGCTTTGTCTAATAGTACCTGATCTCCGATTTTGAACTTGTCTACCTCATGAAGTGGCTTTGCTTCTGCTTTGTGTATCCCTAGTTCTTCTTTAAGATGCGTCTTCTCCTCTTCTAGTTCATCGATCTGAATCCCTTGTTCCTTGTGAGTTATTTCCTTGTTGGCATAGGTTTTAAGATCAGACTTAGTTGTGTTCTTTTGTGGTGCTTCCTGAAAAGAAGGGTTAACCGAATAGTTATCAATAGAATTTACTTTCTCACATTGGTTATTCGATGTTCTAGCTAAATCGAGGGCTTGAAGAGCAACTGTCTTATCACCTATACAGAGTATGAGTTCACCCACGTGACATCGATTTTAGTCCTAGTAGTTGCTAAGAATGGTCTTCCTAAAATTAAGCGTATCGTGTTATCCTCATCCATGTCTAAAATGACAAAGTCTACCAGGAATACGAATTTATCAATCTTCATAAGTACATATTCAATTATACCCCTAGGAACTCTGATAGTTTTTTTAGCTAATTGAATGCCCATCCTAGTTTGTTTAGGCTTCCCTAGACCTAGTTGTTTAAACAATTTATAAGGCATGACATTTATGTTTGCCCCTAAATCAGCTAACGCATTATCAATAGATAAACTACCAATTAAGCATGGAATTGTAAAACTCCCTGGATCTTTTAATTTTTGTGGTAGTTTATTTTGTAATATTGCTGAGCATACTGCGTTCAGTTCCACATGTGATTCCTCGTCTATCTTCCACTTATTTGTCAATAGCTTCTTTAAAAATTTTCTCGAATCTAGCATCTACGAAAGAGCTTCAAGAAATAGTAAGTTAATATGTAATTTCTTTAAAAGTTTAAGAAACTTACTGAACTATTCCTCTGTGTCGTCTTTCGTTATTGCTTTGGGATATGGTATGCGTGGCTTGTATTCTTTGATTACCGGTTTTGGTTTTACCTCAACCTTACCTTCTTCTACCACACTCTTTTCTCTTAAATTGTGCTCGTCTAACCCTTCACTGTCTTGAGCTATTATGGCTTGAATTTGCTCCCTTAGGTTAGTCTCGGTGTTGCTCGATAGTCTTCCCTGTGGTCTCTCAGAGATCTGCTTAGCAAGTTGCCCTATTTGATCCTTGAGCTCCTATAACAATACTTCAAGTTTTGTTTCTACTTTTTGGAAACGTGTTTTTGAAGCTGCTATCAATTTTGTCAGCATCTCTTTAAGGTTTGGCTTCTTTTCCTGTGGGTAGGGCTGTTGTTTGAAGTTTTGAGATGGTTGTTGCCTTTGATTTCCTTGGCCACCTCATGAGAAATTGGGTGGTTTTTCCAACCTGGATTATAAGTATTACTATAAGGGTTATTGTTAGATCAGAAATTATTACCCATATAGTTCATTTGTTCGTTCTCCATGCCCTGTCCATAGGGTGGGTACTCAGGATTCACGACACCTTCACTTGCATCGCATTCACTTACGTCGCACTGCATAACTGGATGTGCCTGCGAAGAACCATATAAACCATCAAATTTTTTATGTAGCAACTCTACCTGATTTGATAATGCGATTACTGCATCGAGGTTGAAAACTTTAGCTGCTTTGGCTGGCCTTGTCCTTGTAACTTGCCACTGATATTTATTCAGTGACATCTCCTCTATAAATTCGTAAGCTGCTTTAGGAGTTTTGTTGTTCAGAGTTCGTCGATAGCTGAATCGATTAATTGCCTTGTTGAGGGGTTCACACCATTATAAAAAGTCTGCACCTTTAGCCACAAAGGTAATCCATGGTGTGGACACCTTCTCAACAAATCCTTGTATCTCTCCCATGCGTTGTAAAGTGTCTCTAAATCCATCTGCACAAAAGAAGAGATATCATTCCTTAACTTGGCCGATTTGGCTGGTGAAAAATATTTTAATAAAATTTTTGGTCATCTGATCCCATGTAGTGATTGATTCTCGTAGAAGAGAATGCAACCACTGTTTGGCTTTATTCCTCAAAGAAAAGGGAAATAATCGAAGACGGATGGCATCATCAGAAACGCCATTTATTTTGAAGGTATCATAGAACTCTAGAAAATTCGCTAAGTGTATGTTAGGATCCTCATCCTGCAAACCATCAAACTGAACAAACTATTGTATCATCTGTATAGTGTTAGGTTTCATTTGAAAATTATTTGCAGCAATAGTAGGCCTAACAATACTTGACTTAGTTCCTGTTAAACTAGGTTTAGCATAATCATACATAGTACGTGGAGCCTAATGTTCGGCTGCCTCTGGAGGTAGCGGATTATTCTCGGCCATCCTTTTAGTACGATTAGTTGCCTTCTTGCTCTTCTTCTATGTAGTTTAAGCTTCGCCTTATCTCTCTGCGATTTCTACGAATGATACCTTCGATGTCACTATCATAAAGTAGAGGTCCTATCGGGTTCCTTCTAGTCATAAACTAGAGGTACCTGAAAGGAGTGAAAGAAGAAAATTTAGAAAACCAAAAATAAAATTCAATAAAATATGGCTAAAGTAATAAAAATTAAGCGTTCTTAATATTTCAGTTCCCCGGCAACGGCGTCAAAAACTTCATTGTTGTTTTGTCGAGTCTTAAAATTTATATAAATAATGATCGAACCTAGAAACTAACTAAGACAACGATGGAGGCAAGTGCACCTATTGAATAATAGTATAGTTTAGGCAAGAACGAAATGTCGAATCCCAAAGGAACCAAAAGTACTAATACTAACTCTCTTTTTATTATCTAGCCTAAGAATTAAGGGAATTTGTTGTTTAATCTAAATTAACTAACTACTAAACTAAAGACTTCTAAGACAAAGAAGAATGAAATTTGGAAAATAACTTGAGGAAAAACCAATTGATTAAGACGACACCCAAGGAAGAATCCACCTAAACTTCACTTGTTATCTAACACCGAACCAGACGATTTATTCACTTGACTTGATCCGTAAGATTCCCTAACATATATTAATCCTTCGCTCGAGGCGACTAACGTCTAACCCTATGTTGATTAATTGAAATCTCTGCCTAATTAAACCCCTAGAATTGCATTAACTCGATCTATGGACTCTCATATTAGGTTTCACCCTAATCTGGCAAAATCTTGTCACCCTATCTCTAGGCGCGCGATGTAACAGCCTAATTACGACCGTAATTGGAACGGTGATTTCAGGACCACGAATCCGAGCTGAAAAATTTCCTAATATTATTTTTTTTCGTGTGTAATAATTATGAATGGGTATGTGTTGAAATTCGTGAATTTAATTGCTTTGGTGTGCTTAAATTAAGAGAAAGGACAAAATAGTTAAAGTAGTAAAAGTAGTATTTATTAAGTTAGAAGGGTTAATTGAATTGTTTTTCTTGTATGTGAGGACTTGCATGTCAAATTGCCCATATTTCATGATAGTGGACGGCAATCATGATAGAAAATTTTTTTAGTATATTATAATTTGATTATTATATTTTAAGTATGTTATAATATGTATTTATTTGATAAAATAAAAGAAACATGTTTTAATTTCATTTTAAGTATGTCATAATATGTATTTAGTAATCAAGCTTGAACCTCCATTATTCGGCCATTGCATGTAGTAATAAGGTAGGTATTTGAGCCTTTTTTTAGTGAATTTTTGCATATTTGAGTTGGTTACCTTGATTGCTATCAAAACCATGTTAAAATTTTGAGAGTTAAGCATGTTTAGATTCGGCCATGGATGAGTTTTTTGGTTTATTGTGTTTGATGGAAAAATGTTTAGTATATGTTTAAAAACAATATGATTTGAGTAGGAGATTTAGATGAAATGGAGAATAGTGGTTTAAATTGTATGAATATTAGGGAATTTATTTTATATTTGAGCATAGAGGTGCTCTTTATATTCGGCCAAATTTGGAGTGAGCATATATGATGTTTATCTAGCTTGTTTGTTCGGTCATATATTGAAATATATGTATATATTGAGTTAGTATATTCGGCCATAAGAGATGAAGAAATAAATTATGTGTAATCGGCCTTTATGAAATTAATTGTGTTAAAGTATAATATAAATGATTCATAGAGACTTGTATGGAGATGGTGAGTATTTGGCCCTTAAAAGGGAAAATTAAATCCTTGATATTTTGTGTTTTGAGTTTTAAGGATTATATTGTAAACATTGTAAATGTTGGGGGTAAATTGGTAAATTTTATAATTATATGATTTTGCATTTAATTGAATGAATATGTGGTTGAATGAGTTCAATTTGAATCATTTAGATCAAGTACAAAAGGAGAAAGTTTTGGATCGGCGAAAACAAAATTAAACGAGTAACCGCGAAGCTTAAATTGTCAACTATCGAGGTAAGTGTTTAAACAATTGGAATTAATTTGATAACTTTTATAATGTAATGTATATGTTTTAATAAATAAATGGTGTTGATATGGTTTTGAATTTTTGAATGAGATATGGAATCCTATAGTGTGATAGCCGAATGTGATTATATATATAGCAGAAAATTTTGTATGTGAACTATGTGAAAACTTGATGTATTTGGGATGGCTATATAAGCGTGAGATGAGTTGTTATTTATCGTGGACCATGAGATAGGTGATGGTATATTTGAAAAATTATCTATGAACTTATTTGAATGAGGCCGAAAGTGTTAAATAGACATAGTAAGATAAGTTCGGATAGCGTATGGATATATGAGTATAATATATGCATAAAATGTGGATACTTATATATGTGGTTAATGTGAACAAGAAAAGGAGATTCGTTAAGGAGCACTGTGTGTGCGGAAATGTAAAGTAACGGCTCTATGTGAGCAACACGTTATAGGAAATTTGCACTAAGTGTGCTGAAAGGTAAAGTAACGGCTCTATGTGAGCGATATGTTGCGTGAAATTTGCACTAAGTGTGCGGAAATGTAAAGTAACGGCTCTATGTGAGCGACACGTTACTAAAAGCTTGCACTAAGTGTGCGAAAATGTAATTATCCAAATGTTGACTAATGAATGGAGATATTTAGAAATTTCATTTATGAAAACATGCATGAGATCATTGGGCAATATGGTATTAACGATGTAAGTTGTTCCTACTTCATGAAATTATAGGACAAGATGTGTATATATTAAATAAGGTATTTATTCAGATTGAAATTGTGGTGTGATAATATGTGTTTTGAGGTATATGAAAATAGGTAAGGGTTGTATAATAATTGATTGAATATGTATACAATTATGAACTCTTTTGTGATTGAATTAATTCATTAAAAATTCAGTTATTGAAATGTTGATCATGAAATACCATTGCTTATCACTTACTAAGCTAAGTAAGCTTATCGTTGATTTTATTTGATTATTCATAGGCTTTGGAGTTCAAGCTCGTACTCAGGAAATCTTTGTCAAAGTCAAGCACACTATCAACTACTATTTTTGTACCTTATTAAAGTTGATCTTTTGTATTAATGGCATGTATAGGCTATGTTACCTTTGAAGTTGCTTTTAATGATGTGTATATGTAATTGTGTATTTATGTATGCCATGCGAAAATGGCTAAAATATGATAATTTTGGGTTTATGAGAGTTCGAACATGTTAATATGTTATGAACTAGGTACATATATATATATATATATATATGGGAAATATGCCTAGTATGTTACAAATGTTTGGTTGATTTGGATATGGTTTATACAAGTTTCAAAAGTAGAATGCATTTCTATGTAGGTGATGTACTTAATAGATGCTTGATGAATTAGTCTTGGAATGTGGTTTGGTAAAACTTATTATATGTTTCAAAAGAGAGAGATGAACTCATAAGTTCTTATAATGCATATATGTATGTGAGTGAGACTATGTATAAAGTTATATAGATGATTCAATATGGCATGAAATTTTGGTGTGAGTTGTTTGCTTAAAGTGATTAATACTTTGTTGGTAAAAATTGAAACTTTGGCAATGTGCATATTCGGTCATAGTTAATAATTTACCAATTGAATAGAAATTTATACCATTTGAGATTTATTTTTATTATATATCAAATTGGTATGTTAGAATCGTGAGATATTTATATATATATATATATGTTAATTTGGGAATTTATCTAGTAATACCTCGTAACCCTAACCCGGCAACAGAAATGGATTAGGGGTGTTACATTTGAGTGGTATCAGAGCTATAATTTAGTCGATTCTCGGACTAACGTAGCGCGTATGAGTTTAGCTATACATGCCATTATTATATAATGTGATAGTGTGATGACTTCTGACATTGGAATGTGTTTATTTTTTTTAATAGTAATGGATCCCGACCCCGAGCGAGCCGTAGCTGATGACGTTGAGAGCGTGGCGCCGCTCCCGCGCATGGGACCACACCAAAAGAATCTCGACCGGCTACGAGCAATTTGGACGAGGGGGCCCAATAAGCCTTCTATAGTATGATGAACGATTGGTTCAGTCAATACATATGAACTAATCCGGCTGTTTGACAACCCCTGAATCTGAACATTCCTCCTGTAGTACCGGTGGCACCCCCGATTGTCAATCCCGAAAGAGTAAATAAACCCCCAGTTGATCGCATAAGAAAACACGGAGCTCAAGAATTTAGAGCCGAAGATGATGATGATGCAGAGCGAGCCAAATTTTGGCTCGATAATACTGTTCGTGTTTTTAATGAGTTATCCTGCACACCCGATGAGTGTCTGAAGTGTGCCATATCCTTATTGCGGTATTCTACTTATTATTGGTGGAATACACTCGTGTCCGTTGTTCTAAAAGAGAGGGTTACCTGAGACTTCTTCCAGGTGGAATTTCATAAGAAATATATAAGCCAGCGCTTCATAGACCCTAAGCGCAAAAAATTCCTTGAGCATAAGCAAGGTGGCATGACCGTATCTGAATATGAGCACAAGTTTGTGCGACTTAGTCATTACGCACGTGAATGTGTTTCATCGGAGGCTGCTATGTGCCAGAGATTTGAAGAGGGTTTAAATGAAGACATAAAGCTTCTGGTTGGCATTCTTAAGATTAATGAGTTCGTTGTACTAGTTGAAAGAGCTTGTAAAGCGGAAGAACTGGGGAAAGAAAAAAGAAAAGTTGAGCTTGAATCTAGAGATTTTGAAAGAGATTTGCGGGTAAATTTTCACAGATGGTAACAAAGAAGTTCAAGAATGACGGTAGTCGATCCAAACCTAACACCGGGATTTTTATATGAGAACGACCACCAGTGAGTTCTTGGGCTACATCAGTTGCTAGTGTTGATAATGAGAGATCAAGCAAACCTGAGTGTCAGCAGTGTGGCAGATGGCATTTCAGAGAATGTTAGGGTAAATCCATTTCCGCACTTGTTGCAAGTGTGGCTCGTAGGACCATTTCATTCGGGATTGCCCGGAGACTGTTGGAAAGGGAACTGCTCAGAGTGCAAGACCGAGCGACACTACAGCTAGAAGCAGATCATCTCATTTTGAGGGAGATAGGAGTGGTGCACAAAATGGGATTACAGGTGCGGTTGTTCGATCAGATACTCGTGTACCGGCTAGAGCTTATGCCATTCGTGCTAGAGATGAGGCCTCATCCACGGATGCCATTACCGATGTTTTCACCCTCTTTGATTCTAGTGTAACTGCTTTGAATGATCCTAGCTCAACTCATTTGTATGTGTGTGAAACATTAGTGTCCAGTAAGACTCTACATGTTGAGTCTACTGAGTTTGTGATTCGAGTTTCAAACCCCCTAGGTCAATGCGTATTGTTGACAAAGTGTGTAATAACTGCCCATTGATGATTCAAGACATGTGTTTTTTGGCTGATCTGATGTTATTACCTTTTGACGATTTTGACACTATTCTCGGTATGGATTGGTTGACAGTTCACGATTCAGTAGTAAATTGTAGATGAAAGACTATTGATTTGAGATGCCAGAATAAAGAGATAATCCGAATTGAGTCTGCAAATTTGAGTGGATTACATACTGTGATAGCTTCGATGTTGGCTCGGTAGTATTTGAGGAAGGGTTGTGAATCCTATCTTACGTATGTGATTGACAACAAGATAATAGAAAATAAGATCGAATCAGTACCGGTTGTTAGTGAATATTTGGATGTGTTCCTGGAGGAATTATCGGGATTACCACCTGTTCGTGAAGTAGAATTTGGTATTGAACTAGTAACAGAGACCACTCCAATTTCGATAGTTCCGTACAGAATGGCACTGACTAAATTAGAGGAATTGAAAGCTTAGTTACAAGAATTGACAGATAGAGGTTTCACCGATCGAGTTTTTTGTGTAACATCCGAGATTTAGGGGTCATGCATTTCAATTATATCCGTGTGTTAGTATGCTCTATATATTGTTCGAGTATGTTTGAGGGCTTCGGGAAACCTTGGGGTTAGGTAGAAGCCTTAGAAGAAATTGTTGGTTTAGAGCCTTTAGGGGAGAGCTAGGGGAATTAGGCCTTAAGGGATTCAAAGTGGTAAGTTTAGACGCAAGAAAGGAAGTGGTGGAGTGGCAAGGTAACGCCTAGGGTGCAAGGGAGTTTGCATCAAAGGGAGTTGCAAGGGGGAGAGGTTTGAATAACAGGGTTAGCATTTTGGGGTTGTTTTTGCATCAAAGGGGGTGGAGAGTTGGATTCGGCTTGGGCACTTGTAAGGTGGAGGTGGAAAATCCTCCTAACTACCTCTGAAGTCAATCACACAACCCCTTAACATGTCTTCCAAAATCTGGATTACTCTTTCCGACTGACCATCTGACTGAGGGTGAAAAGCCGTGCTAAAGTTTAACTTTGTACCCAGAGCCTCATGCAAAGCTTTCCAAAACTGTGATGTAAACCTAGGATTCCTGTCCGATATGATAGACACTGGTACCCCATGCAACCTCACGATTTCAGATACATACAGTTTAGCACACTTTTGCAACGAGTAATCCGTATGAACTGGTAGAAAATGAGCAGTCTTCGTTAATAGATCTACTACCACCCAGACAGAATCTTTCTTAGTAGATGTTAAGGGTAACCCACTAACAAAATCCATCGATATCCGCTCCCATTTCCATAATGGAATCTTTATTGGTTGTAACAATCCCGACGGTAATTAATGTTCGCCTTTACTTGTTGACAAGTCAAACACTTTCCCACTAAATCAAGAACTTCCGTTTTAACTTTGGCCACCAATCATTCACGGAGATCCCGATACATCTTATTTCCTCCGGGTGCATAGCATAAGGGCTACTATCGCCTCAAGAAGAATCATTTGCCTCAAATCCGAATCCTTGGACATACAAGCCCTTCCACGAAAGCACAGTACACCATCTTTGTTCAAACCAAAATCCCCTATTAAACTACTTTCAACTTGTTGTATTAAAGGAGCCAACCTTTCATCGGATAATTGCTTTTCCTTGATTTGCTCCAACCACAGAGGCTTCACCTGAAGTTTCGCTAGCAGACTACCATCGTCATACAAACTGAGATGAGCAAACATTACTCTTAACTTCGATACAACCTTACGACTCAACGAGTCTACCACAAGCTAATGCATAAAATTTCTTAAAACAGATTAAGACACGACGATAGACATGAGTTCTAGGGGACGTGGACGTAATACACGAGGGCATGGTAGAGGTAGAATGACTGTATCGGAACCAGTGGGGTCTGGTCATGGATCGGGGAATGAAACGATGCCGCCAGCTGAGGAAGCTGAGTTTCAAGATTAGACGGGTGGAGACGACGCAGTGTCTCAGGCCATGTTGCGGGTTTTAGAGAGAGTTGCGGGATCAAACGTGGGTTTTGGGGCTAGTAAGTCCGTGTCTGAGCGACTTGATCGAATGGAGCTGAGGTATTCAGAGGTGTCTCTGGGGTAGCTCCGAACGTGGTGGAGTATTGGTTAGAAGCAGTCGAGAGAATCATGGATGACTTGGACTGCATAGCTAAAGAGAAGTTGAAAGGCGTTGTTTTTTACTCCGGATGAGGCCTACCAGTGGTGGCTTACCTTCAAAGAGGGTACTTCGACAGATCGAGTGGATTAGGGTTTCTTTAAGGTGAAGTTCGAAGGGAAGTACGTCAGGGCTAGTTATATAGACGCGCAGAGGAAGGCGTTCCTAAACCTAGTACAAAAGGGTAAGATAGTAACTAAATATAAGGTAGAATTCTTGCGGTCAAGCCGGTATGCCAGAAGAATGGTTACAACTGACTACAAGTGCTGTGTGAGATTCGAGGATGGGCTGCGAAATGAGCTGCGGGTGTTGATAGCTCCTCAGCGAGAGTGGAATTTTTCTATTCTGGTGGAAAAGGCTAGGATAGCCGAGGAGGTTAAGCGAAAGAGAGGCGGGCGAGGATAAAGGACAAAGCGTAAATAAGAGGAGTTTTAGATTGACAGCATTATGAGGGGGTTTTCAGAAAAAGCCCAGAATTGAGGGTCCTGTTCGCGTTTCTATGCCAGCTGCTGCGAATCAATTTCGTCCGTGTGCTCAGTGTGGAAGGTCTCATGTAGGAGAATACTGGGGAAGGAGTAAAGAGTGTTATAAATGTGGGTCGAGGGACCATCTGATTAAGAACTGTCCTCAGGGCATGGCTAAGACTCGGTCAGTAGGTCAGGGGTATGTGCAGCCAGGTAGAGGTGGTCAACAGATGCAAAGAGGACGTGGACCGAACCGAGGTGGGAATGGTTCTGGCCGAGGCCGTGGAGCACCGGGTAGAGTCTTTGGGGCTCGATCTGAGGATAGCTTTGGGTTGGTTTACGTGACCGGACATCGTGAGGAGGGGGATGCACCAGACGTTATCATGGGTACATTTATCATCTTTGGGTTACCATTTACTGCATTGATTGATGTTGGGTCGACGAACTCTTACATTGCTAGTATGGTGTCTGGAACCTTGAATGTGAAACCTGAAATTGCCTCTAGGAAGATGTCTGTACTTAGTCCTTTAGGGCAATCAGTAGCGGTAGATAAACTCTTTAGAGATATACCTATAGAGGTTTAGGGGTCAGTGTTTCCAGCTGACTTGATGGAGCTGCCATTGAAAAATTTGACTTGATCCTAGGCATGGACTGGTTAGTGAGGTATTGTGCGAATCTAGACTGTGATACTAAACGCATGATGTTGAAGACTTTCGAGGACGATGAGGTTATAGTGCTAGGTGAGAGAAGAGACTATTGTCTAATGTGGTGTTTGCTCTTAAGGCGGAGAAGATGGTGAAGAAAGGGTGCAGGGCGTTCCTAATGTTTGTTAGTGCTTTGGATTCAAAAGAAGCCACTGTGGGGAAGTTAGAACAGTAAAGGAATTTGTGGATGTGTTTCTGGAAGAACTTCCAGGGTTACCTTCGGATCGAGAGGTGGAGTTTAGAATCGACCTGCTGCCAGGTACAGCGCCGGTGTCGATTGCTCCTTACAGGATGGCATTAAAGGAGTTGGTTGAGCTTAAAGCCCAAATCTAAGAGTTGCTAGATCGCGATTTCATTCGACCCAGTGTGTCTCCATGGGGAGCACCAGTGTTGTTCGTAAAGAAGAAGGACGGATCTATGCGCATGTGCATAGATTATCACTAGTTGAATAAGCTAACGATCAAGAACAAGTACCCGCTACCGAGGATAGACGACTTGTTTGACCAACTCAAAGGGGCTGCGGTCTTTTCGAAGATAGATTTGAGGTCAAGGTATCACCAGCTTAAGGTGAAAGAAGCAGATATCCATAAGAAGGCGTTTCAGACTCGATACGGGCACTATGAATTCCTGGTAATGCCTTTCGGGTTAACGAACGCACCGGCTGCGTTCATGGATATGATGAATCAAGTTTTTCAACCCTATTTGGACCAGTTCATCGTGGTGTTCATAGATGACATTTTAGTTTATTCCAAGACAGAAGAGGATCATGATGCGCATCTACGGGTGGTTCTGCAAGTATTAAGGGAAAAGAAGTTGTACGCCAAGTTTAGCAAGTACGAGTTTTGGTTAAGAAAAGTTTCTTTTCTGGGTCATGTAGTATCTACGGAAGGGATAAGAGTGAATCCTTAGAAGATCGAGGCAGTATTGGATTGGAAACCACCTAAGTCGGTGGCAGAGATTCGCAGTTTCTTGGGGTTAGCGGGTTACTATAGAAGATTTGTTGAAGGATTTTCTTTGATAGCAGCACCTTTGACCAAGTTGTTGAGGAAGGAGGTACCTTTTGTATGGTCGGACAAGTAGCAGGAAAGTTTTGAGAAGCTGAAAAGGGTTTTGACTGAAGCTCGGTTCTAATTCAACCTGAGGCGGGGAAAGATTTTGTGGTATATTGTGATGCTTCTCATACGGGGTTAAGTTGTGTACTGATGCGGGAAGGGAGAGTTGTTGCCTATGCGTCTCGACAGTTAAGACCACATGAAGTCCACTATCCGACGCATAACCTGGAGTTAGCTGCGGTGGTTTTCACTTTAAAGGTGTGGAGGCATTATCTGTATGGAGAGAAGTCGGTGATCTATATGGACCACAAGAATCTGAAGTATCTGCTGACTCAAAAGGATCTGAACTTGAGGCAGTGAAGGTGGGTGGAGTTGTTGAAGGATTACGACTGCTCAATTGAATATCATCTGGGGAAGGAAAATGTGGTGGCAGATGCCCTAAGTCGAAAGGTAGTATCGAATCTGAGAGCGATGTTCGCGTATCTTAGCCTTTACGACGATAGAAGTTTGTTAGCAGAGCTGCAGGTGAAGCCGACATGGTTAAGTCAGGTAAAAGAGAAATAGTTGGTAGATGAGGTTCTGAGTGCTAAGCTTCTGCAAGTGCAGAATGGGGGTGTAACATCCTGAAAATGGGCCTATGCATTTTTGATTTAATTATACAAAATGGCATGTCTTATGTGTTATGAATGTATGGTGAACATTTTTGGAAACTTAGAAATGTTAAGTTTAAAAGAGGAAACTAAAACAAGGTGGCCCTAAGAAAATTAGTAGAAGAAATTTAACACAAGAACGAGCTTGGAGAAGTGGCTAGGAGGCACCACTTAAAGCCCAGTAAGTGGCGCCACAATCAAGGGGGAAGGAGCCTAGGTTCGAGTCACGTGGGAAGCAAATAAAGAGTTTTATTTTGCTGCAAGGAGCAAGGAGTTGGACGGCACCAAGGCACTTGGGAAGAGTTTAATTCTCTTTAAAATTTGGCTAAATAGGTGGATCAATGATGGATAATTATTGTTTAAGAGATAAGAGATAATTAAGGGATTATTTTCATTAATTTTAATAAAGATAAGAGAAGTGATGGCCAAGTAAGGGAGTCTTGGCCTAGTAATTTCGACAAAAGGAGGAAAATAAGGCTATTCATCAATCTTCTCTTTTCCATTGAAGTCTCTGTAGAAAATTTCCTAGCAAACTCTCTCCTTTCTCTCTTATTTTTGCCATAGTGAAATCTTTTCTCCATAAGTCCACCATTACCGAATCCCCTAGTGACTCTTTTCCTCTCTTTTTTTTGATAAATCGACAACATAGATAACCTTTAGCGATATCTTGTTAAGTTCCAAAAGCGAAAACTTGCTATTATCAATACCATAGCGAATAGTTTGAGACTTCAAGCAAGGGTTGTCGACTTGTGCATTAAGGGTAAGGTTAGTGATTATCGATTTCTATTCTTTTCTTCTAAGATTAAAATCGAAACGAAATCTAACCCCATTATTGTGTTAGTGAAACTTGGAAAGAAGGCTTGGGATCTCCATCCATAAGTCGACCATAAGGAAGGAATCTTCCAAGATCTAAGGTAAGGAAGATATTCGACCATAGGCCACTTTTACCATGTTTACATGTTAGAAATTAATCTAACATGTGTCACGATGATTTAGACAGATACCAAGGGCTAAATAGAAATTTCGGATTTCAAATCACAAGGTAAAGTATATATATATATATGCAATCGGCCAAGGCTTATTTTAGCACTAGATCTATTTTCTTACATGATTTAAAAGCCAAAAACTAATTTATGAAGGGATTTAATACCACCAATTACAAGGAAGGAGTCTACAACATTAAGGATTTGATTAGTAAACAAATCGGCACCAAGGTAAGTTTTAGTGTACTAATCCTACTAGGATTTGGATTTATGGCTGAATGGCTCTTTACTAAGTATTAAGTGATTGATTAAATGTAGAGATTTAAGATCTAAGGCATTAGATCAAGCTTTTTGGGATTTGGATTGGAAACCTTAAGCGAATCAGGTGTGTACCCCACACTATCTTTTAATAAGAATTATGGCTAAATTTAATATGAGCATGTTTATAAGAATGTGAATATGGCTAAAGTACCATGCTATGGTACAAAGTACTCAGGTATGTTTCCTACTCCTACTAGGATTATGTTAAATACCTGTTACGACACACATATGAAATTATAAGAATGTGAAATAAGAATTTGGCATGTTAATGCATGATATGTATGATATGGGGCATATGGGTTATATGAAAAGGGAAGTGAATGTGGTGACCTAAGACCACGATAAGACGAATGTGGTGACCTAAGACCACGATACCGAATGTGGTGACCTAAGACCACGAATTTTATAAGACGATGAGCACGTCATTGCAATGACTACCTTCGATGGTGTGTAGCGGATGGAGGTTGACTTAGTAGTCCCCACGGTGTGCGAGGATGGTACGGGTGATGTGTAGCGGATGGCATATAGGTTTGGGTTCGGGTTGCATCATTATTTCCTATCTCGTTATATGAATATGCATGTAATATGTGAACATATTCCTAAATTGTTAAATTTTAGTGTTGGTTACACATTGAGTCTGTTTGACTCACCCGTTATAGGGAAACCTTTTCGTGTAACGATTAGTAATGGACCGAGGTCGACGGGAGCTTAAAGGTGGCCATGCACAGCAAGGAATTTATTCAATTTGGATTTTTATTTTATTAAGTACTTTGAATTTATTCTTTTTTTTTTTTGGGAATTATTTGATGTAATAAGGCCATAGTAGAACTACTTTACTTTGCTTTTATTTATTAAGCTTACCAACTTTTATTTATTAAAAGATTATGTAAATTTATTTTAAAACAAAGCCTAAACGTTTTGTCACCTAAAGTAAAGGATTTTAATAATGAAATAAACTTGTTTTCAACTCAAGCCCAACCCAAAACAATCTTTCTTCCAAAACACACAAGTTTTTCCTAAGTAACAAAAGAATTTGAAACAGTTTACAGGGAACATACCAGATCGATCAAGGCTCGTGGGCCGGGTTTGGGGTGTTTCAATTTAGTACTAGAGCCCAGTTTTAAACTCTCGGCCTTGGGTTTAAGGCCCAAAACATTTTCAAAGTTAAGCCCAAAAGAATTTTTGTGAATTAAGCGAGATTTTCTAGCATGGCCCACTAAGTCTCAGGCCAAGTCCACCTGTAAGTTCTCCGATCTCTTGTGTGATTTATATTATGACTTGTAGAAGGGGTAAAATGGAGCGTAGAATAGAGATTTAGTACTTGAACCCTAGGGCTAGTTACCCCAACAATTACATAAGACTTAAATGCCTAATTGAACAAACACGTGGTTAAGTCACGAGTTAGGGTGTGGCAACCATGGTGCACATGTCTAGCATTGGTTTCGGTGGGAGCTTGGTATTTAAGCGATCGTGACTCACCTCCTCTCCACTCAAATCCTACAGTGCGTAGCCTCGGTTCACCCTAACCAAGAGGACTTATACAGGCTAAACCCTAACTAAAACCCAAAAGGGATGAGTCAGTATTTTTTTATGAAAAGCCTAGTTTTATAATCACCAAATTACCCTTGAATAGTAGCAAAAACTTATTTTGGAAAATCTTCAAAATATTTTCGATTTATAAAAATTACAAAAATACCCCTAGTGGTAAAGTTACAAAAATGCCCTTGATTTATGAAAATTTTCAAAATACCCACAGTTCTTATCAAAATTTCACTACTTTGTTTAAAGGAACCCTAAATTTACAAAATATCAAAATACCTTGATTATGGAAAGAAAAAAAATTTACGAAATTACCCCTAACCTGCAAATTATCGAAATACCCCTGAGTTACAAAATTACCAAAACGACCCCCGATCTTCAAAAATTTTTGCAACAACACTGATTTGGAAAACAAATTCTCAAAAACAACCCTCAAGTTTTGTAAATTCCAAAGTACCCTTGATTTATCAAGATTTACAAATTTAACCGGGATAATTACCAAAATACCCTCGGACTTCAAAATTTCCAAAATACCCCCGGGAATGAAAAAATTACCAGAATACCCTTATTGAAAAAATCACCAAGGAACCTTATTTTGACAAATTATTAAAATACCCCTGTAGGACAAATTACGAGAATACCCCTAGGATAGGAACGGACAGAAATGTCCGAAGAGTGAGTATGTATGTGAGATACTATGGAATGGATGTGCTTTTTGTGAATTAGGATAGAAGACTTGAAACTTTAAATGATCGAAAGAACCCCTATTAAACTTCCTGCCATAAAACTTCTTGTGAATAATCAGTGGAATAAGGGCTAATTTATAAAATTTCTTAAACCTGACTAAAGCACGATCGTAGAAATAAGCTCTAGGGGACGTGGTCGTAATGTACGAGGATGTGGTCGAGGTAGAATGACTGTGTCGAAACCCGTTAGATCGAGACAAGGATCTGAAAATGAAATGCCACCACCACTACCCCCAACTACTGATGTGGAATATCAGGGCCAGACGGGGGATGACGCAGTGTCACAAGCGATGTTGCGAGTCTTGGAAAGGGTAGCAGAAGTAGGTGGAGGCATGGGAGCTCGAAAGTCAATACCTGAGCGTCTCCGAGCCAACGGAGCTAAAGTGTTCCGTGGTGTATCAGGTGCAGCACCCAATACCGCTGAGTATTGGTTAGAGGTGACTAAACGGATTATGGATGAGCTCGACTTAACTAACGAGGAAAAGCTGAAAGGATTGGTGTCGCTTCTCCGCGATGAGTCATATCAATGGTGGCTCACGGTGCGGGATGGTGCTACAGCTGAGGAACTCACGTGGGAGTATGCTAAAGCGGCATACCAGAAGAAGTATGTTGGCACTCATTATATTGATGCCTAGAGAAAGGCTTTCCTAGGACTGGTTCAAGGAAACAAGTCCGTAGCTGAGTATGAGGTTGAATTCCTAAGGCTGAGCCGTTATGCTCGAGGCATAGTGTTGACTGAGCATGAGCGGTGTGTTCAGTTTGAAGACGGACTAAGAGGTGACCTAAGGTTATTGATAGCCCCGCAACAGGAGCGAGAGTTTGCTGTGTTGGTGGAAAAAGCCAAGGTGGCTGAGGGTATCAGGGAATTCGTGAGGCAAAACTCCGATCGAAATAGGCAGAAGAGAGGATTTGAATCGTCAAGGCCATCCAGGAATGAGCAAAAGAGGCCTAAAATTGAAGGGCCGCGAGATCGACAAGTCTCTTTGGAAGGCGATTACCTACTTGTGATCAATGTGGGAAAAAGCACTTGGGCGAATGCTGAAAGAAGACAGGGGGATGTTTCAAGTGTGGGTCAAAGGACCATATGATTAAGGACTGTCCGATGAGACCAGATGGGAATCGATCGGTAGCTTAGAATGTTAATTAGGCTGGTAGAGGGGGACAGCAGCCTCAGCAGGGTCGTGATCCGAACAATGGGGGAAATGATTTCGGCCGAGGTCATGGAGCACCAAGCGGAGGTGCTGAAGGTTCAGATGCAAGGCAGCTAAGGTTGGCTTATGCGATTGGGCGTCAGCGAGGAAAGTGATGTGCCGATGTGACAACGGGTAAGTTTCTTATTCCGGAATGCCTTTATTGCCTTGTTTATTATAGAGCTAGTTCGTTCTTGTATTGCTAGTGAATGGTATGAAACCTTGGATGTGAACTTTGGAATGGTGCATAGGAAATGTGTTAGTTTTATTAAGATCGAGTCTTGTGACAATAAGCGTAGTCGATGAGTTAGATTATACGATTGTTCATTAGTAAGTAATTTCAAGGACGAAATTATTTTTAAGGGGTAGAAGCGTAACATCCCGAAAATGGGCCTATGCATTTTTGATTTAATTATCTGAAATGGCATGTCTTATGTGTTATGAATGTATGGTGAATATATTTGGAAACTTAGAAATGTTAAGTTTAAAAGAGGAAACTAAAACAAGGTGGCCTTAAGAAAATTAATAGAAGAAATTTGACACAAGAACGGGCTTGGAGAAGTGGCTAGGAGGCACCACTTAAAGCCCGATGAAGTGACACCACAATCAAGGGGAAGGAGCCTAGGTTCGAGTCACGTGGGAAGCAAATAAAGAGTTTTATTTTCTTTGCAAGGAGCAAGGAGTTGGACGGCACCAAGGCACTTGGGGAAGAGTTTAATTCTCTTTAAAATTTGGCTAAATAGGTGGATCAATGATGGATAATTATTGTTTAAGAGATAAGAGATAATTAAGGGATTATTTTCATTAATTTTTAATAAAGATAAGAGAAGTGATGGCCAAGTAAGGGAGTCTTGGCCTAGTAATTTCGACAAAAGGATGAAAATAAGGCTATTCATCAATCTTCTCTTTTCCATTGAAGTCTCTGCCGAAAATTTCCTAGCAAACTCTCTCCTTTCTCTTATTTTTGCCATAGTGAAATCTTTTCTCCATAAGTCCACCATTACGAATCCCCTAGTGACTCTTTTCCCTCTCTTTTCTTTTGATAAACCGACAACACAGATAACCTTTAGCCGATATCTTGTTAAGTTCCAAAAGCCGAAAACTTGCTATTATCAATACCATAGCGAATAGTTTGAGACTTCAAGCAAGGGTTGTCGACTTGTGCATTAAGGGTAAGGTTAGTGATTATCGATTTCTATTCTTTTCTTCTAAGATTAAAATCGAAACGTGAAATCTAACCCCATTATTGTGTTAGTCGAAACTTGGAAAGAAGCCTTCGGGATCTATCCATAAGTCGACCATAAGGAAGGAATCTTCCAAGATCTAAGGTAAGGAAGACATTCGGCCACAGTCGCTTTTACCATGTTTACATGTTAGAAATTAATCTAACATGTGTCACAGTGATTTCGACAGATACCAAGGGGCTAAATAGAAATTTTGAATTTCAAATCACAAGGTAAAGTATATATATATGCAATCGGCCAAGGCTTATTTTAGCACTATATCTATTTTCTTACATGATTTAAAAGCCGAAAACAATCTATGAAGGGATTTAATGCCAGCCGATTACAAGGAAGGGAGTCTACAACATTTCGGGATTTGATTAGTAAACAAATCGGCACCAAGGTAAGTTTTAGTGTACTAATCCTACTAGGATTTGGATTTATGGCCGAATGGCTCTTTACTAAGTATTAAGTGATTGATTAAATATAGAGATTTAAGATCTAAGGCATTAGATCAAGCTTTTCGGGATTTGGATTGGAAACCTTAAGCGAATCAGGTGTGTACCCCACACTATCTTTTAATAAGAATAATGGCTAAATTTAATATGAGCATGTTTATAAGTATGTGAATATGGCTAAAGTACCATGCTATGATGCAAAGTACTCAGGTATGTTTCCTACTCCTACTAGGATTATGTTAAATACCTGTTACGACACACATATGACATTATAAGAATGTGAAATAAGAATTTGGCATGTTAATGCATGATATGTATGATATGGGGCATATGGCTTATATGAAAAGGGAAGTGAATGTGGTGACCTAAGACCACGATAACTGAATGTGGTGACCTAAGACCACGATATCTGAATGTGGTGACCTAAGACCACGATACCTAAATGTGGTGACCTAAGACCACGAATTTTATAAGAGGCGAGCACGAGCACTTCGATGGTGTGTAGCGGATGGAGGTTGACTTAGTAGTCCCGATGGTGTGTAGCGGATGGAGGTTTGACTTAGTAGTCCCCATTATATGAATATGTGTATAGGATAGGGGTAACGATCGAATGGTGATGTGCCAGCGGATTGCATATAGGTTTGGGTTTAAGTACTTTGGATTTATTCTTTTTTTTTGCATCATTATTTCCTATAGTAGAACTACTTTATTAAGCTTACCAACTTTTATTTATTAAAAGATTAAGTAAATTTATTTTAAAACAAAGCCTAAACGTTTTGTCACCTAAAGTAAAGGATTTTAATAATGAAATAAACTTGTTTTCAACTCAAGCCCAACCCAAAACAATCTTTCTTCCAAAACACACAAGTTTTTCCTCAGTAACAAAAGAATTTGAAACGGTTTACACTGGGGAACATACCAGATCCGATCAAGGCTCGTGGGCCGGGTTTGGGGTGTTTCAGGGGGAGTAGAGAACTACGGTGTAAACAGCGACGGAGTGGGAAATTGCATAGTAGCCCTTATGCTATGCATCTTGGAGGGAGTAAGTTGTATAGGGATCTACGAGTTCAATTTTGGTGGCCTGAATTGAAGTGGGAAGTTACAGAATTTGTGGGGAAGTACTTGACGTGTCAGCAGGTCAAAGCTGAACATCAAGTGCCTTTGGGACTACTGTAACCAATAAAGATTCCGCAGTGGAGTGGGAGAGAATCACGATGGATTTCGTTGGTGGGCTTCCTCTTACGCCTACTAAGAAAGACTTGGTATGGGTGATTGTGGATCGATTGACAAAATTCGCTCATTTCATACCTGTTCGTGTTGATTGCTCTCTGCAGAGGTTAGCGAAGATATGTTGAGGGCATCTGCATGGATATGATTAATTGATACCTGCGAGGTGCTAGTATCAATCATATCGGATAGGGATCCTAGATTTACGTCACGATTTTAGAGGGCATTGCATCAAGCATTGGGCACCAGGTTGGACTTTAGCACGACATTTCATCCGCAGATGGACGGCTAGTCTGAAAGGGCAATTCAGGTATTAGAAGATATGTTGAGGGATGTGTTATCAACTTCGGAGGTAGTTGGGAGGAGTTCTTGCCCTTAGCAGAGTTCACGTACAATAATAGTTATCAGGCTAGTATTCAGATGGTGCCATATGAAGCATTGTATGGACGAAAGTGTTGGACTCCTACTTGTTGGATAGAACTGGGTGAGCGTCAAGTTTTGGGTCCGAAGATAGTGGCAGAATCAGAGGAGAAAGTTAAGGTAATTCGAGATCGGTTGAAGGAGGCATCTGACAGATAGAAATCGTATGCAGATCTTAAGCGAAAAGGAATAGAGTTTGCAATGGGTGATCGAGTGTTTCTAAAGGTTTTATCGTGGAAAAAGGTGATGAGATTTGGACGTAAGGGTAAGCTGAGTCCCAGGTTTATAGGACCTTATTGGGTTTTGAAGTGAGTTGGACCAGTGGCGTATCAGCTAGACTTGCCTTCGAAACTGAAGCAGATGCATGATGTATTCCACGTCTCGATGCTACAACTATACCGATTGGATCCGTCTCACATGGTGCCAGTGTAGGGAGTAGAGTTGAAGCCAGACTTGTCCTATGAAGAGGAGCCAATTCAAATTTTGGAGCGAGATATAAAGGTTCTGCGGAGGAAATCAGTTCCTCTAGTCAAGGTACTATGGCAGAATCATAGTTTAGAAGAAGCATCGTGGGAGCCGGAGGAGGCGATGAGACAGCAATACCCTTACCTATTTTGACAAGGTAATTTTGAGGCCGAAATTTCTTTAAGGGGGTAGAATTGTAACATCCAGGATTTAGGGGTAACGTATTTCAATCATATCCGTGTGTTAGTATGCTCTGTATGTTGTTCGAGTATGTTTGGGGGCTTCGGGAAACCTTGGGGTTAGGTAGAAACCTTAGAAGAAATTACTGATTTAGAGCCTTTAGGGGAGAGCTAGGGGAATTAGGCCTTAAGGGATTCAAAGTGGTAAGTTTAGACTCAAGAAAGGAAGTGGTGGAGTGGCAAGGTAACGCCTAGAGTGTAGGGGAGTTTGCTTCAAAGTGAGTTGCAAGGGGGGAGAGGTTCGAATAGCAGGGTTAGCATTTTGGGGTTGTTTTTGCGTCAAAGGGGGTGGAGAGTTGGATTCGGCTTGGGCACTTGTAAGGTAGAGGTGGAATGAGTCAAACGAATTCGAATAGGTGGTGGGGAGGCATTTGTGGAGTTTGAATAAGTCAAACTCATTTGAATGGATGTTGTAGAGGGATTTGAGGAGGAAATCTTGGGGAGTAAAGGCTTGAGAGTGTGTAGCCAAATCTTGTAGTGGCAAAAGGGGTGAGGGAGCATTCAGTTTTGGGAGGCATTATGTGTGCCGAAATTCCTTAGAGCATAGGTTCATCTTGTGGCATTTTCTTTTCTCTCCTCTAGTGTTTGTAGAAAATCATTTGGCATTTCTTTCTTTTTCTCTTTTGACCCTTAGCAAAACTTGGAAGACCATTAAGGTCACTTTTATTCTTCTTCTTCTTCTCATCTTCAAAAGCCGAAAGTGTCAACCTTGGGAGTTCTACATTCTGTCAGAGCCGAAACCTCCATCATTGGTCTTCTTTAATTTTCTTTTCCTTCTAAAAACCATACCATCTAGTGACCATTCTCCCTTTTCCCATATCTTTTATTTCTGCTACTTGTTCTTCTAGCCGAATATTTCACTTTTGGTGGTAACACTTTTCAATTGTCATTTGCTGGTAGAAGCGCCATCATCCAGTCTTTGCCTACTCTTCCAATCGGTTTCTAGTATAGTGGTAAGGGGTTTCTCTTCTATTTGAATCTTGTTCTTTTCTTTTTGGTTTGCCGAAACCAAATGTCTAATCCTATTTCTTGAGGTATGGCCGAATGTATGAGGGGTTGACTTCATGGTTCTTTGTTTGTAGCAAGAGCGAGGGATATTAAGGATCCTTCGGATTTCAATTATTCAAGGTAAGAAGGTTATAACGTTAGGCCGAAGGCCACTTCTTTTGATCATAAGTGTTAAGGTCGAAACTAATGTGGGTTCATGTAGGATTTGACAATCGATGAAGTGCAACCGAATAACCTCCGGGTTTTGGTTGATTTTGGTAAGGGGTAATCTTTCTCTAGAATATTCTTTTAGTTTCATTATAGTATTATTCCACTTTTTAACCGGGCTTCCTGACCAAAGATTATATCTCATGGATTCGAGTGCCAGCTAAGGAGAGAAATGGGTTGGACACGTAGTCCCTACCCCTAAGTTCAAGAAGCAGACAGTCTCTGCGGTTCATGATTAGCCACTGGGGTGTGGGCCAGCGTCGAAACAAGATAGTAGGCGGATAGCGGTGGTGTCGGTTAGGGATAGCATCGACATAGAGGGCGTGGTGTTACGAGTTATCAGGTGTGTAATTAACGCACGATTTACTTGCTTACTTTAATTAAGACATGTAATATGAGTGGTAGCCAAAATAGTGGCTGTGGTGATGCTATTACCTAATTTGGGTAAACCGATAATCAGGCTAGTATACTATCTATGTTGTGGTTGTGGTTAATTATTGTGGATACATGTAAGCATGTCATATGTGCCTATCTAGTATGCTCATACGTTATATTGCCATATCATTATAATATGATGCATGTGCATGGGGATCGATATATATATTGAATAAGGGGAAGTGTGTACATTTATATACATGGATTAATGTTAGCCTTAAGCTACATCATGGATTGATGACGACCTTGAGTCTCATCGTGGATATTTGTGATATTAATCACGTGGATCAGTGGCTAGACCACTAAGTGGGCTTTGAGCATTGTACTGCCAAAGTGGTGTGTAGCGGATGGAGGGTCGATTTAGTAATCCCCTGGTGTGTGGTGGATGGATATACGGGTGGCGTGTAGCGGCTGGATATTAGGCTGGGTTGGGCTAACATTTTGCATTATTATTTGTGGTATGTGGTTTGATGTAGTTTTGGGCTAAGCCCACTCGTGGAAATATGTGGACTAATTACACACTGAGTCAAAATGACTCACTTTGTTGTTCTCAAACGATGCAGGTAGTACATGATATTTTGGACCAGGCTGGAGTGGATTCGAGGTGGCCATGCAGAAGCTGTTTATATTTCTATTTATATTTTAAATTTCAAGTACTTTTTGGGATAAATTTTGTTGTAATAAGGCCGCTATAAATGTTTGGGATTTTTATTATGGTTTAAGTTAGAACTATTATCGGATCATTATCTGGAAATGACTTTGAAACATTTGCAACTTAAACACCAAATTTTAAGTTTTAAAATTTGTATTTATTTTTCAGAAACTACTTGTTTTTCACGGAATTTCTTTCAATAGATAAATTTTTCATAAACAAGAGATTTATTTTAGAACTCTTAAGCTATAGTTACCTCCAAGGTGAACTCTTTTTGAGCATTTACCCCAGTAACATTCGAATTTGGCTGTGGTGTTTTGGGCCGGGTTTGAGGCGTTACATTCTGCCTGGGGTGCGCCTGTTTTATTTGTGAAAAAGGAGGATAGAACTTTGAGAATGTGCAGTGATTATTGGCAGCTCAATAAGGTGGCAGTTAAGAACAAATACCTGTTGCCACGTATTGATGATTTATTTGATCAGCTTAAGGGAGCCTTGGTGTTCTCAAAAATTGATCTGAGGTCAGGTTATTATCAGTTGCGAGTGAGGGACCCAGATATACCAAAGACTGCTTTTCGGACAAGATATGGCCATTACGAGTTTTTAGTGATGCCATTCGGACTCACTAACGCACCTGTAGTTTTCATGGATTTGATGAGTCGTGTATTCAGACCTTATCTAGATCGGTTTGTGGTGGTATTTATAGATGATATACTGATCTATCCGCGCGATGAAACTGAACATGCTGAGCATTTGAGGCTAGTGTTACAGATTTTGCATGAGAAGTAATTGTACGCAAAATTCAATAAATGTGAGTTTTGGTTGAAAGAAGTCAGTTTTTTAGGACATGTCATTTCAGCATCGAGTATTCAGGTTGACCTGAGTAAAATTTCGGCTATACTTGATTGGAAACCCCCGCAGAATATTTCTGAAGTTCATAGTTTTGTGGGACTTGTCGGATATTATATATGCTTCGTGAAAGGGTTTTTCGTGATAGCATCATCAATGACAAAGCTATTACAGAAAGATGTTAAATTCGAATGGTCAAAAAGTGCCAGAAGAGTTTTGATCAACTGAAGACCTTATTAACGGAAGCTCTAGTACTAGTTCAGCCAGAGTCGAGTAAAGAGTTTGTTATTTTTAGTGATGGGTCTTTAAATGGACTCGGTTGTGTATTGATGCAGGAGGGTAAAGTCGTAGCCTATACCTCGAGACAGTTGAAACCGCACGAGAGAAATTATCCTACGCATGATCTTGAGTTGGCCGCTATAGTCTTTGCTCTGAAGATATGGCGTCACTATCTATTCAGTGAGAAATGCCACGTCTATTCAGATCATAAGAGTCTAAAGCATTTAATGACTCAAAAGGATCTGAATTTGAGACAGCGGCGATGGTTGGAATTGTTGAAAGACTATGAACTTGTGATTGATTATCACCCGGGAAAGGCTAATGTGGTTACAGATGCACTTAGCCGGAAGTCGCTATTTACTTTATGCGTAATGAATGCGAGATATAGCTGTGACTGAAGATGGTGCGATCGTTGCTAAATTGAAAGTGAGACCATTGTTTGAACAACAGATTCGAGAAGCCCAAGAAGTTGATAATGTTTTAAAAACAAAGAAAAATAATTGTGGGCTAAGTACGAATTCAGATTTTCAGATAGATGCCGTAGGATGTTTACGGTTCAAGGATCGGATTTGTGTACCAAAGAACCCTAAACTAATTAGAAAGATTTGTGATGAAGCTCATGGTAGTAAAGTGTCAATTCATCCGGGTAGTACGAAAATGTATAACGATCTGAAATAGCATTATTGGTGGCACGATATGAAGCGAGACATCTCAGACTATGTGTCGATTAGTATGCCAACAAGTGAAAGCTGAACATCAAGTGCCATCGGGACTGCTTCAGCCGATCATGATACCAGAATGGAAGTGGGATCGTGTTACGATAGACTTTGTATCGGGTTTGCCTTTGACATCAAGCAAGAAAGATTCAATCTGGGTTATTGTTGATAGATTGACGAAATCGGCTCATTTCATCCCAGTACGTATGGAATTCTCACTCGATAAATTAGCCGAGTTGTACCTATCGCAGATAGTACGACTACACGGAGTACCTGTTTCTATTATTTCGAATAGAGGCCTGAGGTTTACATCGCGGTTTTGGAAGAAATTGCAGGATGCTTTAGGTACTAAGTGGCACTTCAGTACGGCTTTTCACCCTCAATCGGATGGTCAATTCGAACGTGTTATTCAGATACTTGAGGATATGTTGAGATGTTGTGTTCTTGAGTTTGAGGGTACATGGGAGTGATATTTGCCCTTGATTGAATTTGCTTGTAACAATAGCTTTCAATCAAGTATTAAAATGTCACCCTATGAAGCATTGTACGATCGAAAATGCCGTACACCTTTATATTGGACCGAGCTAAGTGAAGATAAGATACATGGGGTTGATTTGATCAGAGAGACGGAGCAAAAAGTTAAAGTAATTAGAGCAATTTTGAAAGCCGCATCGGATCGTCAGGAGTCGTACGCAGATTTGAAATGAAAGGATATAAAATTCCAAGTGGGTGGCCGTGTGTTCTTGAAAGTATCACCATGGAGAAAGGTATTGAGATTTGGTCATAAAGGAAAGCTGAGTCCGAGATTTATTGGGCCGTATGAGGTTATTGAATGTATTGGACCGGTTGCATGCAGATTGAGGTTGCCATCTGAGTTAGACAAGATTCATAATGTTTTCCACGTGTCGATGCTTTGACGATACAGATCCGATCCTTCTCATGTGATCAGTCCATCAGAAATTGAAATTCAGCCCGATTTGACTTATGAGGAAGAACTGATTCGCATCTTAGCTCATGAAGTGAAAGAGTTACGAAATAAGAAAATATCGCTAGTTAAAGTTATGTGGCATAAGCACGGGGTAGATGAAGCAACTTGGAAGACTGAGGAATCAATGAAAGAACGCTATCCACACTTATTTGTCGGTAAGATTTTCGAGGACGAAAATTTCTTAAGGGAGAGTTGTAATAGCGCAATTACGACCCTAATCGGAACTGTGGTTTCGGGACCATGAATCCGAGCCAAAAAATTTCCTAATATTATTTTTATTTTCGTGTGTAATAATTATGAATGGGTATGTGTTGAAATTCGTGAATTTAATTGCTTTGGTGTGCTAAAATTAAGAGAAGGGACCAAATAGTTAAAGTAGTAAAAGTAGTGTTTATTAAGTTAGAAGGGTTAATTGAATTGTTTTTCTTGCATGTGAGGACTTGCATGTCAAATTACCCATATTTCATGATAATGGACAACAATCATGATAGAAAATTTTTTTTAGTATATTATAATTTAATTATTATATTTTAAGTATGTTATAATATGTATTTATTTGATAAAATAAAAGAAACATGTTTTAATTTCATTTTCTCTCTCTTCCTCATCTTCTTCACCGATTTTCTTACAAAGAAAAGAAGAAAGCTTGAACCTCTATTATTCGGCCATTGCATGTAGTAATAAGGTAGGTATTTGAGCTTTGTTTTAGTGAATTTTTACATATTTGAGTTGGTTACCTTGAGTACTATCAAAACCATGTTAAAATTTTGAGAGTTAAGCATGTTTAGATTCGACCATGGATGAGTATTTTTGGTTTGTTGTGTTTGATGGGAAAATGTTTAGTATTTGTTTAAAAACAATATGATTTGAGTAGGAGATTTAGATGAAATGGATAATAGTGGTTTAAATTGTATGAATATTAGGGAATTTATTTTAGATTTGAGCATAGAGGTGCTCTTTATATTCGGCCAAATTTGGAGTGAGCATATATGATGTTTATTTAGCTTGTTTGTTTGGTCATGTATTGAAATATATGTATATATTGAGTTAGAATATTCGACCATAAGAGATGAAGAAATAAATTATGTGTATTCGGCCTTTATGAAATTAATTGTGTTAAAGTATAATATAAATGATTCATAGAGACTTGTATGGAGATGGTGAGTATTCGGCCCTTAAAAGGGAAAATTAAATCCTTGATATTTTGTGTTTTGAGTTTTAAGGATTATATTGTAAACATTGTAAATGTTGGGGGTAAATTGGTAAATTGTATAATTATATGATTTTTGCATTTAATTGAACGAATATGTGGTTGAATGAGTTCAATTTGAATCATTTAGATCAAGTACAAAAGGAGAAAGTTTTGGATCGGGGAAAAACAAAATTAAACGAGTAGCCGGGAAGCTTAAATTGTCAACCATCGAGGTAAGTGTTTAAGCAATTGGAATTAATTAAATAACTTTTATAATGTAATGTATACGTTTTAATAAATAAATGGTGTTGATATGGTTTTGAATTTTTGAATGAGATATGGAATCCTATAGTGGGATAGCTGAATGTGATTATTTATATATAGCGGAAAATTTTGTATGTGAACTATGTGAAAACTTGATGTATTTGGGATGGCTATATAAGCGTGAGATGAGTTGTTATTTATCGTGGATCATGAGATAGGTGATGGTAAGTTTGAAAAATTATCTATGCACTTATTTGAATGAGGCCGAAAGTGTTAAATAGACATAGTAAGATAAGTTCGGCTAGAGTATGGATATATGAGTATAATATATGCATAAAATGTGGATACTTATAGATGTGGTTAATGTGAACAAGAAAAGGAGTTTTGTTAAGGAGCACTGTGTGTGCGGAAATGTAAAGTAACGGCTCTATGTGAGCGATACGTTACGTGAAATTTGCACTAAGTGTGCTGAAAAATAAAGTAATGGCTCTATGTGAGCGATACGTTATGAAAAGCTTGCACTAAGTGTGCGGAAATGTAATTATCCAAATGTTGACTAATGAATGGAGATATTTAGAAATTTCATTTATGAAAATGATGCATGAGATCATTGGGCAATATGGTATTAATGAGGTAAGTTGTTCCTACTTCATGAAATTATAGGACAAGATGTGTATATATTAAATAAGGTATTTATTCAGATTGAAATTGTGGTGTGATAATATGCGATTTTGAGGTATATGAAAATAGTTAAGGGTTGTATATTAATTGATTGAATATGTATACGATTATGAACTCTTTTGTGATTGAATTAATTCATTAAAAAAATTCAGTTATTGAAATGTTGATCATGAAATACCATTGCTTATCACTTACTAAGCTAAGTAAGCTTATTGTTGATTTTATTTGATTATTTATAGGTTTTGGAGTTCAATCTCGTACTCAGGAAATCTTTGTCAAAGTCAAGCACACTATCAACTACTATTTTGGTACCTTATTAAAGTTGATCTTTTGTATTAATGGCATGTATAGGCTATGTTACCTTTGAAGTTGCTTTTAATGATGTGTATATGTAATTGTGTATTTATGTATGCCATGCGAAAATCGCTAAAATATTATAATTTTGGGTTTATGAGAGTTCGGACATGTTAATATGTTATGAACTACGTATATATATATATGGGAAATGTGCCTAGTATGTTACAAATGTTTGGTTGATTTAGATATGGTTTATACAAGTTTCGAAAGTAGTATGCATTTCTGTGTAGGTGATGTACTTAATAGATGCTTGATGAATTAGTCTTGGAATGTGGTTTGGTATAACATATTATATGTTTCGAAAGAGAGAGATGAACTCATAAGTTCTTTTAATGCATATATGTATGTGAGTGAGACTATGTATAAAGATATATAGATGATTCAGTATGGCATGAAATTTTGGTGTGAGTTGTTTGCTTAAAGTGTTTAATACTTTGTTGGTAAAAATTGAAACTTTGGCAATATGCATATTCGGTCATAGTGAATAATTTACCAATTGAATAGAAATTTATACCATTTGAGATTTATTTTTATTATATATCAAATTGGAATGTTAGAATCGTGAGATATATATATATATATTCTAATTTGGGAATTTGTCTAGTAATACCTCGTAACCCTAATCCAGCGACAGAAACGGGTTAGGGGTGTTACACGCGATCAACTCCGCTTAATTATGCTAGATCTACTCTTAGGCAGGGACTTTTGCTCCTCCACCTCAGCACATCATACTTGAATTAATATCTCAGAAATATCAACACAAGAATTAAGGACACATAATTAAGCACAAGTCAAATATTTATCATATAGTTCAGCAAATGATAACAAGATTCATCTTAGGTTTCATCCCCTCAGGTATCTTAGGGTCTAGTTCATAATTGTAAAAGAAAACATCTCAAAAGAAAAGATAAAATAAAACATAAGAAATCCCTAAAACCCCTTGAAGGAATTGAAGGAGAGATCCTCCGTCTTGAGTATAAACCCGACTTCTTGAGATGAATCAACTGGCTATATTCGAGTAAATCTCCACAAATCTACCTTCCTTGGCCTAGCTGGACTCCCCTTAACTAAAGCCCTGGGTTCCCCTGACAAAAGCCCTAGTAGAAGGCTTCTGTCGAACTCCACTTTTAAGTTGCCCCCTAGGGCGTTTATATAGACTTTTGATGCCTTACTTGGCCCTTACATATCCTAATTCAAGTAGAATTCCTACTAGGGTGTTTGAATAGGCTTTGGAATGTGTTTCTTTGCCTCCAAGTATCCTATATCGAGTAAAACTCCTCTTGGCCGTGGCAGGGGCACGCCATGGCACACGCCCGTGTTCGAGTCTGCTGGAGAGACACGCTCGTGTGTTTCGGGGTCTAGGCCGTGTTAGAGTAAATTAGGGAGGCACGGCCGTGTGGTCTTTGGCCCAGGGCGTGTCGATTTCCATTTTGACCCAATTTGGTCCGTTTTAGGCCCGTTTCTCATTCTTTTCATCCTCCAATGCTCTCTTGAGTATAAAACATGAAAACAATGGATTAAGAGCACCAAATTACATAATTCAAGGGATAAATAATCCAAAATTATGCTAAATGTGGGCCTAAAATATGTTACTTTTACGGTTTATCACATATAAATATACTTGATCAATTGGTAATATTTTAAAATGTCTCATGTAGGAAATGAATATGTTTGGTTTTAATATGAGCAAGTATGAAAGTTATATGTTTGATATTCAACTTATGAAATATTTTTTTGATGTTTGTTCAATATATTTAAGTAATGTTTTATGATTAAATAAATTTTTAATATGCGATTGATATGAACTTGAGAGTATTAATGTTCGAACTTTGAATGGATAAGTGATTTGATGTGATTAATTTACGAAGCATGAGATGAAATGAATGTCTGTTCTGAGTTGTGATTTGTTCGGTAATACCTCATAACCTTAGTCCCAACGGATACGGGTTAAGGGTGTTACATTATCATTCTTTTTTACCAAGAGGCATGGTAGGCACAACAGCCTAAAACGTGTGTGGACTTGTGCAAAAAATAAAATGGGGGCTTTTTTGTGAAAATAAAAATGGGGATTTAATCTAACTAAAAAAAATAAAATTCGAAGTTGCAGTAAAATAAATAGAACAAAATATGATTAAATAAACCGATAAGACAACGTTTTAGCTTCAGGCACGGTTTAGGCTCCAACTCCAAATTGATCCTAGACAATGAATTTTCTTCTTCAATTGCGAGGGTTGTTTAAATCTGATCATTACTTCCCTTATCAAATCTAACCACTCACTTAATTTGTCACACCAATTTGTTGTTCAGTAAAACGATTACAATGATTACGGATGATATTGCTTCTTCTAACTGTACACCGCACAACACTGAATTCATAAATTGAGTCTCAGACTCCAAAAATTGAGTAAAAATTTAGCCTAAAACTAGATCAAACTAATTCATAAACTGAACAACAACCAAAGAAAAAGAAATAATTCAAAAGGTGAATTTCATTATTGAAAAAAAGAAAGTAAAAAGAGTTGTTGGTTGCTATGTGCCTCCTTTAATTCTACTGTTGTCGAAACCATTTTTAAGTTTTAAAAAAAATGGGGATCGACTTTAAAAAATGAAAATGGGAGTCGCCACCAATCCCTTTTTGCTTAGGTGTGATCGAATCACCTTATAAAATGTTTTATTTCAAAACATTGATTTTGGCCTACGAAATTCGAGAAAACGGGTTCGGGAGTCAGTTACTTACGAGGAAGGATTAGCACCCTCGTAACGCCCAAAAATTGGTACCTAATTGATTAATTAATGTCCTTATGTCGAGAATTTGAAAAGATTTTAAAATACAATTCCTTTTAAAGAATATTTATATAACCCGTTTTGGAATATTAAGACTCTTTTGTTCCAAAAGGATAAAATATCACATCCATTACGTTAGAGTGCGACATTTTAACCCCGAAACTAAGATCATCTCTTAATTTTCCAAAACCCAAAATTAAAATGATATCTAACCATTTGGGCTAACGAAAAATCAAAACCCAGCATGTTATGGCACAATTTCTCGAAATTCCAAACATGAAACATTGCCTTGTTTTTTGAAATCTGTATCTTGAGATAATGAAATGTCACATCCAGTGCGTTAGGACACAACATTTTCGAATTCGAGAATAATTTTTTTATTTAACTTTTTAAAAAGAAAGTAATAGGTTCTTTAGACTCGAAGAGAGAAATCGAAACCCAGTAAGTTAAGGTACGATTTCTATAACATCTCGAAATTAGGCCTAGTAGGATTGGGCCCAATGGGCCTTGGGCATAAGAATGTTTAAAATTTTTTGAGAATATGAGAATGGTGTTGTTGCAAATTGGACTTATTAGTTAAGTGAATTTGGAATGTTACTGGGTTTCTATGAAGTCTCGGGTTTAATTGGGCCTTAGGAAAAAATTGGTATTTTAGCACTTTAAGGAGAGATGGTAAGTAGCTTCAAGGCTTATAGAAATAAATGAGTAAATTGTTAGCATAAATGAGCAATTAGTAAAGAGGTTATGGCATCAAGTGAAGGACTTTAAGGGAAGAGGTTCAAATCCCATTGTGTGCAAATTTTGACTATTATTTTTAAATGCTCTCCTTAAGTGTCGGCCAAGAGGTATATATGGCACGTACGGGGGACATGTTGGCACAAAAAGGGGAGAATGTTATGGAAAGTGTGGTTGGCCAAATGTTTGACCAATATTGTAATGCATGTGGACGATTTTGGGGGTAGATAGGTAGCTGAAATTTTTACTTTGGCATTTGGTAAGGTCTTGGTATTGTTTTGGCAAAAAATCCTATTTGCAATTTTTGTGTCATCTTCTTCCAATTTGCTATTCTCTTTGTCAAAACCTCCTAGCACAATTGTGCATCTTCTTCTCTGTTGTTTAGTCAAATATTTATCTTTTTTTTATCTTCTTTTGATAGTTGAATTTCTATCATCTTCTATCTTCCCCATTTTTGTATGTTGGACTTCTCTCCTTGGTTGAATCGGGTAAGGGCTTTATTTCTAATCCTTTCATTTCTTCTCTTTCTAGCCGAATATGTATGTTCATCACTATACGACTAATCCACTTTGTTTCTTATCGAAATATCACTCTCTCCATCACTCTCATATTTGATCAACTCTTTTTCGTAGAGTTCTAGTTGGTGGCCTAATACCAAACCCTTGTTGATTTATTCGTAGTCATAAGCCAATTGGTGGGAATCGAGATTATCATCGATTAAGGTAAGGAAACTTTTCATAGTCCTTTCGATATCGCTATTCGGTTATGGTGTTAATTGAATTGAAAGTTTGGCTAATCGATTATGTTGTTAGGCACGAAATCACGCGATACTCTCTACTTGTGGATTTTTTGGAAATAGTGGTAAAGTCGAACACCTATCTCTCATAATAAGAGACTCGGATTGTTGGTAAGTGATATAGATTGTTAAATCAATTGCAAAACTTGGATGAAGTTGTAAATTGGGTTTTGGACTAATTGTTGATCGATTGTATCTTTAGCTGCCGCGGAGAATATCGTGTTACGGATTTCGAATAAGGTGTGTAATCCGGTACCTTCCGAAAACATATTTGAAATGGTTTGTAATCTCACATCTCTCTAAAAGTTTGTATGATATGTTTTGTTATTCGTTCGAAATACTGAAGAAAACCAGAAACTGGCATCCGTGATCACTCGGGAATGCGTATATTCGTAGTAGTAACCATATTTTGTAATAAAACAGTTTCGATTAGAAATAGTGACGTGTTTTTGAAAAATTACGAAAAATAGGAGAAAGAGAATTAGAAAGTGAATGAGATACCAAATAAAATATTACTGTGTCTGTTTTGATAAGGAAGAAACAGAGAAGGAAAAGGAATTTTATATTCTGAGATATGTTAATTTTAGTGAGACTGGTTCTGAATGACTTCGTGGTTTCCTGATCTGTCTTGGAAAAATCATATAAAATTGAACAAAGTGAATTATGGTTATAATTTATATGTATGGATTTCACAAGTGAGTTATTTTCAATAGAAGCAAGTGGGAGCAATATATGAAAACCGTACAGTGAGATATTTGAAATTAAGGAAAGAGAGGTCAGAATCGTTGGACAGTGTAACAAGGGAAAATTTAAGGAATAAACTGTACTAAATGGTTAAGACAAAAATTTTGGAAAAATTTTAGTAAGAAGATATATGACTTTAGTTTCAAGGAAAATTTACGAATTTAGATGTCGAGTTTCCTAACCCAAGTTATAATCAATTTAGTCAGTATGACGCAGATGGACAGTTTCAAGTTTTATGTCCCAAATTAATAATTGAGTCTAGGGTTGCGAAATTACGAAAATACCCTTGGAGGGTAAATTACTGAAATACCCCTAGGTTGCGAGATTACTGAATTAGCCTTAGTGTAAAATTACCAAATTACAAAATTGCCCTTATGTTCTGAATTATGAAAATACCCTTTTGGGTCGAATTACGAAAACGCCCCTAATGGGCCGATTTGATAGATTACCCTATGGGCCGATTTTGATATATTGCTTAATGGGCCAATTTGATATATGGCTAAATGGGTCGATTTTGCAAAGTCTTAATGGGCCAAATTATTTGTAATAAATCTCTGATGTTATTAATTATCATTGTTATATTGTAAATATCATAATTTGCTATGAATGTTGCATTCACATAATTCTACATGGGTTTGGGAAATTGATGATTTGAGGAAGCTATGTGGTGGCTCTGCCACATATTTTGGTGACTCTATCACAATCTGTCTGGTGGCTATGCCACGTATATTTTGTTATTCTGGTGGCTTCGCCACAAATTCTGATATTATAAATGCCTAAATGCCTGCGATTATAAATGGCCACTGGCCTGCGAATTATTATTATAAATGGCAATTTGCCTGCGTTTTGGTGTGTTGGTGGGGTGGGTTGACTGATGATCCCCACAGGTGTGTTGGTTGGTACGGGTGGTGTGTAGCGGATGGATTACTAGGTTTGGTTTGGGAATTGCATACATTGCACATACATATATGTTCTGTTGTGTAAATGGGCTTCGACCCAAGATTTTGCTTTATGGGCTCAGGCCCAAGTTTTTGCTAATTGGATTCAAGCCAGTGGATGACGGTAAGGGAATTATACACTGAGTTCTTAAAACTCACCCCCTTGCTTTCTTAACCCCTATAGGTAATGCTCAGTGACGAGGACTTGGGGCCATGGATGACTCGTTGGAGGCATACTTCAGAAATGGTGTTTTACTTTGGAACTTTAGATTTCTATTTTCGTTCTGTAACATCCTGAATAGGGCCTATGCATTTTCAGTTTGATTGTATGAAATGACAAGTTTAAGCACTAAGAATAAATTTTGATATTTTGGAAACACGGAAATGCATGAAAATGGAAACCTAAACATTTTGGAAACACGAACATTTTAGGAAACTCGAACATTTTGGAAACCCGAACATTTTGGAAACCCGAACATTTGGAAACTTGAATATTTTGGAAACTCGAACATTTTGGAAACTCGAACATTTTGGAAACTTGAACATTTTGGAAACTCAAGATGTAAGAAAATGGCAAGTTACAGAGCCGATCAAAAATTTTAGGAAACTTAGAAATAAGGCCGGAATGACAAATTTTAAAGCCCAAAATAGGAAATAAGGGCAAGAGGGCCTTAAAAGAAAAAGTTGGTGAAATTTGACACACAATCGGGCTTGGAAAAGTGGTCTCAAGGTGTCACTTAAGGTTTATGGAAATGGCACGAGTTCGAGTCACTTGGAAAGCAAATATTGAAGGTTTTATTTTGCTTCCTGGGCTGGGGTGGATGCACCTATTTTCTAAAAAGGGAAGAGTTTTATTTTATTAAAACTTGTCAAATTAAAGTGATAAATAAAGGATTTTCTTTACTAAGATAAATGAGGAATTAAAGGATGGATTAAATACTTTTAATTTAATTAGGTGATAATTAATGGAGATTAAATTATCACTTGTGGAGAGTAGTGGCCAAGTTTTGGACTATTGGTCTAGCAATTTCAGTTAAAAGAGGAAAATTGAGACTTTTCTCTCATTCATTCTACCCTTGCGAGAAATTTTGCCAACTCTCTCTCCCTCTCGCGAATTTTCCTAAGCAAGAAACCATCCTTTCTTTTTCTATTTTCTTCTTCGTTTCATCGTCACAATCGAATCTTTATTGATTCTAAGTAAAGGAGAAATCATCCACAACATCAAAAGGGTAAGATCGTGGTCATCAACTTCTATTCTTTTCTTTTTACCAAAATTCGGGTACTAATCCCTACTCTTGTTCATGGCCGAATCTACCATGATCTCTTAGGTTTCAACCATCATCAATAGAAGGATCAAGAATCCAAGGTAAGTGAGTTCATTCGGCCAAGGCCAAATCTTAGATATTCAAATCGAATTAATCAAAAACTAACCCGTATTGAGATTTAGGATTTGGCCGATTCCAAGGAAGAAGAAGGTGAAGTTTTAGGATTTTAAGACCATAAGGTAAGCATCTAAGAGTATTCGGCCAAGGCTTGATCAAGTTCTTTAATTATTGAAAAGCCGAAAACTAACCCATATTAAGATTTAGGGTGTGCCGAATATCAGGGAAAGGAAAAACCAAATTTTCGGGATTTGAATAAACAACAAATCGGCAAAGGTGAGTCTTTTTACAAATCCTACTAGGATTTGGTTTTGTTTTAAGCCAAATAGGTTTATTAATGTGTATTAAATGATGGCCGAATATAGGGGTAAATGATCTAAAGTTAGATCGGGTTTACGAGATCTCAAGGAACCTTATTAAGCAAATCAGGTGTGTACCCTTACTAACCTTCGATATTTTATGGCTATTATTTTAATATATGAATATGAATAAGAATGTGAATGTGACTATGTACCACAAATGTGGCAAAAAGTACCCAGGTACGTTTCCTACTTCTGATAGGATTGTGAAATATGTTATTTTATAACATGCGAATATATGTATATGAACATGAAATTAAGTTATGCACAATATATATATTTTTGGGGCATTCGGGATTTATGTGAAAGGGGGAGATTAGGTGTTGACTTCGGTCTCACCAACGAAGGTGTTGACTTCGGTCTCACCAACGAAATATGTTGACTACGGTCACATTGCAAAATTTTGGTAACTTCGGTTACAATATTTGAATATAGTGTCTAATGACACAACGTATAAATTTGACTATAAGTGTCTAATGACACAACATACATGGGCGAATGCCTTCGATGGTGTGTAACACCCCAAACCCGGCCTAGAAGTTAGGCCCGAATCTGGCGTGCCACATGGAAGTGTTTTTCAAAACCATCTTTGCAATTGTTAACAACTTGTTTGAGAATCACAGCCTCTTTGTTAAAACCCAATACAACTAAAGCAATTACGTCTCACGTGAAAACATAATTATCTTTAGTAAACCTTTTTGATTGAAAGCATATTTGAAATAAACGATTTGCAAAAACTAGAGTTGTAACAACATTTTGAAAACATTTCGAAACGTAGATAAAATACAAGTAATTTGATAAATCACAAATCAAGGAATTAAACTTTAAATCCGTGACTTTTGAAAATGTCGTTAATAAATTGAAAGATAATTCGAAGTTAAATCATATTTGTAAAAGTTTATCTTGAAATCCATTTATTAATCAATTTTGGAAAAACTTTTATTTTCGTTCTTAGAAAAATTCTCGTTTAAAACAATTTAAGCAAAATAATAAGTAAACCAACCATAAAGCAAATAATAAAATAGCTCAGAGGATTTATTACAACTTAAACCAAAATAATAAAATAACGGGAATAGAAATTTAAAATTCAAAACACTATTTCTGAGGAATGGCCTCCACCGAGTCATCCATGGCCCAAGTCCACCTCACGGAGCATTACCTACAGGGTTAAGAGAAAGGGGGGTGAGTTACAAGAACTCAGTGTATAATTCCCTTACCATCATCCACTGGGTCGGAACACACATAGCAATATTTTGGGCCTAAGCCCAATTACAATTATAACATGTATATAATATGCATGTGATATGCAATTCCCAAACCAAGCCTAATTTCCATCCGCTACACACCCCCATACCAACCATCACACCTGTGGGGATCAAGTCAACCCACCCCGCCAACACACCAATGAGGCATTAAGCCATTTTATATTTGTGGCAAAGCCATTTAACTAGAGGCAATAAGCCATTTGATTATTTGTGGCGAGCCACCGAACTAGAGGCAATAAGCCATATTTGTGGCGAGCCACCGAACTAGAGGCAATAAGCCATTTGATTATTTGTGGCGAGCCACCGAACTAGATTTTGGCAATGTGAGCCTTTCTTCTCTTCATCATTTTCCCAACCCATGCAAACATGTATGCATAACAATTTATATCCATATGATAATTTTAGCAAAAGGCCCAATTTACAAGAGAATCAATATTTCAAGTTTTTAATTAAGGCCCATAACACAAAATAACATTTAGCCCATTTAGCACTTTAGCAACTTAGGCCCAATTAACGATCTAGCATATTTTCGCCCGCTTAACGATCTAGCGTAGATTTCGCCCATTTAACTATTTTTCGTGGTTTTCGCCCATTTAACGATCTAGCGTAGATTTTGGCCTATTTAACTATTTATCGTGGTTTTCGCCCATTTAACAATCTAGCAAAATTTTGGCCCATTTAACGATCTAGAAAAATTTGGCGCATTAATCGATCTAGAAAATTTGGCCCATTATTCACATGAGGCCCATATAGCAACATATTTCAATTTGACCCATAAAGGTATTTTCATAATTTAGTCCATAGGGACATTTTCATAATTCGCCCATTAGGGCATTTTCGTAACTTGACCCGTAAGGGCATTTTCATAATTCAATCGTCATTCCACAAAGGGTAATTCAAGAATTTACCCTCTAAGGGTACAATGGTAATTTCGCAACCTAAGCTTAATTACTAATTTGGGGCATAAAAACGAAACTGTCCAACTGCATCACACTGACTAAATTGGCCATAACTCGAGTTAGAAAACTCGAAATCTAAATCCGTCAATTTTCCTTGAAACTAGACTCATATATATTTCTACTATAAGTTTTCCAGAATTTTTACCTTAACCATTTAGTACAGTTTATTCCTTAAAATTTCCCTTGTTTCACTGTCCAATGATTCTGACTTCTCCCACTTATTTCTTTTGAAAATAGATTCACTAAGGAATCCATACATATCAATTATAACTCTTAATTCACTTTGTACAATTTTATATGATTTTTCCAAAACAGAACAGAATACCCCGAAGTCATTCAAAACCAGTCTCACTAAAATTAACATATCTCAGAATCTAATATTCCTTTTCCTTCTCCGTTTCTTCCATATTAAAATTAACACAGTAAGATTTAATTTGATATCTTATTCACTTTGTAATTCCTTTTATCCAATTTTTCATGATTTTTCAAATACAAGACACTGTTTCTGACCGAAACTGTTTTATTACAAAATTCGATTATCACTACGAATATACGCACTCTCGAGTGATCACGAATGCCGGTTATCGGTTTTATTCGGTATTTCTACCGAATCACAGAATATTTCATGTAAACTTTCAAAGAGATGTGAGACTTACTCACCATTTCAAACATATATTCGAAGGGTACGGATTACACACCTTATTCGAATCCAGTAACACGAAATTCTCCATGGCACCTAAAGATACAATCGATCAACAATTAATCCCAAAACTGAATTTACCACTTCAACCAATTATTTTGATTGATTAACAATCTATCACTTACCAACAATCCGAGTCTCTTATTACGAGGGATAGGTGTTCGATTGGCCCTCGATAAAGTACTTTGAGTCCTTAAAAGTGATTAACACAAAACAATGTTAGCCACACCTTATTCGACTTGAGGAGGAATCACCACAATACACCCCTTCACCTATATACGGCTTGGAAGAAAAGAAAATGAAATGAAAAGAGGAAAATACGATTACTTACCGATTTGATTAAGAAGAGATTGGATGGAAGAAGAGTGCCTTGTAATTTGAAATCAAAAGGGAATAAACAATAGATGAAAATCTTGATCAAACAAAAGAGCAAGAAAATGCACAACCGTGATAGGGGAATTCGCCAAAGTAAAAAGAAAGAAGAAACTATGGTCACCAAGGCTTGTAATTTCGCACAAAGCAAAGGAAAAGAAAAGAATTTGAGAGGAAAAACAATGCACTATTGTGCTACTATGATTTGGCAAGGAGGGTTGCAAAATTGAGAGAAATGGCACAAAGTTGTCAAAAGGATTTTGGCCAAAACAAAGCTAAGACTTTACCAAATGCCAAATAAAATTTCAGCCACCTAATTACTCCAAAACCATCCACATGCATCCCCCTTAGGATAAGATTTGGCCACTCATACTTTCCAAAACACCTCCCCAATATTAGCCTCTTGTCCCCTTTCTTTCCTATTCCTCTTGATTCCTTTCCCAAACTTTAACCTTGCCATATTCTTTTAGCCACCTTACCAAAATAATAAATTCCACGCTACCAAAAATACTTCTTGGCCGACACATAAGGAAGGAAAGCAAAATAATAGTCAAATTTGCAAACAATGGATTTGAACCTCTTCCTCAAGGTACATCACTTAATGCCATAACCTCTTTACCATAAGGTCCTTTATGCTAACAAATTACTCATCTAATTCCATAAGCCTTGAAGCCACTTACTATCTCTCCTTAATAGGCTAAATCACAAAATTTTACTAAGGCCCAACTCAAACCCAAACTTCATAGAAGCCTCAGAACCATCCAAATTCACTTAACTAATAAGTCCAGTTTGCAATATTGTCATTCTCTTGTTCTCAAAATTTTAAACATTCCTACACCATTGGGCCCAATCCTACTAGGCCCAATTTTAGGATGTTACAATTCTACCCTCCTTAAAGAAATTTCGTTCTCGAAATTTCCTATCAACTACTAAACGATATCCCAGATCACATCACTAAGCTTTCAAGACTCTGCTCTTAAAAACCACAATGTACTTTTAACTTAATCTTAAATCCTTTTACACAACCAAACATCTAACCACAGAGTAAACCGTTATATACCACTTATACCAAAAATTTTCTTACATTCTATCATCACTTCCAACCATAAGCGACACGATGGTGATGTAACAATCCTCGAGCCTTATGCTCCTTAGACTCGCATCTCCAAGATGCTCCTAACCTCCTCCAAGATTCTCCGGATGACGCCTTTCGCAATAATCGCAAGTCGGAAAGTTTGGACATGCCTTGACACGCTTCACGTAAGCAGACCTGTGACCCTAAAGAACCACGATCTCTTTTCTTCTTATAATCCACGCACTCAACTCAAAGTGCCTCACCGATTCCTTTAACCTCCTCCAATACTTTCTTAACTATCTGAGTCAGCTCATCAACCTTAAATCGGACACGAGATCCCATCTCAGCCACTGGCGATGCCAACGTCTCCCTTTCGGGCACATGCCTTGGTGCCAAAGATCTAGCCCTAGCACCTCGGCCTCTACCACGCCCACGTCTATCGCGTCGCGTCTTCTAGCGCTCATGTTCACTAGGTCGATATAATCGATTAAGAGTTTTATGAATCATTATGCTATTTCAAAGTGTTTATTAAACAATATTTTATGGAGTATAAGAGTAAAAGTTGTTTTCGCAAAACGCATCCTAAAGTCTCAATCTCTATAGTTTCAATATCTAAAACTAAAAGTTCTAGAGTGTTCCTATAGTCATATCACAATAATCATAAAACGAAAACAAATACTTACTTGACTTGGTGCCGGATACCCGTGGTGCCATACTTCCTTTCAAACGTGTATTATAATTTAAAATTCAAAACAATTTCAGAAACGTTTATGAACCCAAACCACACCGAAGTTTTCAAACGGGCTCGATACCATAAATGTAACACCCCAAACCCGGCCTAGAAGTTAGGCCGAATGGCGTGCCACATGGAAGTGTTTTTCAAAACCATCTTTGCAATTGTTAACAACTTGTTTGAGAATCACACCTCTTTGTTAAAACCCAATACAACTAAAGCAATTACGTCTCACGTGAAAACATAATTATCTTTAATAAACCTTTTAGGTTATGAAAGCATATTTGAAATAAACAATTTGCAAAAACTAGAGTTGTAACAACATTTTTGAAAACATTTCGAAACGTAGATAAAATACAAGTAATTTGATAAATCACAAATCAAGGAATTAAACTTTAAATCCGTGACTTTTGAAAATGTCGTTAATAAATTGAAAGATAATTCGAAAGTTAAATCATATTTGTAAAAGTTTATCTTGAAATCCATTTATTAATCAATTTTGGAAAAACTTTTATTTTCGTTCTTAGAAAATTCTCGTTTAAAACAATTTAAGCAAAATAATAAGTAAACCAACCATAAAGCAAATAATAAAATAGCTCGGAGGACTTATTACAACTTAAACCAAAATAATAAAATAACGGAATAGAAATTTAAAATTCAAAACACTATTTTCAAGAATGGCCTCCACCGAGTCATCCATGGCCCAAGTCCACCTCACGAGCATTACCTACTGTGGTTAAGAGAAAGGGGGTGAGTTACAAGAACTCAGTGTATAATCCCTTACCATCATCCACCTGGGTGAACACACATAGCAATATTTTGGGCCTAAGCCTAATTACAATTATAACATGTATATAATATGCATGTGATATGCAATTCCCAAACCAAGCCTAATTTCCATCCGCTACACACCCCATACCAACCATCACACCTGGGGATCAAGTCAACCCACCCCGCCAACACACCAATCGTAGGCATTAAGCCATTTTATATTTGTGGCAAAGCCACCGAACTAGAGGCAATAAGCCATTTGATTATTTGTGGAGAGCCACCGAACTAGAGGCAATAAGCCATATTTGTGGCAGAGCCACCTAACTAGAGGCAATAAGCCATTTGATTATTTGTGGCGAGCCACCGGCTAGATTTTGGCAATGTGCCTTTCTTCTCTTCATCATTTTCCCAACCCATGCAAACATGTATGCATAACAATTTATATCCATATGATAATTTTAGCAAAAGGCCCAATTTACAAGAGAATCAATATTTCAAGTTTTAATTAAGGCCCATAACACAAAATAACATTTAGCCCATTTAGCACTTTAGCAACTTAGGCCCAATTAACGATCTAGCATATTTTCGGCCCGTTTAACGATCTAGCAGAGATTTCGGCCCATTTAACTATTTTTCAGGGTTTTCGGCCCATTTAATGATCTAGCAGAGATTTTGGCCTATTTAACTATTTATCAGGGTTTTCGGCCCATTTAACAATCTAGCAAAATTTTGGCCCATTTAACGATCTAGAAAAATTTGGCCCATTAATCGATCTAGAAAATTTGGCCCATTATTCACATGAGGCCCATATAGCAACATATTTCAATTTGACCCATAAAGGGTATTTTCATAATTTAGTCCATAGGGACATTTTCATAATTCGGCCCATTAGGGGCATTTTCGTAACTTGACCCGTAAGGGCATTTTCATAATTCGGTAATCGTACCCACAAAGGGTAATTCAATAATTTACCCTCTAAGGGTACAATGGTAATTCGCAACCTAAGCTTACTTACTAATTTGGGGCATAAAACGAAACTGTCCAACTGCATCACACTCGACTAAATTGGCCATAACTCGAGTTAGAAAACTCGAAATCTAAATCCGTCAATTTTCCTTGAAACTAGACTCATATATATTTCTACTATAAGTTTTCCAGAATTTTTACCTTAACCATTTAGTACAATTTATTCCTTAAAATTTCCCTTGTTTCACTGTCCAATGATTCTGACCTCTCTTACCTTAATCTCAAATATCTTACTGTACGATTTTCATCTACTGCTCCCACTTATTTATTTTGAAAATAGATTCACTAAGGAATCCATACATATCAATTATAACTCTTAATTCACTTTGTACAATTTTATATGATTTTTCCAAAACAGAACAGAATACCCCGAAGTCATTCAAAACCAGTCTCACTAAAATTAACATATCTCAGAATCTAATATTCCTTTTCCTTCTCCGTTTCTTCCATATTAAAATTAACACAGTAAGATTTAATCTGATATCTTATTCACTTTGTAATTCCTTTTATCCAATTTTTCATGATTTTTCAAATACAAGACACTGTTTCTGACCGAAACTGTTTTATTACAAAATACGATTATCACTACGAATATACGCACTCTCGAGTGATCACGAATGCCGGTTATCAGTTTTATTCGGTATTTCTACCGAATCACAGAATATTTCATGTAAACTTTCAAAGAGATGTGAGACTTACTCACCATTTCAAACATATATTCGGAAGGGTACGGGATTACACACCTTATTCGGAATCCGTAACACGAAATTCTCCGCGGCACCTAAAGATACAATCGATCAACAATTAATCCCAAAACTGAATTTACCACTTCAACCAATTATTTTGATTGATTAACAATCTATCACTTACCAACAATCCGAGTCTCTTATTACGAGGGATAGGTGTTCGATTGGCCCTCCGATAAAGTACTTCGAGTCCTTAAAAGTGATTAACACAAAAACAATGTTAGCCACACCTTATTCGGCTTGAGGAGGAATGACCACAATACACCCCCTTCACCTATATACGGCTTGGAAGAAAAAGAAAATGAAATGAAAAGAGGAAAATACGGTTACTTACCGATTTGATTAAGAAGAGATTGGATGGAAGAAGAGTGCCTTGTAATTTCGGAAATCAAAAGGGGAATAAACAATAGATGAAAATCTTGATCAAACAAAAGAGCAAGAAAATGCACAATTGTGCTAGGGGAATTCGGCCAAAGTAAAAAGAAAGAAGAAACTATGGTCACCAAGGCTTGCAATTTCGGCACAAAGCAAAGGAAAAGAAAAGAATTTGAGAGGAAAAACAATGCACTATTGTGCTACTATGATTTGGCAAGGAGGGTTGCAAAATTGAGAGAAATGGCACAAAGTTGTCAAAAGGATTTTTGGCCAAAACAAAGCTAAGACTTTACCAAATGCCAAATAAAATTTCAGCCACCTAATTACTCCAAAAACCATCCACATGCATCCCCCTTAGGATAAGATTTGGCCACTCATACTTTCCAAAACACCTCCCCAATATTAGCCTCTTGTCCCCTTTCTTTCCTATTCCTCTTGATTCCTTTCCCAAACTTTAACCTTGCCATATTCTTTTAGCCACCTTACCAAAATAATAAATTCCACGCTACCAAAAATACTTCTTGGCCGACACATAAGGAAGGAAAGCAAAATAATAGTCAAATTTGCAAACAATGGATTTGAACCTCTTCCTCAAGGTACATCACTTAATGCCATAACCTCTTTACCATAAGGTCCTTTATGCTAACAAATTACTCATCTAATTCCATAAGCCTTGAAGCCACTTACTATCTCTCCTTAATAGGCTAAATCACAAAATTTTACTAAGGCCCAACTCGAACCCGAAACTTCATAGAAGCCTCGAACCTTCCAAATTCACTTAACTAATAAGTCCAGGTTTGTAATATTGTCATTCTCTTGTTCTCAAAATTTTAAACATTCCTACACCATTGGGCCCAATCCTACTAGGCCCAATTTTAGGATGTTACATGGTGTGTAGCGGATGGAGGGTTGACTTAGTAGTCCCCACGGTGTAAATGGCAGGTACGGGTGGTGTGTAGCGGATGGACCATTAGGATTGGGTTTGGGTTGCATCATAATTTCATTTTTTATATGGATCTGATGATTTGAACATGAATGCCTGAATTGTTGAATGTTAGTATTGTGTGCACATTGAGTCTGTTGACTCACCCATTGTGGGAATTATTTTTCGGTGATGAGCGGTGTGGACCGGCGGTGGACCTTGAGGTGGCCATGCTACATTTGGAGATTTTATTTTATTTGGACTTTATTTCGCTTGATACCCTTAATTATATTTCTTTTGGGTTTTATTTGATGTAAAAAGGCCATAAGGCCCAAAGTGGATTATTCTTTATTTTTACTTTACTTTTAAATATTGTGCTAAGAACTATTTTGGACGAACAAATCAAATTGGATTTACAAGTTTAATAAAATGGGTTTCCAATCTAAGCCCAATCCACAACAACATTTTCTAAAAATTTTACTAATTTTCTCTAAGTAACGAATGATTTTGAAATCGGTTCACTTTAGGAACATACCAGATCCGCCTGTGCTCGTGGTAGGGTGTGGTGTGTTTCAATTTGGTATCGAGCCCGATTTTAAACTCTCGTCCTCTGGGCTCAGGCCCAAAACATTTTCAATTCGAGCCCAAATGAATTTCTTTGAAATAAGTAGGTTTTATGGCATGGCACCTAAGTCTCCGACACGCAGTCCACCAGGTAAGTACCCCTAACTTTATGTGTGATTCTGTGAACTGTTTAAGCGTAGAAAAGGCATGGAACGTAGAATAGAATGATAGGAACTTGAACCCTAGGATTAGACTACTCAAAACACAAGCCACATAAGACTTAATGTACTGAACAAACCTATGGCTAAGTCACTGAGCTAGTGGTGTGGTAACCCTTGTACGCATGTCTAGGATTGGATCCGGAAGAGCTTGGTATTTAAGCAGTCCTAGTGACTCACCTCCTCTTCGCAGAATCCTACCAGTGCGTAGCTTCTGCTCACCATAACTCGAGAGGGCTCTGGTGTGGCAACCTCATGCATGTCTAGGAATGGTTTTGGGAGCTTGGTATTTAAGCAATCCGCGTGACTCACCTCCTTTCCACACGAATCCTGCAGTGCGTAGCTTTGGTTCACCCCGACCAAGAGGGCTCGGGACATAGGCTAAACATAATGACTAAAACCCGAAAGGAACTAGCCATGTTTTAAAAAAAACAAAAAAAAAAAAAAAAAACAAAACAACAAACCCTAGTTTTTTCAAACTTTTAAAACTTTCTTCTAAATCGAGAAAATTATTTTTACAACATTTTTGAAAAACTCTTACTTGTAAAATTTCAAAATGCCCTTGGGGTGAAATTACCAAAATGCCCTTGGTTTATAAAAGGTTCAAATACTCAATGACTTTACCAAAATTTCATAAACATTCAAAACCCTAATTTGTAAAATATCAAAATACCTTGATTTTGGAAAATTACAAAATTACCCCTAACTTACAAAATTACCAAAATGACCCTAATTTCCAAATTTTTGCAACATCCCCATCTTTGAAGGAACAACTTTCCAAAAGAACCCTCAAAGTTTTACAACTTTTGAAATACCCCAAATTTATTAAATTTTCAAATTTACCCTGATTTGTGAAAATTACCAAAATGCCCCTGAGGTCAAAAATTACCGAAATACCCCCGATTTTTAAAATTTTTCAAGTTACCCCTAGACTTTGAAGTTTTCAAAATAATTTTTGACAAAATCATCAAGGAACCTTATTTTGACAAAATTACGAAAATGCCCCTGTAGGACAAAAATTACAAAAATACCCTCGGGTAGTGGAAAACAACAACAACAAAAACTACAACATTTCTCTGAATGAACGAAAGTTCATATTTGTTTGATGGATGGATGAATGAATGGAAAAGACTGTGTGTTTGTATGAATACGAAAGAACCACTCTTAAATCCTTTTCATAAAACTCCTTCGCCGGTAAATAAGTGGAACAATGACTAATTCATAAAAATTTCTTAATCAGATCTCGACGCTAGAAAATGAGCTCTAGAGGACGTGGTCGTCGTGGTCGAGGAAGAGGAAGGATGACCGTGTCGAAACCCGTTAGGTCGGGTCAAGGGTCCGACAATGAAATGCCACCGCCACCACCACCCCCAGCTGTTAATGTTGAGCAGCAGGCTCAGACGGGGAAGATCTCAGGTCGCAGTTTGGCCGTGAGTTTTGGAATTGGTGGTGGGTGCGGTGGAAATTGTGAAGCGAAAATCGGTACTGAACGGCTCGAGCTAATGGAGCGGAAATGTTTCGAGGAGTATCTAATGTGGCACCCAAGACAAACCGAGTCTCGGCTGGAAGCAACGAGCGTGTCATGGATGAGCTTGACCGACTCAGAGGAAAAGTTGAAAGGGATGGTGGCGTTGTTACTGCGATGAAGCGTACGATGGTGGTTAACTGCTCGTGATGGTACTACAAATGAAAAATTTGACATGGGAGTATGTTAAAGAGGCCTTTCAAAAGAAGTATGTGGGAACCAGGTATACAGATGAACAAAGGAAGGCTTTTCTAGGGTTGGTACAAGGGAGTAAGTCTGTCGCAGAATATGAGGCGGAATTCTTGAGATTGAGCCGCTATGCTCGAGGGGTAGTGGCGACTGAGCATGAACGCTGTGTTCATTTTGAGGATGGACTGAGAGATGACCTGAGGCTGTTGATAGCACCGCATCAGGAGCGGGAATTCTCGACTCACGTGGAAAAGGCCAAGGTGGTCGAGGGGATTAAGGATGCTACTAAGGCACTGTGGATAAGAATAAGGCCAAAGAGGGTTTGGGCCATCTGGAAAGGGCTACAAAAGGCCTAGGGTTGATGGGCCACGGAATCAACAAGCTGGTACAGGCTGGCAGATTCGTCCTTATGAGCATTGTGGAAAGAAGCATTTAGGTGAGTGTTGGAAAAAGATAGGAGCATGTTTTAAGTGTGGATCCAAGGATCATATGTTTAAGGATTGTCCCAAACAATCAGATGAGAGCCGACCGGTAGTTTAGAATGCTAGCCAGATCGGTAGAGGCGACGGCTGACCTCAACGGGTCGTGGTTCGAGTAACCGTGGTGGTGGTGAAATGTGCAGGAGGCCGTGGAACACTGGGGCGAGGTAATACTAATGCTGATGCAAGACAACCGGTTTGGTTTATGCGGTTCGCCAAGAGAAGATGGAGACGCGCCGGACGTAATAACCGGTACGTTCTTTATTTTCGACAAACCCTACTTTGCTTTGATTGATGTGGGCTCGACCCATTCCTATGTTGCAAGTAGTGTAGTGAAAACACTAGGCCTAGACTCTAAACTTTCGATAGGCGGATGATCGTAGTAAGCCCATTAGGCCAAACTATAGTGGTAGACAAGATCTTTGGAATGTACCCTAGAGATTCGTGGAGTGAACTTTCGAGCGGACTTAATGGAGTTACCCTTTGAGAGTTTGAGCTTATACTGGAATGGATTGGTTAGTAGAACACCGAGCCGTGTTGGATTGTGCTGCTAAACATATGGAACTAAGAACCCCGGAGGATGAAGTGGTAATAATGATCGGAGAAAGGAGGAACTATTTATCTAATGTAGTCTCGGACCAAGGTCGAGAAGATGGTTAAGAAGGGTTGCAAGGCGTTTTAGCTTTCGTAAGTGCGATAGGTGGAAAGGAGGATGGTATTAATGGAGTTAGACGGTAAGGGACTTCGTGGATGTGTTTTCGTAAGAGTTATTGGGAATACCCCAGATGCAGGAAGTGGAATTTGGGATTGATCTGCACATCGGGGACAGCTCCGTGTCAATCGCTCCATACCGAATGGCACCAAAGGAGTTAGTGGAGCTCAAGGCTCGATACAAGAACCTGTTGATCGTGGGTTCATCCGGCCAGTGTGTCTCCGTGGGGAGCACCGGTCTTATTTGTGAAGAAGAAGGACGGAACTATGCATATGTGCATAGACTACCGTCAGTTAAATAAGTCGACCATTAAGAACAAGTATCCTTGCCAAGGATCGATGACTTGTTCGATCACCAAGGAGCCGCAGATGTTTTGAAGATCGATTACTGGTCGGGATACCATCAGTTGAAGGTGAAGGAGGCGATATCCATAAGACCGCTTTTAGGACAAGATATGGTCACTTTGAGTTTGTGGTGATGCGTTTGGGTTGTGAACGCTCGGCCATGTTCATGGATATGATGAATCGGGTTTTCCAACCCTACTTGGATAGGTTCGTCGTTGTGTTCATCGATGATATTTTGGTGTATTCAAAGTCGAGGAGGAGCATGATGAGCATCTCCGAGTCGTGTTGGAAGTGTTAAGGAGAAGAAGTTTCATGCCAAATTCAGCAAGTGCGAATTTTGGCTTAGGGAGGTGGCATTCTTAGGGCATGTGGTATCCGCAGAAGGAATAAGAGTGGACCTAGGAAGATCGAAGCAGTGTTGGATTGGAAATCACCTAGGTCCGTGGCTGAAATTCGAAGTTTCTTAGGCTTGGCAGGCTATTACAGAAGGTTCGTGGAAGGATTCTCGTCAATAGCCGTGCCTTTAACAAAGTTACTAAGGAAGGAAGTACCCTTGAATGGGCTAATAAGCGGCAGGAGAGCTTTGAAAAGCTTAAGAAGGTCTTGATTTTAAGCTCAAGATGTTAATTCAATGGGAGGCAAAAAAGATTTGTGGTGTCTTGTGATGCTTCGCATACGAGGGGTTAAGGTGTGTAATAATGCAAGATGGCAAAGTAGTCGCTATGCGTCATGGTAGCTAAGGCCTCATGAGCTGAACTACCCAACTCATGACTTAGAGCTAGCAGTAGTGGTTTTTGCCCTTAAGGTTTGGAGGCACTACCTTTATGGAGAAAGGTTGATTATCTACACAGATCACAAGAGCCTTAAGTATTTATTGACTCAGAAGGAGTTAAACTTGAGGCAACGAAGGTGGGTGGAATTGCTGAAGGACTACGACTGTTCGATAGAATATCATCCGGGCAAGGCGAATGTGGTAGCCGATGCCCTAAGTCGGAAGGTTGTATCGGATCTACGGGCTTTGTTCGCTCATCTAAGTCTATATGACGATGGAAGTCTGTTGGCGAATTACAAGTCAGGCCCACATGGCTAAAGGAAGTGAAAGAGGGACAGTTGGCTGATAATGACTTAAGTACTAAGTTGCAGCAAGTACAGCAAGGGGGATTAGAGGATTATGGTGTCAATAATGAAGGAGTATTGTGCTACAAGGGAAAAGTCTGTATGCCGAAGAATAAGGAGTTGAGACAAAGGATTCTTCGGGAAGCGCATGGTAGCCCTTGTGCTATGCATCCCGGAGGCATCAAGTCGTATAGTCTAACCTAAAACGAGAAGTGATGAATTTGTGGGGAAATGTTTGACATGTCGCAAGTTAAATTTGAACACCAAGTCCCATCGGATTGCTTCAACCAATCGAGATTCCCCAATGGAAGTGGAGAGAATTACCATGGACTTTGTTAGTGGGCTTCCCCTTACGCCTACTAAGAAGGACTCGGTATGGGTGATAGTGGACCGTTTGACCAAGTCCGCACACTTTATCCCAGTCAGAATGGATTATTCTCTTCAGAAGTTGGCTAAGTTGTATGTGGCGGAAATTGTGAGATTACATGGAGTACCAATGTCGATCATCTCTGATAGAGACCCAAGGTTTACATCTCGATTTTGGAAGGCACTTCATCAAGCTTTAGGCACTAAGCTAGACTTCACTACGACTTTTCATCCACAATCAGACGGGCAGTCTGAACGGGTTATACAAGTGTTGGAGGATATGTTGAGAGGTTGTGTAATGGATTTCGAGGAAGTTGGGAAGATTACTTGCCTTTAGCTGAATTCGCCTATAACAACAGCTATCAAGCCAAGATTTGGATGGCACCATACGAAGCATTGTATGGAAGGAAGTGTAGAACACCTACTTGTTGGACCGAGTTAGGAGAACGCCGAGTTTTGGGTCCGAGTTGGTGGCGTAAACCAAGAGAAGGTTGAGTTAATTCAGCACGCGATTGAAGGAAGCCTCCGATAGGCAAAAGTCATATGCGACCTTAAGCGGAAGGAAATAGAGTTTGAAGTGGAGACCAAGTATTCCTAAAAGTCTCGCCTTGGAAGAAGGTTATGAGGTTCTATCGCAAAGGAAGTTAAGCCCAAGGTTTGTAGGGCCCTATCAAATCATGAAGCGAAGTTGGGCGATGGCATACCAATTAGAGTTGCCACCGAGTTCTGCAGATGCACGACGATTTCATGTGTCCATGTTACGTCGCCATCGATCGAATCAAATCGCATGTGGTATCTGCTGAAGAAGTGGAGCTAAGGCCGACTTATCATACGAGGAAGAACCGATTCGGATCTTGGAACGTGATGTGAAAGTACTACGAAGGAAGACCGTTCCTCTAGTCAAAGTGCTATGGCGCAATCATGGAACGGAAGAAGCTTCGTGGGAGTCGAGGAGACCATGAGACAACAATACCTCAACTATTTTAGTTAGGAAATTTTGGGATGAAATTTTGTTTAAGGGGGTAGAATCGTAACATCCCGAATAGGGCCTATGCATTTCGGTTTGATTGTATGAAATGACAAGTTTAAGCACTAAGAATAAATTTTGATATTTTGGAAACACGAAATGCATGAAAATGGAAACCTAAACATTTTGGAAACCTGAACATTTTGGGAAACCTGAACATTTTGGAAACCTGAACATTTTGGAAACCTGAACATTTTGGAAACTTGAACATTTTGAAAACCTGAACATTTTGGAAACCTGAACATTTTGGAAACTTGAACATTTTGGAAACTCAAGATGTAAGAAAAATGGCAAGTTACAGAGCCGATCGAAAATTTTAGGAAACTTAGAAATAAGGCCGGAATGACAAATTTTAAAGCCCAAAATAGGAAATAAGGGCAAGAGGGCCTTAAAAGAAAAAGTTGGTGAAATTTGACACACAATCGGGCTTGGAAAAGTGGTCTGAAGGTGTCACTTAAGGTTTATGGAAATGGCCTGAGTTCGAGTCACTTGGAAAGCAAATATTGAAGGTTTATTAAAACTTGTCAAATTAAAGTGATAAATAAAGGATTTTCTTTACTAAGATAAATGAGGAATTAAAGGATGGATTAAATACTTTTAATTTAATTAGGTGATAATTAATGGAGATTAAATTATCACTTGTGGAGAGTAGTGGCCAAGTTTTGGACTCTTGGTCTAGCAATTTCAGTTAAAAGAGGAAAATTGAGACTTTTCTCTCATTCATTCTACCCTTGCCGAAATTTTGCCAACTCTCTCTCCCTCTCTGCCGAATTTTCCTAAGCAAGAAACCATCCTTTCTTTTTCTATTTTCTTCTTCGCTTTCATGTCAAAGTCGAATCTTTATTGATTCTAAGTAAAGGAGAAATCATCCACAACATCAAAAGGGTAAGATCGTGGTCATCAACTTCTATTCTTTTCTTTTTACCAAAATTCGGGTACTAATCCCTACTCTTGTTCATGGCCGAATCTACCATGATCTCTTAGGTTTCAACCATCATCAATAGAAGGATCAAGAATCCAAGGTAAGTGAGTTCATTCCGCCAAGGCCAAATCTTAGATATTCAAATCGAATTAATCAAAAACTAACCCATATTGAGATTTAGGATTTGGCCGATTCCAAGGAAGAAGAAGGTGAAGTTTTCGGGATTTAAAGACCATAAGGTAAGCATCTAAGAGTATTCGGCCAAGGCTTGATCAAGTTCTTTAATTATTGAAAAGCCGAAAACTAACCCATATTAAGATTTAGGTGTGCCGAATATCAGGGAAAGGAAAAACCAAATTTTCGGGATTTGAATAAACAACAAATCGGCAAAGGTGAGTCTTTTACAAATCCTACTAGGATTTGGTTTTGTTTTAAGCCAAATAGGTTTATTAATGTGTATTAAATGATGGTAGAATATAGGGGTAAATGATCTAAAGTTAGATCGGGTTTACGAGATCTCAAGGAACCTTATTAAGCAAATCGTGTGTACCCTTACTAACCTTCGATATTTTATGGCTATTATTTTAATATATGAATATGAATAAGAATGTGAATGTGATTATGTACCACAAATGTGGCAAAAGTACCAGTGCACGTTTCCTACTTCTGATAGGATTGTGAAATATGTTATTTTATAACATGCGAATATATGTATATGAACATGAAATTAAGTTATGCACAATATATATATTTTTGGGGCATTCGGGATTTATGCGAAAGGGGGAGATTAGGTGTTGACTTTGGTCTCACCAACGAAGGTGTTGACTTCGGTCTCACCAACGAAATATGTTGACTACGGTCACATTGCGGAATTTTGGTAACTTCGGTTACAATATTTGAATATAGTGTCTAATGACACAACGTATAAATTTGACTATAAGTGTCTAATGACACAACGTATATGGGCGAATGCCTTCGATGGTGTGTAGCGGATGGAAGGTTGACTTAGTAGTCCCCACGGTGTAAATGGCAGGTACGGGTGGTGTGTAGCGGATGGACCATTAGGATTGGGTTTGGGTTGCATCATAATTTCATTTTTATATGGATCTGATGATTTGAACATGAATGCTCGAATTGTTGAATGTTAGTATTGTGTGCACATTGAGCTTTGTTGACTCACCCCATTGTGGGAATTATTTTTCGTGTGATGAGCAAGTGATTTGACCGGGCAGTGGACCTTGAGGTGGCCATGCTACATTTAGAGATTTTATTTTATTTGGACTTTATTTCGTTTGGTACCCTTAATTATATTTCTTTTGGGTTTTATTTGATGTAAAAAGGCCATAAGGCCCAGTGGATTATTCTTTATTTTTACTTTACTTTTAAATATTGTGCTAAGAACTATTTTGGGACGTAACAAATCAAATTGGATTTACAAGTTTAATAAAATGGGTTTCCAATCTAAGCCCAATCCACAACAACATTTTCTAAAAATTTTTTAATTTTCTCTAAGTAACGAATGATTTTGAAATCGGTTCACTTTAGGAACATACCAGATCCAGTTCGTGCTCGTGGGTAGGGTGTGGGGTGTTTCACGCTCACTTTACTATTTTGGGTTTTATGTTGTACTAAGGCCTCTAGAGTATTTTATTATTTGCTTTATGTTTGATATACTTATTATTTTACTTAAAATTATTTTAAATGGGAATTTTCTAAAAACTTAAATAAAGGTTTTCCAAAATCGATTAACAAATGGATTTCATAATAAACTTTTACAAATATTTTTAACACGGAAATCTTTTTCGAATTTTCAACGTCGTTTTTAAAAGTCACATTTTATAAGATTATCAGTTCAAATCTATCGATTTATTGATCAATCTTCGAGGTTAGTGGTATTTTATCAAATGTCTCAAATCAAACTTGTTTTTCTTTATTTTAACAAAACTTATTTTAGTATGAATCACAAATCATTTATACGTTTTCTTCAATGTGACACACCAGATTTGGGCCTAACTTCTGGGTCAGGTTTGTGGTGTTACATTTTATGGTATCAGAGCCCAGTTTCAAAACTCGACCGTGATTTGGGTTCAAAAATGTTTGCCAAAGTAGTTTGAATGTTAAATTAAAAATGCATGTTCTAAAGGAAGTATGGCACCACGGGTATCCGGCACCAAGTCAAGTAAGTGTATGTTATTATTGTATGATTATAATGATTATGATATGACTGTAGGAATACTCTAGAACTTCTAATGTTAGGTATCGAAACTATAGAGATTGAGACTATAGTATGCATTTTTCGAAAACAACCCTACTTTCTATACTCCATAAAACATTGTTTAATAAACACTAAAATAGCTTAATGATTCATAAAACTCTTAATCAGATTAAATCGACTTGGTCAATATGAGCGCTAGAAGACGTCGACGCGGAAGACGTGGACGTGGTAGAGGCTGAAGTGTTAGGGCTAGATCTTCAGCACCGAGGCATGTTTTCGAAAGGGAGGCGTTGGCATTACTAGTGGCTGAAACGGAATCTCATGATCAAGTTGGGGTTGATGAGCTGACTCAGTTAGTTAAAGAAGTATTGGAGGAGGTTAAAGGAATCAGTGAGGCACTTCGAGTTGGGTGCGTGGACTGTAAGAGGAAAGGAGATCGCGGTTATTTAGGGTCGTAGTCTTATTCTGTGAAGCGTGTCAATGCACGTATAAGCTTTCCGATTTGCGATTATTGGGGAAGGTGTCATTCGGGTGAATGCTGGAGGAGGTCAAGAGCATGTTTGAGATGCGGGTCTAAGGAGCATAGGGCTCGGGATTGTTCCATCACCATTAAGACGGGTATGTTTTGGTTGAATGTAGAAAATTTTATGAATGAGTGATAAATACTGTTTGCTTCTGAGGATTTGATATTTGATGATGTGAAGAGTTTCCAAGGTTAAAGATAGAAAGCGAATTAGTGTTATTAAGATCAGAGTACGCAGCGAAAGCATAGTAGTGTGATTTGAGCGATGCGTTTAGTAGTAGGATGGAAATTTTGAGGACGAAATTTTCTTTAAGGAGGGTAGAATTGTAACATCCCGAAATTGGGCCTAGTAGGATTGGGCCCAATGGGCCTTGGGCATAAGAATGTTTAAAATTTTCGAGAATATGAGAATGGCGTTGTTGCAAATTAGACTTATTAGTTAAGTGAATTTGGAAGGTTACGGGGTTTCTATGAAGTCTCGGGTTTAATTAGGCCTTAGGAAAAATTTAGTATTTTAGCACTTTAAGGAGAGATGGTAAGTAGCTTCAAGGCTTATAGAAATAAATGAGTAAATTGTTAGCATAAATGAGCAATTGGTAAAGAGGTTATGGCATCAAGTGAAGGACTTTAAGGGAAGAGGTTTAAATCCCATAGTGTGCAAATTTTGACTATTATTTTTGCATGCTCTCCTTAAGTGTCGGCCAAGAGGTATATATGGCAAGGTGGACATCTTTATTTTTGGTATGGTGGCTAAGGAAATAAGGAAAGGTTGAGGTTAGGGAAAGGAATCAAAAGAAAAAAGGCAAGTACGGGGGACATGTTGGCACAAAAAAGGGAGAATGTTATGGAAAGTGTGGTTGGCCAAATGTTTGACCAATATTGTAATGCATGTGGATGGTTTTGGGGGTAGATAGGTAGCTGAAATTTTTAACTTAGCATTTGGTAAGGTCTTGGTATTGTTTTGGCAAAAAATCCTATTTGTAATTTTTGTGTCATCTTCTTCCAATTTTCTATTCTCTTTTGTCGAAACCTCCTAGCACAATTGTGCATCTTCTTCTCTTTTGTTTAGTCAAATACTCATCTTTTGTTCATCTTCTTTTGATAGCCGAATTTCTATCATCTTCTATCTTCCCCATTTTTGTATGTTGGACATCTCTCCTTGGTTGAATAGGGTAAGGGCTTCATTTCTAATCCTTTCATTTCTTCTCTTTCTAGCTGAATATGTATGTTCATCACTATATGGCTAATCCACTTTGTTTCTTATCGAAATATCACTCTCTCTGTCACTCTCATATTTGATCAACTCTTTTTCGTAGAGTTCTAGTGGGTGGCCTAATACCAAATCCTTGTCGATTCATTCGTAGTCATAAGCCATTTGGTGGGAATTGAGATTATCATCGATTAAGGTAAGGAGTCTTTTCATAGTCCATTTGATATCACTATTCAGTTATGGTGTTAATCAGATTGAAAGTTTGGCTAATCGATTATGTTGTTAGGCACGAAATCACACGATACTCTCTACTTGTGGATTTTTCAAAAATAGTGGTTAAGTCGAACACCTATCTCTCGTAATAAGAGACTCAGATTGTTGGTAAGTGATATAGATTGTTAAATCAAGCGCAATACTCGGATGAAGTTGTAAATTGGGTTTTGGACTAATTGTTGATCGATTGTATCTTTAGGTGCCGCGGAGAATATCGTGTTACGGATTTCGAATAAGGTGTGTAATCTCGTACCTTCCGAAAACATATTTGAAATGGTGTGTAATCTCACATCTCTCTGAAAGTTTGTATGATATGTTTTGTGATTTGTTTGAAATACCGAAGAAAATTAGAAATCGGCATCCGTGATCACCTGGAGTGCGTATATTCGTAGTAGTAACCATATTTTGTAATAAAATAGTTTCGATTAGAAACAGTGACGTGTTTTGAAAATCACGAAACATAGGAGAAAGGGAATTAGAAAGTGAATGAGATATCAAATAAAATCTTACTGTGTCTATTTTGATAAGGAAGAAACAAAGAAGGAAAAGGAATTTTATATTCTGAGATATGTTAATTTTAGTGAGATTGGTTCTAAATGACTTCGTGGTTCCCTGATCTATCTTGGAAAAATCATATAAAATTGAAAAAAAAGTGAATTATGGGTTATAATTTATATGTATTGATTTCTTGGTGAGTCTATTTTCAATAGAAACAAGTGGAAGCAGTATATAAAAACCGTATAGTGAGATATTTAAAATTGAGGAAAGAGAGGTCAGGATCGTTGGACAGTGTAACAAGGGAAAATTTAAGGAATAAACTGTACTAAATGGTTAAGACAAAAATTCTGGAAAACTTTTAGTAAGAAGATATATGAGTTTAGTTTCAAGGAAAATTTACAGATTTAGATTTCGAGTTTCCTAACCCTATCTATAGTCAATTTAGTCAGTATGACGCAGATGGACAATTTCAAGTTTTATGTCCCGAATTAGTAATTGAGTCTGAGGTTGCAAAATTACGAAAATACCCTTAGAGGGTAAATTACCGAAATACTCCTGGGTTGCGAGATTACTGAATTACCCTTAGTGGGTAAAATTACCAAATTACGAAATTGCCTTTATGTACCGAATTACGAAAATACCCTTATGGGTCGAATTACAAAAAAGCCCTTAATGGGCCGATTTGGTAAATTGCCTTATGGGCTGACTTGATAGATTGCCTTAATGGGCCGATTTTGATATATTGCTTAATGGGCCAATTTGATATATGGCTAAATGGGCCGAATTTGATATATGGCATAATGGGCCAAATTGTTTGTAATAAATCTCTGATGTTATTAATTATCGTTGTTATATTGTAAATATCATAATTTGCTATGAATGTTGCATTCACATAATTCTGCATGGGTTTGGGATATTGATGATTGGAGGAAGCTATTTGGTGGCTCTGCCACATATTTTGGTGACTCTGTCACAATCTGTCTGGTGGCTATGCCACGTATATTCTGTTATTCTGGTGGCTTCGCCAAAAATTCTGATATTATAAATGGCTAAATGCCTGCGATTATAAATGGTCACTGGCCTGCGAATTATTATTATAAATGGCAATTTGCCTGCGTTTTGGTGTGTTGGCGGGGTGGGTTGACTGATGATCCCCACAGATGTGTTGGTTGGTACGGGTGGTGTGTAGAGGATGGATTACTAGGTTTGGTTTGGGAATTTCATACATTGCACATACATATATATGTTCTATTGTGTAAATGGGCTTCGACCCAAGATTTTGCTTTATGGGCTCAAGCCCAAGTTTTTGCTAATTGGATTCAAGCCAATGGATGATGGTAAGGGAATTATACACTGAGTTCTTGTAACTCACCCCCCTTTCTTTCTTAATCCCTGTAGGTAATGCTCAGTGACGAGGACTTGGGGCCATGGATGACTCGGTGGAGGCCATACTTCAGAAATGGTGTTTTACTTTGGAACTTTAGATTTCTATTTTCGTTCACTTTACTATTTTGGGTTTTATGTTGTAATAAGGCCTCTGAGTATTTTATTATTTGCTTTATGTTTGATATACTTATTATTTTACTTAAAATTATTTTAAATGAGAATTTTCTAATAACTTAAATAAAGGTTTTCCAAAATCGATTAATAAATGGATTTCATAATAAACTTTTACAAATATTTTTAACACGGAAATTTTCTTCGAATTTTCAACATCGTTTTCAAAAGTCACGTTTTATAAGATTATCAGTTCAAATCTATCGATTTATCAATCAATCTTCGAGGTTCGTAGTATTTTATCAAATGTCTCAAATCAAACTTGTTTTTCTTGATTTTAACAAAACTTATTTTAGTACGAATCACAAATCCTTTATACGTTTTCTTTAGTGTGACACACCAGATTTGGGCCTAACTTTTGGGCCGGGTTTGGAGTGTTAAAATTTCTTTCGAACCTTAGAACGCGGAGTGTTTGCTTATTTCAAAACCAAATTTTTGATGCATCAAATAAAATATAATATGATCGTAATAAATGAAAAATAAATCATAATGCCGATATGCTCAATGGAATAAAAGTGTGGGTGATAATATGAATAACAATAATAAGGCAAAAATAATAAAAGAAAAGCTAAAACAAATAATTAAAAAATAGAAAATAAATAAACAAATAAATAAAAGAAAAGAAAGCAAAAACAAAAATAAAGCTAATAGCAAATTAACAAATAGATAAATACTATATACAATAATTTAAAGATAATAAAATAATAATAATAATAGTAATAATAAAAAATAGTAATAAACTATAATGAAAGCATATTAATAAATAAATAAATAAAAAGAGTAATAATAATAATAATAATAATAATAATAATAATAATAATAATAATATGGAAAGTAATAATAAATATAATAATATTAAAATAATAATAATAATAGTGGTGGTAAAAAATAAAAATAATAGTAATACTAAAATAATAATAATGATATTAATATTAATAATAAGAATTTAAATTAATTGATTTTAATAATAAAATAGCAATAACGACAGAAAGGATTAAATTGAAAGCAAAAATAAAGTTTTAGGATAAAAACAGAAATAAAATGAGGCAAAAGGACTGAATTGTAACGCGCCCCAAAAAGATAGAGACTAATTGAGAAATTATTCCCTAATCCAAAATGCGTGGCATCAAGGGGGACTAAAATGAATCAACAAGAAAATTATCAAAGTAATTATAATTAAAAAATTGAATTAAAAAATAAAAAATACAGAAGGGCTAAAGCGATAAATAGCCCATTTTACAGAAACACGGAGATCCTCCCCAGGTCGGATCAACGCGCGAGCCAAAGGGAGCAAAGCGACGTCGTTTTGGGCAATTGAAGCAAGCCCCAAAACGGCGCCGTTTTAGAGGCTTATATAAACCTTTTTTTAAACAAAAATTTTGAAACACCCCAAACCCGGCCCATGAGCCTTGATCGGATTTGGTATGTTCCTCGATGTAAACCGGTTCAAAATTCTTTTGTTACTTAGGAAAAACTTGTGTTAATTTTAAAAAAAATATTGTTTGGGTTGGGCTTGTGCTGAAAATGAGTTAATCTTATATTAAAATTCCTTATAAATTAAGGTGACAAAACACTTTGAGTTTATTTTAAAAATAAATTTACTTGATCCCTTAAATAATAATTTGTAAATAAAAGTAAAAAGAAATAAAGAAATTCAATCTTGGCCTTATGGCCTTATTACATCAAATAATTTCCAAACTTTAAATTCAAAGTACTTAAAATACAAAAATCCAAATTAATTAAATTCCTTCTTGCATGGCCACCTATGAGCTTCTGCAAGGCCGGTCCATTCTTGATCGTCACCAAAAGGTTCCCACAATGGGGTGAGTCAAGCAGACTCAATGTGTACACAAACACTAAGTCTTAACAATTTCTGCATACATATGATACACATTCAAATCATAGAATACATTTAATGATGCATTCTCAACCCAAACCTAGTTAGCCATCCGCTACACTCCCCGTACTAAGCTACCACACACCGTGGGATTATTAAATCACCTCTCCTTTTACTCCAAAAGGCAATAAATGCCATCCACATGCAATAAAGCACAAAATCCACAACACGACCTCGGTCGGCGCCAATCCACGATGTAGCCGTAGCTAACACCAAAACCACGATGGGACACATAGTCACTCATCAACCACAAAGCTTATATCAACCACGATGAGGCACAGAGCTACTCATCGAGCCACGCGAACTAAATCGCAATTAATCCACAATGTGACCTCAGTCCACGTCAATCCACGATGAAGCTCAAGGCTAACATCAAACCACGTGCATCAAGTACACCTGTCCTTCTTTCATATCATATCCCACCCATGCACATGCAACATAAAATAATGCCATGAGAATGCATGTACATGTTATTTTGCATATTATCACATATTCATAGCAATAATCATATTCAGATTTCGTGGTCTTAGGTCACCACATTCAGATATCGTGGTCTTAGGTCACCACATTCATTCTTATCACTTTTCACATGTTACATATATAACATAATTTCATATTCCTAGTAGGAGTAGGAAAACGTACCTTAGTCTTGTGCACCATAACATGGTACTTAGCCATATTTTCCGCATTCATATAACATACATACATATTTAAATATTGCCATAAAACTTATTAAGAATTAGTGTGGGTACACACCGATTCACTTAACAATTTCACTCGAAATCTCGAAATCTGATCTACTGCTTTAGGTTTTTAATGCCTACATTCGGCCAACATGGTAATATTTAGCAAAGGCCTATTCGACCATAAAACCAAATCCTAGTAGGATTTGTGTACTTACCTTAATGTCGATTGAATAAAAAATCAAATCCCGAAAACTTGTATTCTTCCCCTTTGAAATCGGCAAATCACTAGATCCCTTGAATCGGTTAGTTTTCAGCTTAAAACACATAATAATAGATCTACTACAAAAATAGGGTCTTGGCCGAATATTCATAGTCACTTACCTTAAAGATCTTAAATCCCGAAATTCACCGAATAACTAGGGAACACGCGGCCTATGGTGTACCTTCGGGAAAAGAACTTCTCCTTCCATGATTCGGCTAAGATTAATAATCGAAAGTAGTCCCTAAATTTTGATAAGTCTAAAATATAAAAGAATGGAAACTAAACTTGGTTCTTACCCTTATTTGAAGGAATCGATTGCACCTTCACTTCAACCTTCAGAGGTTCGGCTATGGCTAAATGATGCTCTCACAACTTTCGCTTTTGGAGGATTAGAAAGAAAGAGAAGGAAGAATAAAACTATAGGAATTTCAGAGAGAGAGGATAATCGTTAAGAAATTCGCAAAGGAAGAGTGAATGAATGAATGAATGGCCTTCTTCCTTTTATAGCCGAAATTACTAGCTAGAGTCCTTAACTTGGCCACCACTCTTCCTATGTGATAATTATCACTTTATCAAAAGAATTAATCCAACAATTATCTCCTAATTAGCCAAAATTCTAAAGGAAATAAAACTCCTCTTTTAAGAGCCCACATGCCGTCCACCTCTCTGCTCTTTGTAGCAAAATAAAACTTCTTTTATTTGCTTCCTAAGTGACTCGATCCCTGGCCCAAATACACTTGCATGTGGCGCCATTTCCAGAGGCCCTAAGTGGCATCTTCAGGCCACTTTTCCAAGCCTGTTTGTGTGTCAATTTTCACATATTTTTTTTCTCTTAAGGCCACCTTGCCTTAATTTCCTCTTTTAAACTTTAAAACTCGACATTTCTAGGTCATTTCTAAGTTTCCAAAAATTTTCGTTTGGCTCTTTAAGCTTGACATTTCCTAGGTTTCCAAAATGTTCACTTTCCTCTTTTAACTTAAGTTTCCAAAATGTTTACTTTCCTCTTTTAGCTTAGGTTTCCAAAATGTTTACTTTCCTCCTTTTGAAACTTAACATTTCTAAATCATTTCCAAGTTTCCTTACATTTCCTTACATTTCCTTACATTTCCTTTCATTTCCTTACATTTCCTTTCATTTCCTTACATATCCTTTCATTTCCTTACATTTCCATACATTTCCATACATTTCCATACATTTCCATACATTTCCATACATTTCCATACATTTCCATGCATTTCCATACATTTCCTTACATTTCCAAGGTTCTAAAATGCACACCACACATCCATATCACAAGAACATGCTATTTCATAAAATTAAGCAAAATGCACACAATGGGATTCAACCTCTTCCTCAAAGTACTTCACTTGATGCCATTACCCTTGCACCTTAGGTGGCATCCCTTGCCACTTTTCCACATCACTTCTTGTTTTTAACTTAAAAACCAATAATTGTCCACAACTTTCTCTTCCATCCTAGGATTTTAAAAACCCTTAATTCACTTCCAAACACTGCCAAAACCTACTATTCATGAATTATGCACAAACACATAACCCCTAATCTAGGATGTTACAAATTTCATTCTTTCTCTCTTCCAAAAAAAATCGAAATAGCTCTCCTCTCTTTCTCTCCCTAGTGATTTTCGACGAGGACACCGACTCAACTCTGGTGCCGATCACCGCCACGGCGACAGAGGTCGAAATCCAAAAAATAGGTAATTTTCCCTTTTTTTCAAGTTATTTAAATATATATATGTAGTAAAATAAAAATAAAAATGAAAATTTTATATGTAGGCAAATTCGAAAAAAGGAAAAATAAATAAAAAATAAATTTATGCTTGATTTTTATTGTGTATATTCGTAAAAATCCCCATTTTATAGATTGTATTGGGGTTTTTTAGCCCGAAATACAAAATAAATACAAATATTCTGTCTTGCTTGTTTTTGCCATTTTCTTTCCTTTTTCAGGTGAACGGTGAAGATGGAGGCGCAATTCACGCGCTGATGACAGCGAGATGTTTGGTGGTGGCATACGTGGAGGGCGATGCGTGGTAGTGATGGCGCGTGAGGAGGCCGGAGGGTATTGCGGTGCAAAGGTTCTACCTTAGGGTTTTTGAAAATGTTACATTTTTGGGCCACTTGGGCCGATTCTGCTATTGGGCCAAATTAAGTTTATCTTAGGTGGGTTAGAGTTTAGGTTTGTATTTGGGTTGTTGGGCTTGTAAAAAAACTTGGACTGTTTAATTTTTTTGGTTTTATTATTTTTTGTATGGTTTGTGGGCCCGAGCAAATTGGGCCTATTACAGCTGCCCTTCTTTGCTCATTGTCGTGTAATGAGAATGGAGCAAAGACTATAAAAGGACCAATTTTGCCCGATCTTTCCTAGCCTTAACTTCTTGATCCTCATCTTTTTCAAATAGTCTCTAACCCAACTATAACTTCAAGGAGATTAAATCTGTAGCTTTAATCTTACTCTACTGCAACTTCAGGGAGATAAGACCTGCTCCTGTAGATTTAATCCATCCTACTGTGACTTCAAGAAGACAAGATTTGCAATTTTTAGTCTGCTCCGCTGCAAACTCAGAGACGCCAGACTAGTATCTTCGATCTGCTTCACTATAATCTCAAAAAGACAAGATCTGCTATCTTCAGTCTGCTCCACTACAAACTCAGGGATGCTAGACTAGTATCTTCGATCTACTTCACTACAACTTCAGGAAGACAAGATCTGCTATCTTCAGTCTGCTCCATTGCAAACTCAGGGATGCCAGACTGAAAGCGTCAATCTACCCTACTACATTGTCTTGTAGAATGGGTATATGCTTATGCCGAATGAGTAGGATGCCTTGATCGAAATGAGTCAAATGCTCCTATTTAGACATGCTATGATATATGAATGCAAAAATGTTATGAGAATGATTCCTATTTCATGTGTCATCACTCATTTATTCATCCAAGTTTTATCTTCGTTCCTCTTGAAGTATCAATCATATTCTGCTCAAATAATTTGCCCCATGGTAATTCTGAGTCCACTCTACTTGAACCTTGGGACATAAAGTTTGTACCTCCCACTGCAACTTGAGGGGAATAACATTTGGTTTCTTCCATCTATCTTGTTACCACTCAGAGGTATGAAATTTGTATCATCTTCAATCAATTTGATCTGTTACACCATTCCCTGGGTGTAATGACCCGATGTATGTGCCTGAAATTTGCATAAATGTAGGGTATCATTTTCTTTCCCTAAGATTGATCCCCTTTTACTCTTGGGTTGACATTGCTAGTCATTTTTCGAGATGGTATCATCGACGAAATGTCTTATCCAATAAAAATCCAAAAAGATAATCATCTTTCAATATTTCCAACCCTTAGGCTTGGTGAGTTCTAAACAATAGTCCTATTTCAAATTCTCATATTATTTAGAAGCTTCCAGAGTAATATGCAAAACTCCTTTTATGAAAGTATTATTAGTCCATTAATCGTTATTTCAATATAAAATGCTTGAAAAAGATCACAACAACGGACAAGAAGGAAATTAATCCGGAGCATAGCTCGAAATAAATAAGTTAATCAAAGATAACCAAGGCAATAAAAGAAAATTAATTAGGGTGTATCTTGAAAAGAATAAAGTAATCAAAGATAGCAAACTCAAAATGGGTAAGATAGAAGCTAGGTGCCCCAGATATTGCAACTTGAGCTTCTCTGTACAAACTTCTTGAGGAAAATTTTGAGCTCAATACATGTTTAGAGGATCCGGAGTACTTTGTCAATGCACCAATATGTAGCATACTTCCTCATTGTTAATTTAGGCATAGCAAGAATACCACATGCCCTATCTTTGACCAAAATTTGAGCCACCCTTTTAGGTTTTTGGCTCAAAACCCATTTGGTCTTAAAGCGCCCTTTGCGGGTTTTCACCTTGACCTCTCCTCTTTTTTTTTTTATTTCAAGGCACCCTTTGTGGGTTTTCACCTTGGCCTTTCCCCTTTTAGGTAAAATACTTCTTGACTGAACTTAAATGCACTGGATTGGGCAAGTCTTTGGTATCCATCTCGGTCAATATCAATGCTCTTCCAGAATAGGCCTTCTTTACAACATAATGTCCTTTCCAGTTTGGCATCTGCTTTCCTCTAAAATCTTTTTGTATAAGAAAGATCTTTTTCAACATCAGGTTCCCCTCGTGGAATTCTCTAGGATAAACCTCTTTGTCATAAGCTTGCATCATCTGACCGTGATGGATAACTTTAACCTTTTTCTTTGATTAGATTCAATTGGCAAAACTGTTTCTATTCCAATGTGTTGCCCCAGCGAAGGCTCTAGCCGACGTTCGATAAGACAAAGGGTAAATGGTAACTTCTTTATGCCAATCTTTACAAGTCTCAGTCATCTTTCCTACAATCTTTGTTTCATTTTTTTGTTTTTTTCTTTTTGGCTACCTTTGTTGCTTTATGATATGGCGTCTGATCTTTGAACAGCCTACAAACTTTTGACATTATCATTTTTGGCATTCTTTGTCGGTGCCTGAAATTTTTTTGAGAATTTGATGATTATCGACTTTGTAATGTTGGCATATGAAGCTACTTCCACCCTCTTAGTGAAGTAAACGACGACCATGACGATGAATCGGTGATGACTAGAAGCTTTTGACGAGATCGGCCCCATAATATCCATTCCTACATATAGAAAATCTATGAAGAAATAGATGAGGCACCTAAGTCTTGTCTTCCTTAATTTGGCATTTACAACATAACTGAAGCAATCTCCTTTTATGTAGATTAGCAATACCCAAACCTCATTATTAACTTGGCTATTGTAAAACCATTAGCATGTGTCTTGACATCCTTATGGACCTCTTCAATGTACCCGCGTCTCAGTTGCCCAGGCATGTCCTGATATGATCATGCAAAAACATCTTTGATTTTTTAAAAATAACTCAATGATGTCTCGCCTTATTTCTGTGGTGAGCTAGACTACAATCTTCACCTATTTTCTAGGCTCACAATGTCCACTGACCCTATGTAAGGTAAGATCTATTTTTCATCTTGTTCTACCATTCTTAACAAATCAGAATATAGGTTACAATCTCTGTCATCTTCAAAGTCCTGAGATCCCTCTAGACACATATCTTACTCGAAAGGAGATTTTGAGTCAGTAGCAGCGTTGCTCACATCGTTGATATCTGGAGACCTTATTGTAGGTTTGAAGGAAGACTCCAAAAAATAAATGATTCAAAGAATGATTATTTGTATGGTTATGAATGAAGAATGAAAGAATACTTGAAAGAAAGTCCAAACAAAAGAAAAAAGAAGAACAATTGTTTGTACAGTATGAAATGGAAAGAATAAAAGAATGTTTGCTCAAAAAGATGCATTTTATTGAAATAAAATTTGGACACAAGCCTATTTCACAAAAGGGTTCTTATTGCCTCTAGGCTTAAGGTAACAAGTGTGTTTTGAATATTACTCTAGATTAGCTCTAAAAATATAGGGATCTCTTCCACAGTCCCATTATTCAAAACACTCCCAAGTATGCAAGGGCTTGGAAACTTCGTTCCCCGGTTCCCTCTTTGCTTTTGACTTCTTCAAGGAGTCGACGCTTTCTTGTCTCCTTCAATTATCGCATTTACTGCCTCGTCAAGGTGATCAATTTCTGATGAAACGTTGAACTTCACAATTCTCATTTTAATGAACCTTTCGACCAACTTTTTAAACGTAGTATAATTTTCAATTGAGTGACCCATTATTCTCGCGTGGTACTCGAATTGGGCACTCTCATTATACCATTTTAGGAACGGATGTTGCGCGGGGTTCTGTGTAGGACGGAGACACCACATGCACATTAAAAAGATTCTGATACAACTCCTTATATGTCATCGGGATGAGTGTGAACTGGGGATTTTCTATATTTGGCCTCGAATTGGATTCCTACTTTAAAGAGCCTTGATAGCTAGTGGTTACAGCCCTCGGCTGGCCTACGGTGACTGATTTGGGATGCATGCTCAGGATACTCACTTCATTTTCCTTGTTTCTCGGTGATCTTTTGACGCTTTCTCCCATATCTATCCTCCCACTCTTACCACATTTTCAATCATCTCACCGATATTACTATATCTGAAAAGCTTATGGTGGCGCTTCCCAAGATATGGTTAATGAATGGGGCTTTTAGAGTACTGATGAAAAGCATCGTGGTCTCTTTTCTAAAAGCAGCGGTTGAACTTATATGGCAATTTCCCTCCATTTTTGCACATACTGCCTAAAACTTTCATTCGATTTTTTCTCCATGTTTTGCAAGGTGATTCTGTCAAGTGTCATGTCTGTCACATGATTGTATTGTTTCATAAATGCTTGTGCTAGGTCTCTCTAGGAATTAATCCTAGCGGCTCAATTGGTTGTACCATCTGGACGCTACCCCCACCAAGCTATCTTGGAAACAATGGATCAACAGTTGATCGTTATTAACATACCCAGTCATCCGTCTATAGAACATGGTAATATGGGCTTCAGGACAGCTAGTTCGATTATACTTCTCAAATTCTGGCATTTTGAACTTGTGAGGAAGCACCAAATCTGGAACCAAGCTTAAGTCCTTAGCATCAATTCCATGGTGATTATTAGCGTTTTCCAAGGCCTTGAATTTTTCCTCCAACCACCTACAACAGTCCTCTAACTGCCTTGGTAATTCAATTCTCGTCCTTTCCCTCTCTGCTATATCTAAATCAGGGATAACAGGATTAGCAGGGCTATCTCCTGGGTGAGATCCTGAGCCCACTTGGAAATTCATGGGCACTCCACTATCAGCTTGACCTTGTTGAGGCCTAATTGTAACAGATGACCTTCGAGGATATGTTTTAGGTTGTGTTTGTGCATGCAGTGGGGTAAAACCCATAGGATAATCCTCATTATCTTCTCTCGTATTAGTCATGGGACCTTTCCCCTAGTTCGTTGCCCCATTCAACAACTGAGTCATTTGAGCAATCATATTTCTTTGGGCTTCCATCATTTGGTCCCTCATATCTTGTTGAATCTTCGTCAATTGCTCTTGCGCTGGTCTTGCATGTCTCTTTGGAACTGTTTGAGTCTCTGATCCATGTCTTTCGTCTTAGCGCAAGTACAGTAATGATGTTTAGTTTTATATTATCTTTCTCTCTTTTTTTGAAATAACTTCAACTAATTAGGGTTCTTCTATGGATTTTAATGCATATGATGCGATGTTATGCAAAGGCATTAAATGAATGCAAAAAGAAAGAGAGGCGTTGATTCTGAATTCAATTCCATTAGAACAAATTTTCTATAAAATAAATTCCTTTACATAAAACGGATATTTATACGGCCTTTTCCTCATATTCCAATCGAAGACATTGATCCCTCTCTTCTTATCCAGATATTAAGGTCCAATCTTGAGAAGTCTCTACTAGCTCTTTTTACTTGATCTGGGCCGCGACTTACTGCTCACTTATTTCTATAATGATCGTTAGCCTCTTCAAGAAAGCCAAGATGTGGTGATTCTTGAATAGTCTTTGTCAGCTTGAATCCTTGGGCTATAATGTAACACCCCTATCCCGTGTTCATCGTCGGATTAGGGTTAAGGGCGTTACCTAACAGATCAAAAAATTTATCAGAGAATTCGTAAGTTAAGCCATCAAATACAATCATAATATCCACTTTGTAGGTCATCGAGACCTAAAACATGCTTTGTAACAGGGTCGGGACTAAACCAAACACATACAAAAATTTTTAGAAATTTAAAACTTTTCTAAATTTCAGTTGTTACACGCCCATGTGGGCAGGCCATGTGCCTCTCATGGCTGCTAGACACACCCGTGTGTCCTCCCCGTGGTCGAACTTGACTTAACTCCATGGCCACCAAGCACGCCCATGTACCTTGGCCGTGGTCGATCCTGATTAGCTCTATGGCTACCGAGCACCCCTGTGTGCTAAGGTCATGTACTCTTAGGCCATATACTGAATTATTCACACGACTACTAGGCATGCCTGTGTACCATGGCCGTGTGCTCTTAAGCAAGCACTGACTTAGCCCCACGGTCACTAGGCACGCCCGTATGCCACAATCGTGTGACGAAATAGGCCATTTGCAAGGCCAAAATTGCCACCCGCATTAGGGTCAAACCTACAAGAAAATACCAATAAAATCCATGCAAATTTAACAACCAAGAACATACCAAAATACTCAAGCATATTCATCCAAACTTACCATTCATAAGCTCATCCTTTTTGTTAAACATATATGCTCAAAATTTCATCTACATACTTACCTTAAACTTAACCTTTTTTTATGCTTCAAACCATACCCAAAATATACATCATCTATCACATTCATTAAAGAATATTACTAACACATAACTAGCTAAATCACATGGCTAAGTTCAAGTCACACTCTTATACAAATAACTAACCTATACATGCCATATCTAGCTATATACATTTCCAAAATGTTCCAAAACAAGTTGAGTAGTGTAATGACGATCCTCGATGGTCCCCGAGCCTTCAGTAGCTTTGACGATCTATAAAATAGAGAAAACACACACAGAGTAAGCTTTCCAAAAGCTTAGTAAGTCATATACAAATAAACTTAACATGAAATGCACATAGGCATATGGTGTAACAGTCCGAATTTGACCCTAATCGGAATGGTGGTTTTGGGACCATGAATATGAGTCTAAAAAATATTTAAATATTATTTTCTATGTTAATTATATGTGAATTAGTATGTGTGAAAGTTTCATATAAAAATTTGATTGTTTGTGTGCTTAATTAAATAAAAGGACTTAATCGCGTAAAATGTAAAAGTTACAAACTATAGTGAAAAGTGCTTAGTTGATAGTGGCTTTTTAATATGAAGTCCTTAAGGGGAGAAAAGGCCCATTTTAAAGTTAGTGGACGGTAGAAATACTAGTAAACCAATGTTTATGTTTTATGTTATTAATTAGAAAAGGTTAAAAATGTAATTTGGAAATTATTAAACATATGATAAAATTTTAACAAATTAGAAAGCCATTATCATTCTCTTCCATCACCAAAAATAAGAAAAGAAAAAAAGATCTTAGGAAAGCTTCAAGTTTTGGCAACAAATTATCTTGATTAAGGTATCTTTAGTTTTCGGTTTTAATAATTTCTACGTTTTTGAGATCATTGCTTAGATATCTACAAGACCCATGCTTTAATTTTTGAGTTTAATGAATATTTTGAGATGAGCCATTTTTGGTAGTTTTTTTTTTTGTTGTTTAAGGATGAATTATGAAATATATGTGTTAGATTAATATGTTTTGTCTTTGGATTTTTGATGATTTTGAGTAATTTAGACTAAATTGTAAAAATAAATTTTAGAGGGGCTAAAATGTGAAATAAATGAAATGGATGGACTTGTATGAGTACTATGGATATTCAGCCCTTAAGGTATTTATTCAAATTGTGTGTATTTTGTGTTTTATGCAAATAGGTCTAAATTGTAATAAGTGTGAAATATTAGGGGCAAAATGGTAATTTGCCCATTTATGTGTTTTTGGGATAAATTGAAGAAAAATATATTTGAATAAGCTTAATTTGAAATGTTTAGATCAAGAGCCAAAGAAAAAGGATTTGGATCGGGGAAAAGCGAAAATAGTCGAATAGCCGATTTTCGTCGTCCGTCGATATCCGAGGTAAGTCTTTAAGCAAACAATCATCGTAAATTATTTACGTAACTTGGTATATGCTGAAATTTAGAATCATTGTAACTATATATGAATTAGCTGAATTTGTCTAAGTATAATATTTGATTTGGTTAAGCTATTTGAGTGATATATGCTATTGAATGTTCGTACATTGAGTTCAAAATGAGTAAAAGATTCGATATATGAAATGAGTCAGGTGAGACAACTTAAAGTATTACTATTCAGGCTTTGAGCTTAGCAAGACTTGGGCTGGTGAACTTATCGGGCTTTATGCTTAGCAGGTTTATTGCCGGTGAATGAAAATCAGACCTCGGGTCTAATAGGCTTAGTGTCGGTGTGTGATTTAGGCTTATGCCTAGCAGGTTTTATACCGGTGATGTAATTTGAACTCATAAGTTATAAGTTTTCTTAGTTACATGATCATTGAGCAAGTAAGTTCATAAAACGAGTTTGTATATATTCAGCCAAACAAGTATGTGCATATGAGATATTTAATTTAACTTTTATGTTCGGCCAAATAGGTAAGCACGTATGTGATGTTTATTGATTAAGAAGGAGACATATGTTTATGTATATTCAGCCTTTTTGTTATGTGTTATAATGAGATTGTATTGATACTATATACTAGAATATATGTGATGTTCAATGGACATATGCATATACATTTATATATATATATGAAATTAATACGCATGTGGTATTCACTTATTCGATGTATATGTGAACTTATTGAATTATATGTATGTGTATAATGAGTAGATTGTTATAGATGATATTTTATATTTTGAACCTTATGCCAAATTGGTAAATGGTTTGTTAAAGGTAAGATGGTGATAAATGTTATGCTAAGTGAGGTAATGGCATTCGGCCATGATAGATTATTTGCATTAAGTTATAAATTTAATGCCATTAAGTGATTGTTTAAAAATGCTTGAATGTTCAATTGATTTATTATAATTGCTTAAGACTTACTAAGCTAAGTTAGCTTACTCTATATGTTTGTTATTCTATTTTATAGATTTTGGTCAAGCTACGAGCTCAGGGGATCATCAATGAAGTCATCCACACTATCGACTTACTTTGGTACCTTTAAAGTTTGGATTTTTGATCTTAAGGCATGTATAGGCTAGCTTAATATTTGGATGATATTTTGTTGATGTATATAAGCCATGCGAAAATGGTTTTAAAAGTTAATGATCTAAGGTTTATGCAATCTTGGTTATAGTATGCATGTATGTTTTGCTTGGATGGTGAATATGGATGTGTTATAATTCATGTTAAGTATTTATGTTTGGATATGTATGTTTGATATGAAATAACCATATATGAATCATTGCTAGCTCTTTTGGAAAGTTAATAAATGTGGTTGTTTAATAAGTTTGGATTAAAAGTTGTTATACATCACTTTTGATGTGTATTATGGAAACATGAATCAACTTTATAGAATCATTTTTAATATAATCTTTGTATTTGGCATGATGTGGAAATAAAGGATATGTACTTGGATAGGTATATTCGGTTATGATACACATATGTACATGCGTATTAAAGGGTTTAGATTTATGAGTTGTGGACTATGGACGATATATGTTTGGTCTTGATAATTCGATATGCTCATGAATGAGAAATGATCTATATCTTGTTTGAATGTATTTGCTCTTGGAATAGAAAATTTGGATATATGTTAGATTAAATTAAACAAGGTCTATGCTTATTTGTATATATATGTTTACTTAGCTATGATAATTGATAACTTACTTAAGTGTAAAAATTATGGACATGTCCATATACAGACAGTAAAAAAAAATTTAGATGACCAAATGAGTAGTGACCTTGTTAATTTGTTGAAAAATGCTTCTATGTGAACTTGGCTAAGTGGATTAAGATATGTATACTGACGTTTAAGTATGAAGTGAAAGTACATTACACTTAATGTATTTGATTTTGTCCATGTGAGTTGTAAATGTTCGTGATGTCTCGTGCTATGTTCAGTAATACCTTGCAACCCTAATCCGGGTTAAGGGTTAAGGGTGTTACATTTGATTGGTATAAGATCTTACGGTTTAGTCGATTCTAGGACTACCGTAGCGCCTGTGAGTCTAACTATACATGCCTTAAATTATAATGGGATAGTATGATGACTTTTGGCATCTAAATTGTGTTTTTATATAGTAAATGGATCCCGACAGAGTAGTAGCTGATGATGTCGAGAGCGTAGCGCCTAATCCCGCGCATGGGATAGCGCCAATAGAATCTCGACCTATCTCGAGTAGCCATGAAGGGGAGGCTAAGCAAGCCTTCTACCAGATGATGAACGAATGGTTTACTTAATATATCCGAACTAATCGACTGTGCAACAACCTCCACCCGAATAATCCATCTCCGATACCTATGGTACCTCTAATGATAGATCCGATGAGATTTAGTTGACCTCTTGTAGATAAAATCAGGAAATATGGGGTTGAAGAGTTTAAAGCTAATGATGATGATGATGTAGAACGAGCTGAGCTGTGGCCTGATAATACTATCTGTGTGTTTGGCGAGCTATCATGCACTCTAGATGAATGCTTAAAATATGCTATATCCTTATTTTGGGACACCGCATATCACTGGTGCAATACACTAGTATCGGTGGTTCCGAAAGAGAAAGTGACTTGAGAATTCTTCTAGACTGAATTCCGTAAGAAATATATCAGTCAGAGATTTATCAACCAAAAATGTAAAAATTTTTGGAATTGAAACAGGGTCGTATGACCGTGACTGAGTATGAATGGAAATTTGTGAGATTAAGTCGATATGCTCGTGAATGTGTTTCAATCGAGGCTATCATGTGTAAAAGATTCGAAGACAGTTTGAATGAAGACATTAAGTTGATGGTCGGCATACTTGAGATTAAAGAGTTCGTGGTACTTGTTGATCGAGCCTGTAAAGCCGAAGAGCTTGGGAAAGAGAAAAGAAAAGCTAAATTTGAAGCTAGAGACATCTGTAAAAGATCATCGAGTAAGATATTTCATTCAGCATCAAAGAAGTTCAGAGATGAATCTAGTCGACATAAAGCTACTTCAGACTTTTCTAGACAAGATCGAGATCGACCTCTTATGGGTTCCCGAGCCACTTTGATTGCTAGCGTCGGTAATGTTTAACAGAACCGAGTTGAGTGCAAGCATTGTGGAAAATGGCATTCTGGGAGTTGTAGATTGCATGATCGGTCCTGTTTTAAATGTAGATCAATGGATCATTTTATTCGGGAGTGCTCGATGTTAGCCGAGCAAAATACTATTCAGAATACGAGACCGAGCAATGTTTCAGTGCATGGCAGACCACCCAGGCATTTGGGAAATGTAGGTGGCAGTCAGAGAGGAACAAAGGATACTACAGTTCAATCAGAGGCTCATGCACCTACTAGAGCATATGCTATACGCGCTCGGGAGGATGTTTCTTCCCAAGATGTTATTACCATTACTTTCACTCTTTATGATACTAGTGTTATTGCTTTGATTGATCCTGATTCGACTCATTCTTATGTGTGTAAAACATTAGTATCTAGTAAGACTCTGCCTGTTGAGTCTACTGAGTTTGTGATTCGAGTATCAAACCCCTTGGGTCGGTGCGTTCTGGTTGATAAAGTGTGTAAAAGTTGCCCATTGATGATTAGGGATTCATGCTTCCTAGCCGATTTGATGTTGTCGCCTTTTGATGAATTTGATATAATTTTGGGCATGGATTGGTTGACTTTGCATGATGCTATTGTAAATTGCAAAAGAAAGACCATTGATTTGAGATGTCAGAACAGTGAAATTATTCGGATTGAATCTAATGATCTGAACAGGTTACCAGTAGTAATATCTTCAATGTTATCCCGGAAGTACATGAGAAAGGGTTATGAAGCTTATTTTGCTTATGTGTTTGATAGTAAAGTGACTGAAAAGAGAATTGAAGCTGTACTAGTTGTGTACGAAGTATCTGGATGTGTTTCCTGAAGAATTATCGGGTTTGTCACTTGTTCGAGAAGTAGAATTTGGTATTGAGTTAGTACCGAGGACGACTCTGATTTCGATAGATCCGTATCGGATGGCACCTACAGAATTAAAAGAGTTGAAAGCACGATTGCAAGAATTAACAGATAGAGGTTTTGCAAGACCGAGTTTCTCTCCCTGAGGTGCACCAGTCTTATTTGTGAAAAAGAAAGATGGAACTATGTGAATATGTATTGATTATCGACAGCTTAATAAAGTGACTATAAAGAATAAATACCCATTGCCACGGATTGATGACTTGTTTGATCAGTTGAAAGGGGCTTTAGTGTTTTCAAAGATAGATTTGAGATTGAGTTATTATCAGTTGCGAGTCAGAGATTCCGATGTGTCAAAGACTACTTTTCGGACAAGGTACGAACACTATGAGTTTTTGGTTATGCCTTTCAGACTTACTAATGCACCTGCTATTTTTATGGATCTGATGAATCATATTTTCAGTCAGTATTTGGATCGGTTTGTGGTAGTGTTAATAGATGATATTCTTATCTACTCTAGAGATGAAATCGAGCATGCCGAACATCTAAGGCTTATGCTACAAACTTTACGAGATAAACATGTAACACCCCAAACCCGGCCCATACGCCATGACCGGATCTGGTATGCTACGGGTTGAATGTTGAAAACTTTGCTTTGAAGGGTTTTGAAAATCTCAATTTATCTTAACCGATTAATCAATAATTGTGATATTTTGAAGAAACCTTAAAATTTGCGTTGAACATGCTTGAGGAACCCGTTTTAGTTTCACTTTATAATTAAGACTTTGAAAACATAAGTTTGTAAGATGTATTAAAATAAAAATAAAATAAAATAATATAAATCGATAACCTAAGTTATGGGGGCCTTATTACAAAAATAATCCCAAATTTAAACTTAAAGGAAAAAAATAGAAATAGTCTATGAAGATAGAAAAAAAAACTTGATGGCCCCTCGAGTTCGACTCGGCTCCCATGTCCACGATATACTGCTCATCTGAAAAGTTGGGAAAAAAAATAAAGGGTGAGTCACCAAGACTCAGTGTGCAAATCCCGAAAACACAAAAATGCCTTGGGCCCACAAACACATTATGGGCCTAGGCCCATTCATGATGGCACATAATATATTACATGCAACATGGCCCATCCCAAACCTAAAATTCCATCCTCTACACACCACCGTACCAACCATCACACCGTGGGGATTTCTACAATCAACCCTCCATTCGCTACACACCATATCAACAGCTGTGCTGCCTGTCATAAGGACCAATCACTATGTGACCTATGTGGCAAAGCCACCGATCGCTATGCGACCTTAATAATATATCGACAACTATGATGCCTGTCATAAAGTCCGATCACTATGTGACCTATATGGCAAATCCATCAATCGCCTCCCAACCTGCTCCCCTTCATCATATCAATCCTATCCCATGCATACATACATGCAAGAATTAGAACACTAAACTATCTAAACAGATCACATACTTTCACATACTTCGATGCACATTGAGAAGTTTCTATGTTTAAGTACCTGACATCCTTTGCCTACCCTTTTTGGGTATTACGGCTGTTCATACAACCTCAATTTTTGGCTTTTAGCCCATAACATATACATAGTACAGTTTAACTAGTGTGATAGAGATCTACACATCTGACTACCGACAGGACAGTACTTTCTATGTCGACACTATCAGAAGTTGATACGACTGCTAACTGCCTAAGGTTTTGCTTCGAAGCCGGTCCACAACTTGGCGGCCAATCCCGAGCTGTTGACACCACGCGTTTCTTGAACTTTGGGGCTAAAACTATAGATCCAACCCCTTCCTTTGATTTGCTAACATTCGAGTCCATGAGTGATCTTTGGTCAGAAGATACTATGATGATTGCTTAACGCAACATTAGGTTAAGGCACGAATAGTGAAAAAGAACCCGATTAAACAACATAGGAAAAATTGAACCCTTACCTTGAAATCCCAAAAAGAGATTGAGACTCCGAGACTAACATTTTCGGCTTTTAAATCTAGGCGATCTACCTAAATTCTCGAATGTCGCCCAACAAGAAATTATACAAAACCATTAAGCCATTAACTTTTCGGCTTTGTCTTCCAAAAACCTAAAAAGAAAGTGAAGAGATAGGAAAATCGACACTCACATTAACATAAAGAATTCAACTACCCCTTAGAGATTTTGGCTTTTGAGAAGATCAGAAGAAAAGATGATAGGAAGAAGTCTATGTAGATTCGGCTTTAGTGAAGAAATCGACAAAAAGGAATAGGAAGTATTCGGCTATGGGAATGAGAAGAGAGTTTAGAGTTTCGGCTTTTGAAAGAAAAGATGTTGAGGAAAAATTGGGAGGTTTTAGCTTTTGAAAGAAAAGAAAAGAGAACAGAATAATGGACTTTCAGCTTTTGCATAAAAGTGAGGATGAGAGAATGGAAAAAGAAAATAAGGACCAAATATCAAAATTGAAGAGATATCCCCTCTATTTAAATAGAATTTCGGCACCCCCTAGAGTTGGAAATCCAGCCACCACTGTGCTTAGCAAATAACTTCTAAACTTCCTCCCTTATCTTTATCCGATCACTCCTTCAAAAGAGGCCTAGATAGCACCACCTCTTCCTCCCTTTATCAGCACATTATTCACATGTTATTATCCTCCTATTTTCAAACCCCTATGTGGTCCCACTCTATCCATTTAAAAGCCAAAATTAGCTAAAATTGTATTAAAAGAATTGAGCTTCAAGTGACTCGAACTTGGGCCCTCTTCATCTGCTAATGACGCCACCCCATGGTTCCATGTAGCGCCACTTAACCTTGGGCCACAAGCCAATTTTGGTACTTTAAACGCTGATAATCATTTTTTTAAAGTCCTAACTGAACTGGCTTTCCACTAGAGTGTCTAATAACTAATTCTGCTAAGGCCTTAGCCCAACCTTGAGCCCAATCTGGACCTCAACACTCTAATTAAGACATTAAACACAATCACACATTAAACGCATAGGCCCAACAACTCAGGATGTTACAGTTTTACCCCTCTTAAAGAAATTTTAGCCTCAAAATTACCTGATCAGAACAGATGGGGGTACTGCTATTGCATCTTCTCCTCTGGTTCGCATGTAGCCTCCTCAGAATTATGATTCCGCCATAAGAATCTGAACCAACAGAACCGTCTTCCTTCGCAACACTTTGACATCACGATCTAGGATTTCCATTGGTTCCTCTTCAAAGGATAGGTTAGGTCTCACCTCGATTTCTTCCACAGGCACCATATGAGACGGATCCGAACGGTATTGTCTTAACATAGAGACATGAAATACATTGTTAATCTGGCTTAACTCAGAAGGTAGCTCTAGCTGATAGGCTACTGGTCCTACTCGTTTCAACACCTGATAAGGCCCGATAAATATGGGACTTAATTTGCCCTTCCGTCCAAACCTCAGTACTTTCTTCCATGGCGACACCTTTAAGAACACCTTGTCACCCACTGCAAACTCTATGTTCCTACGCTTTAAGTTCGCATAGGACTTCTGTCGGTCTGACGCTTCCTTTAGTCGAGCTTGAATTAACTCAACCTTTTCCTCTATCTCGGTAACCAACTCCGGACCCAAAATCTAACGTTCCCCTAATTCCGTCCAACAAGTAGGAGTACTACACTTCTGACAATACAATGCTTCATAAGGCACCATCTGGATACTAGACTGGTAGCTGTTGTTGTATGCAAACTCCCCCAACAGTAAAAACTCTTCCCAACTACCTCTAAAATCAATGACACATCCCCTCAACATGTCCTCCAAGATCTGAATTACCCGCTCAGACTGTCCATCGGTCTGAGAATGAAACGCTGTATTGAAATCCAACTCCATACCCAATGCTTGATGCAAAGCCTTCTAGAACCGTGACGTGAACCTCGGGTCCCTGTCCGATATGATTGATACTGGTACCCCATGCAATCTCACCACCTCCGCTATATATAGCTTAGCCAATTTCTATAAAGAGTAATCGACCTGCACTGGTATGAAATGAGCAGACTTCGTCAAGCGATCAATAATTACCCAGACTGAGTCTTTCTTAGTAGGCGTGAGGGGTAGCCCACTAACAAAGTCCATTGTGATCTTTTCCCACTTCCATTGTGAAATTTTCACTGGCTACAGCAACCCTGATGGTAACTGATGCTCCACCTTCACCTGCTGGTAGGTCAAACACTTACTCACCAATTCAGTTACCTCCCGCTTCAAGCCGGCCACCAGAATTGATCTCGCAAATCTCGATACATCTTACTCCCTCCGGGGTGCATAGCATATGAACTTCCATGTTCTTCTTGCAAAATCCTATGCCTCAATCCGGATCCTTTGGCATATAAACTCTCTTTTGAAAACATAACAGTCCTTCCTCATTCATACTGAAGTCCGTCGATCCATCACTTGATCCTACATAAAACTTCTCCTTTAGCCATTCATCGGTCTGTTACTTCTTCTTAACCTGATTGACCCAAGAGGGTTTCACTTGAAGTTCAGCCAACAAACTCCCATCATCGTACAAACTAAGGTGAGCAAACATTGCCCTCAAATCGGAGATTACTTTATGACTTAAGGCATCCGCCACCACATTAGCTTTACTCGGATGATACTTATTCGAGCAATCATAATCCTTTAACAACTCGATCCACCTCATCTGCCTTAAATTCAACTCCTTCTGGGTCAAAAGGTATTTTAGGCTCTTATGATCGATATAAATAATAGATTTTCCCTGTACAGATAATGTCTCCAAATCTTTAGATCAAAAACCACTACCGCCAACTTTAAATCATGGGTGGGATAATTTGCTCCGTACGATCTTAACTGCCGAGACGCATACGCAACAACCTTTCCATCTTGCATCAACACGCATCCTAGTCCCGTGTGTGACGTATCACAGTAAATTACGAATTCCTTTCCAGCCTCTGGCTGAATCAATACCGAAGCCTCCGTCAAAATCCTTTTTAACTTCTCGAAACTCTCTTGCTGCTTACTAGACCACATAAACGAAACTCTTTTCTATAATAACTTAGTCAATGGTGCCGCGATTAAAGAAAATCCTTCAACAAACCTTCGATAGTACCTGGCCAGACCAAGAAAACTCTGAATTTCTACCACGGACTTAGGTGGCTTCCAATCCAATACTGCTTCAATCTTTCGAGGGTCAACCCTAATCCCCTCTGCTGACACAACATGGCCTAGAAAAGTAACTTCACTTAGCCAAAATTCACACTTATTGAATTTGGCATATAGCTACTTCTCCTCAAGATCTGCAAAACCACTCGAAAGTGTGAGTCATGTTCCTCCTTCAATCTTGAATAAACTAATATATCATCTATGAATACCATAAAAAATCGATCCAAGTAGGGTTGGAATATTCGGTTCATCATGTCCATAAATACAACCGGCGTATTGGTCAATTCAAATGGCATTACCATGAACTCGTAATGACCTTAGCGAGTCCTAAAAGTCGTCTTGTGAATATTTGCCCCCTTGACCTTAAGCTGATGGTATCCTGACCTCAAATCTATCTTTGAAAAGACTGAGGCTCCCTTCAACTGATCGAACAAGTCATCAATCCTTGGCAACGGATACTTGTTCTTGATAGTCAACTTGTTCAGCTGACGGTAGTCAATGCACATACGCATTGATCCATCCTTCTTCTTAACAAACAACACCGGCACTCCCCAAGGTGACACACTTGGTCGAATAAATCCTTTATCTAACAACTCTTGTATTTGTGCTTTCAACTCAACCAACTCCTTTGGCGCCATCCTATACGGAGTGATAGACACTGGTGCTGTTCCCAAAAGAAGATCGATACCAAACTCCACTTCACGATCCGGAGGTAATCTCGGAAGCTCTTCTGGGAAAACATCAGGAAATTCTTTCACCCCAACAGTTAGGTCCTTGGCTTCCAGAGCCTGAACAAACATTAAAACTGCCTCACATCCTTTTCTCACCATTCTTTCTACTCTTAGGGCAGTCACTACATTCGACAGACAGTTCCTCTTTTCCTCTATCACCAACACTTCACCACCCTCGGGGGTTTTTAATACCATACGCTTGGTTGGACAATCTAAATTAGCTTGATACTTCACTAGCTAGTCCATGCCTAATATTAAGTTGAACTCCCCGAACGATAATTCCATCAGATCCGTTTGGAAAACTATTCCCTGAACTTCTAAGGGTACCTCCCGATAGAGTTTATTTACTACCACAGTTTGTCCTAATGGGCTAATTGCAGTCATCGCCCTAGGGCTAATCTCAAAATCTAAACTTAAAGTTCTAGACACACTACTAGCAACATATGAATGCGTCGACCCAATGTTCAATCAATGCATTGTAAGGCAAACCAAATATTAAAACGCATCGGTTATAACATCCAAGCGCCACCTCCTTTCAACGCTTAAGATAGACTAACCCCACTATCTCACCTCGGTGTTTCGCCGCCTCGGCTTGGTGCTCCATGCCCCAATCAAATCTATTACCACCTCTATGGACCACGACCCTCTCATGCTACCGACGACATCCTCTACCTAGTGAGCATTTCCCGCCTATGGGTCCTACATCACCAGTGGTCAGGACAATCTCTAATCTGATGGTCCATAGATCCACACCTAAAGCACTTCTCACTACCTGCCCAACACTCACCTACATGGAATTTACCACATCGAGCACACTTTTGTGTCTGACTGGCAGTAGTAGGTCTCTCAGCCCGTTTCGGTCCATCCGACCTAGGTCTTTTTTGAGTACGCTCAGCTGCTCCTGATGATCCAAAATTTCTCTTACCTCCACCCCTATCTCTATCCGGTTCAATTTTTCCGTCCGTCTTACCTCCTCAGCTATCTTAGCTTTCTCCACAAGCACAGCAAATTCCCTCTCTCGCTGTGGAGCTATCAAAACACGTAGATCATCCTTCAGGCCATCTTCAAAACAAAAACACTGTTCATGTTCTGTGGCCACCATCCCTCGAGCATAACGACTCAAGCACAAGAATTCCGCTTTGTACGCCGCCACCGACCTACTTCTCTAAACCAGATTCAAGAATGCTCTACGCTGCGCATCCACATAACTCATTCCAATGTACTTGCTCTGGAACTCCGCTTTGAAATAATTCCAGGTGATACGGCCAGCCATGGTACCATCCTTAACCGTAAGCCACCATTGATAAGCTTCGTCCCGGAGAAGGGACACTACTCTTTAGCTCTCTTCTTCCATAAAATCCAAATCATCCATTATGCGTTCGACCGCCACCAACCAATACTCATTTGACTGGGCTATCCTGAAATTCCCTAAACACTTCTACCCTGCTAGCTCTAAGTCGCTCCGACATGATTTTGGGCTCATGTGCCCATGCCTACCCCAAAGAACCTCTCTAACACCCTCAACATCGCCTAAGATATCAAGATCATCTCCTACCGCCCGATCCTAGAATTTTGCCTTCACAATGGTGGCACTGGTATCTCAGTCCCTGACTCGTGACCAGACCCTATGGGTTCCGACACAGTAATCCTGCCTCTACCTCAGCCATGCACACCACGTCTTCTAGTGCTCATTCTACCGATTTGCATTTATCTTATTAGGAATTTGTATGAATTATTAATTTCTTCCACTGATTAATAACGAACAATCTTATGGAAAGTAGGTTTAACAGTAGTTCTTTCAAATTCGAACTCTATCTACAAGGTTCAGTTCTCAGGTCTGCATTTTCTAGCTCTAGGATCCACATACATTCAACCATCACACATCAACATACAAGTAGCATCCATGAACTCACATTCATCACGTAAGGGTATTTTTGTCATTTCACTACCCAGGGGTATTTTTGTAATTTTATCCTATGGGGTATTTTCATAATTTTCCAAAATGGGGTATCTTGGTGATTTTACAATATAGGGGTATTTTGGTAATTTTACAATCTGGGGTATTTCGATAATTTTGCCAATCGAGGGTATTTCAGAAATTTTGTCAACCGGTGGTATTTTGATAATTTTACAAATTTCAATAATTTTTACAAATCCAGGGTATTTTTGAGAAGTTTCCACAAATCAATGATATTTCAGAAATTTACAAAACTAGGGATAATTTTACAAAAATAGGGTGGCTGGTCCTTTTTGGGTTTTAGTTATAAGTTTTAGCCCATCAACAAGCCCTCTCGGTTAGAGTGAACAACCACTACGCACCAGGTAAGATTCTAGAAAAGAGGAGGTGAGCCGCTAGGGCCACTTAAATACCAAGCTCTTCCTAGATCCAATCCTAGACATACGTATGCCTGTTACCACACCCTAACCCTGTGACTTGTTCACAGACATGTTTAATTAGAGATTAAGTCTTATAAGATTCGAAGAATTGTTTATTCTAAACCTAAAGTCCATAAACTCTAGCATACTAGCCTACGTCCTTAGAGACCCATCAAGCCCAACATGTACATCACATAGTGAGTTTAGGATACTTACCTGCGTGGATCGAGTGCCGGTAGACTCGAAGGCCATATCTCAATTGAGTTTTTCTTAACTTACATTACTTTTACAAATCACAACTGGACCCATTTCACAGCCTAAGTTTTGAACTGGGCTCTGATACCAAAAATATAACACCCCAAACCTGACCCATATGTCATGACCGGATCTGGTATGCTATAGGTTGAATGTTGAAAACTTTGCTTTGAAGGGTTTTGAAAATCTCAGTTTATCTTAACCGATTAATCATTAATTGTGATATTTTGAAGAAACCTTAAAATTTGTGTTGAACATGCTTGAGGAACCCGTTTTAGTTTCACTTGATAATTAAGACTTTGAAAACATAAGTTTGTAAGATGTATTAAAATAAAAATAAAATAAAAAAATATAAATCGATAATTTAAGTTATGGGGGCCTTATTACAAAAATAATCCCAATTTAAACTTAAAGGAAAAAAACGAAAATAGTCTATGAAGATAGAAAAAAACTTCATGGCCCTTGATTCCGCCTCGGCTCCCATGTCCACGATCTACTGCTCATCTGAAAAGTTGGGAAAAAAAAGTAAAAGGGTGAGTCACCAAGACTCAGTGTGCAAATCCCGAAAACACATAAACGTCTTGGGCCCACAAACACATTATGGGCCCAGGCCCATTCAGGATGGCACATAATATATTACATGCAACATGGCCTATCCCAAACCTAAAAGTCCATCCTCTATACACCCCCGTACCAATCATCACACCGTAGGGATTTCTACAATCAACCCTCCATCCGCTACACACCATATCGACAGCTGTGCTGCCTATCATAAAGACCATCACTATGTGACCTATGTGGCAAAGCCACCGATCGCTATGTGACCTTAATAATATATCGAAAACTGTGCTGCCTGTCATAAAGTTCGATCACTACGTGACCTATGTGGCAAAGCCACCGATCGCCTCGTGACCTGCTCCCCTTCATCATATTAATCCCATCCCATGCATACATACATGCAAGAATCAGAAAACTAAACTATCTAAATAGATCACATACTTTCACATACTTCGATATACATTGAGAAGTTTCTATGTTTACGTACCTGGCATCCCTTGCCTACCATTTTTGGGTATTACGATCGCTCATACTGACCTCAATTTCGCTTTTAGCCCATAACATATACATAGTACAGTTTAACTAGTGTGATAGAGATCTACACACCCGATTACCGACAGGACAGTACTTTTTATGTCGACACTATCAGAAGTCAATACGACTGCTAACTGCCTAAGGTTTTGCTTCGAAGCAGGTCCACAACCCGACGGCCAATCTCCAATCGCCGACGACATGAAGTTTCTTGAACTTTGGGGCTAAAACTATAGATCCAGCCCCTTCATTTGATTTGCTGACATTCGAGTCCATGAGTGATCTTTGGTCAGAAGATACTATGATGATTGCTTAACGCAACATTAGGTTAAGACACAAATAATGAAAAAGAACCCGATTAAACAATATAGGAAGAATTGAACCCTTACCTTGAAATCCTGAAAAGAGATTGAGACTCCGAGACTCGCATTTTTGGCTTTTAAATCTAGGCGATCTACCTAAATTCTCAAATGTCGCCTAACAAGAAATTATACAAAACCATTAACCCATTAGCTTTTCGGCTTTGTCTTCCATAAACAAAAGAGAAAGTGAAGAGATAGGAAAATCGGCACTCACCTTAACACAAAGAATTTGACTACCCTTATAGATTCTGGCTTTTGAGAAGATCAGAAGAAAAGATGATAGGAAGAAGTCTATGTAGATTTGGCTTTAGTGAAGAAATCGATAAAAGGGAATAGGAAGTATTTGGCTATGGGAATAAGAAGAGAGTTTAGAGTTTCAGCTTTTAAAAGAAAAGATGTTGAGGAAAAATTGGGAGGTTTCAGCTTTTGAAAGAAAAAAAAGAACAGAATAATGGACTTTCCGCTTTTGTATAAAAGTGAGGATGAGAGAATGGAAAAAGAAAATAGGGACCAAATACTGGAATTGAAGAGATATCCCCTCTATTTAAAGAGAATTTCGGTACCCCCCCTAGAGTTGGAAATTCGGCCACCACTGTGCTTAGCAGATAACTCCTAAACTTCCTCCCTTATCTTTATCTGATCACTCCTTCAAAAGAGGCCTAGATAGCACCACCTCTTCCTCCCTTTATCAGCACATTATCCACATGTTATTATCCTCCTATTTTCAAGCTCCTATGCCATCCCACTCTATCCATTTAAAAGCCAAAATGAACTAAAATTGTATTAAAAGAATTGAGCTTCAAGTGACTCAAACTTGGGCCCTCTTCATCTACTAATGACGCCATCCCATGGTTCCATGTAGCGCTACTTAACCTTGGACCACAAGCCAATTTTGGTACTTTAAACGCTGATAATCATTTTTTTTAAAGTCCTAACTGAACTGGCTTTCCACTAGAGTGTCCAATAACTAATTCTACTAAGGCCTTAGCCCAACTTCAAGCCCAATTTGGACCCCTAACACTCTAATTAACACATTAAACACAATCACACATTAAACGCATAAGCCCAACAACTCAGGACGTTACAAAACAGTTGTATGCAAAGTTTAGTAAATGTGAGTTCTAGTTGAGTGAAGTTAGTTTTTGGGCCACGTTGTTTCAGCATCAAGCATTCGGGTTGATCCAAATAAAATATTGGCTATACTCGATTAGAAACCATCGAAAAATATTTCCAAAATACAAAGATTTCTAGGACTTGCTGGTTACTACAGACGATTTGTGAAAGGATTTTCTATGATAGCTACACCATTGACAAAGCCATTATAGAAAGTTGTTAAGTTTGAGTGGTCGAAAAAGTGTCAGAAAAGTTTTGATAAGTTGAAAGCTCTTTTGATCGAAGCTCCAATGTTAGTCCAGCCTGAACAGGGTAAATAATTTGTTGTTTATAGTGATGCATCTTTGAATGGTTTGGGTTGCGTTTTGATGCAAGAAGGCAAAGTCATAGCTTATGCTTCAAGACAATTGAAGCCACGGAAAGAAACTATCTGACCTATGATTTAAAGTTAGCAGCCATTGTGTTTGCGTTAAAGATTTGGCGTCATTATTTGTTCGGTGAGAAATGTTATGTTTATTCAGATCACAAAAGCCTGAAGTATTTGATGACTCAAAAAGATTTGAATTTGAGACAACACCGATGGTTAGAGCTATTGAAAGATTACGAGCTAGTGATTGACAATCATCCAGGAAAGGCTAATGTTGTTGCAGATGCTTTAAGTCGAAAGTCTTTACTTGCTCTTCATGCGATGAACATGCATATGGTTATGTCTGATGATGGTTCGATAGTAGCCTAATTAAAAGCAAGGCTATTGTTTATTCAACAATTTGGTGATGCTCAAAAAGTTGATAAAGATTTGTTGGAAAAACGAGCTAAGTGTGAAAGCAATGTTGAGTCAGAGTTTCGAATTGATGAGAATGACTGCTTAAAGTTCAAAGGCTGAATATGTGTTTCGAGAAATTTGGATTTGATTTAGGCAATATTGAATGAAGCTCACAGTAGCCGATTATCTATTCATCCGGGTAGCACGAAAATGTATAACGATCTAAAAGTTCTATTGGTGGCCTAGTATGAAACGAGACGTATCTAAATTTTTTTCAAAGTGCTTAGTTTGTCAACAAATAAAGGCCAAACATCAGATGCCTTTTGGGTTACTTCAGCCGATCATGATACTTGAATGGAAATGGGACAGAATCACTATGGATTTTGTATCTGGCTTGCCTATGACACCAAGCAAGAAAGATGTAATTTGGGTTATAGTGGATAGACTAACCAAATCAGCTCAATTTGTTCTAGTTCGTACGAACTATTCACTCGATAAGCTTGCTAAGTTGTACGTATCTCAAATTGTGAGGTTACATGGTATGCCTATTTCCATTGTTTCGGACAGAGACCCGAGATTCACATCGTGGTTCTAAAAGAAATTGCAAGATGCTTTAGGTTCTAAACTACACTTTACCACAGCTTTTCATCCGCAGACAGATGGTCAATCCGAACGAACCATTCAGATACTTGAGGATATGTTGAGATGTTGCGTCCTCGAGCTTGAAGGTACATGGGAACGATACTTACCTTTGATTGAATTTACTTACAATAATAGCTTTCAATCCAGTATCAAAATGGCACCCTACGAAGCTTTGTATGGTTGTAAATGTCGTACACCATTGTATTGGACCGAACTCAGTGAAAATAAGATACACGGGGTTAACTTGAACAAAGAGACTGAACAGAAAGTGATAATTATCCTTAATAGTTTGAAAGCTGCATCAGATCATCAAAAGTCATATGGATTTGAAATGTAAAGACATTGAGATTCAAATTTGAGATCGAGTATTTTTGAAAGTTTCACCGTGGAAGAAAGTACTCAGATTCGGCCGTAAAGGCAAGTTGAGTCCGAGATTAATTGGACCATATGAAATTACAGAGTGAATCGGGCCAGTTGCTTACATGTTGAAGTTACCACCCGAGCTAGAAAAGATTCATAATGTCTTTCATGTTTCAATGCTTCGAAGATATCGATCTGATCCTTCACATGTAATTTTCCCGACAGAGGTTGAGATTCAGCCTGATATGACATACGAAGAGGAACCAATTAGTATTCTGGCTCGTGAAATAAAAGAATTGAGAAAAAAGAAAATTCAATTAGTTAAGGTACTATTGTGAAAGCACGGAGTTGAAGAAGCAAAATGGGAGCCTGAGGATACAACGAGAGAGCGTTATCCGAACCTATTTACCAGTAAGATTTTCGGGGACAAAAATCCCTAAGGGGGTAGAGTTGTAACAGTCCAAATTTGACCCTAATTGGAACAGTGGTTTTGGGACCACAAATTCAAGTCCAAAAAATATTTAAATATTATTTTCTGTGTTAATTATATGTGAATTAGTATGTGTGAAAGTTTCGTATAAAAATTTGATTGTTTGTGTGCTTAATTAAATAAAAGGACTTAATTACGTAAAATGTAAAAGTTACAAACTATAGTGAAAAATGCTTAGTTGATAGTGGCTTTTTAATATGAAGTCCTTCAGGGGCAAAAAACCTATTTTAAAGTTAGTGGACGGTAGAAAGACTAGTAAACCAATGTTTATGTTTTATGTTATTAATTAGAAAAGGTTAAAAATGTAATTTGGAAATTATTAAACATATGATAAAATTTTAACAAATTAGAAAGCCATTATCATTCACTTCCATCACCGAAAATAAGAAAAGAAAAAAGAGCTTAGGAAAGCTTCAAGTTTCGACAACAAATTATCTTGATTAAGGTATGTTTAGTTTTCGATTTTTGATAATTTCTACGTTTTTGAGATCGTTGCTTAGAAATCTACAAGACCCATGCTTTAATTTTTGAGTTTAATGAATATTTTGAGATGAGCCATTGTTGGAATTTTGTTTTTGTTTTTTTTTTTTTTTGTTGTTTAAGGATGAATTATGAAATATATGTGTTAGATTAATATGTTTTGTCTTTGGATTTTTGATGATTTTGAGTAATTTAGACTAAATTGCAAAAATAAATTTTAGAGGGGCTAAAATGTAAAATAAATGAAATGGATGGACTTGTATGTGTACTATGGATATTCAGCCCTTAAGGTATTTATTCAAATTGTTTGTATTTTGTGTTTTATGTAAATAGGACTAAATCGTAAAAAGTGTGAAATATTATGGGCAAAATGGTAATTTTCCTATTTATGTGTTTTTGGGCTATATTGAATAAAAATATATTTGAATAAGCTTAATTTGAACATGTTTAGATCAAGAGCCAAAGAAAACAGATTTGTATCGGGGAAAAGAGAAAATAGGCGAATAGCTAGTTTTCGTCGTCTGTCGATATCTAAGGTAAGTCTTTAAGCAAACAATCATCGTAAATTATTTACGTAACTTAGTATATGCTAAAATTTGGAATCATTGTAACTATATATGAATTAGCCGAATTTGGCTAAGTATAATAATTGATTTGGTTAAGCTATTTGAGTGATATGTGCTATTGAATGTTCGTACATTGAGTTCGAAATGAGTAAAAGATTCGATATATGAAATGAGTCAGGTGAGACAACTTAAAGTATTACTATTCAGGCTTTAAGCCTAGCAAGCCTTGGGCTGGTGAACTTATCGGGCTTTATGCCTAGCAGGATTATTTTCGGTGAATGAATATCAAACCTCAGGTCTAGCATGCTTAGTGCCGGTCTGTGATTCAGGCTTATGCCTAGCAGGTTTTATACCGGTGATGTAATTTGAACTCATAAGTTATAAGTTTTCTTAGTTACGTGATCATTGAGCAAGTAAGTTGATAAAACAAGTTTGTATATATTCGACCAAACAAGTATGTGCATATGAGATATTTAATTTAACTTTTATGTTCGGCCAAATAGGTAAGCACATATGTGATGTTTATTAATTAAGAAGGAGACATATGTTTATGTATATTCGGCCTTTTTGTTATGTGGTTATAATGATATTGCATTGATATTATATAGTGGAATATACTTGATGTTCAATGGACATATGTATATACATTTATATATATATATATATATATAATGAAATTAATCGCATGTGGCATTCACTTATTCGGATGTATATGTGAACTTGTTGAATTATATGTATGTGTATAATGAGTAGATTGTTATAGATGATATTTTATATTTTGAACCTTATGCCAAATTGGTAAATGGTTTGTTAAAGGTAAGATGGTGATAAATGTTATGCTAAATGAGGTAATGGCATTCAGCCATGATAGATTATTTGCATTAAGTTATAAATTTAATGCCATTAAGTGATTGTTTAAAAATGCTTGAATGTTCAATTGATTTATTATAATTGCTTAAAACTTACTAAGCTAAGTTAGCTTACTCTGTATGTTTGTTATTCTGTTTTATAGATTTTGGTCAAGCTACGAGCTTAGGGGATCGTCAACGAAGTCATCCACACTATCGACTTACTTTGGTACCTTTAAAGTTTGGATTTTTGAACTTAAGGCATGTATAGGCTAGCTTAATATTTGGATGATATTTTGTTGATGTATATAAGCCATGCGAAAATGGCTTGTTTTAAAAGTTAATGATCTAAGGTTTATGCAATCTTGGTTATAGTATGCGTGTATGTTTTGCTTGGATGGTGAATATGGATGTGTTATAATTCATATTAAGTATTTATGTTTGTATATGTATGTTTGATATGAAATAACCATATATGAACCATTGCTAGCTCTTTTGGAAAGTTAATATATGTGGTTGTTTAATAAGTTTGGATTAAAAGTTGTTATACATCACTTTTGATGTGTATTATGGAAACATGAATCAACTTTATAGAATCATTTTTAATATAATCTTTGTATTTGGCATGATGTGGAAATAAAGGATATGTATTTGGATAGGTATATTCAGTTATGATACACATATGTACATGCGTATTAAAGGGTTTAGATTTATGAGTTGTGGACTATGGACGGTATATGTTTGGTCTTGATAATTCAACTATGCTCATGAATGAGAAATGATCTATATCTTGTTTGAATGTATTTGCTCTTGGAATGGAAATTTTGGATATATGTTAGATTAAATTAAACAAGGTTTATGCTTATTTGTATATATATGATTACTTAGCTATGATAATTGATAACTTACTTAAGTGTAAAAATTATGGACATGTGCATATACGGACAGGAAAAAAAATTTTAGATGACCAATTGAGTAGTGACCTTGTTAATTTGTTGAAAATGCTTCTATGTTAACTTGGCTAAGTGGATTAAGATATGTATACTGACGTTTAAGTATGAAGTGAATGTACATTACACTTAATGTATTTAATTTTGTCCATGTGAGTTGTAAATGTTCGTGATGTCTCGTGCTATGTTCGGTAATACCTTGCAACCCCAATCCGGCGACAGATACGGGTTAAGAGTGTTACATATAGGAACATTGGCACACTTAATTTTCATAGCACATTTATCACATGTATGCTTTGGTCCATGTACTTGGACATACTTTGCCACATTCATCAATTCAAAAATCTCATATATACATAGTTCTTTCATGCATAGTTTCATGTATCATATTATTATTCCAATATACATAATCATCATAGTAAGATCATATAGATACTTACCTTGTATCCACACTTAGTGTATAAATCAATGTACTTGAAACGGATTTACAACTCACATAGCCATTCATATCACAGACTTTCTTGTTGAACCGTTAAGAACCTAATAGGATACTCAGAATGCTCGGAATAGTCGTACAATGCCAACATCCCAGACGAGGTCTTACATGCACTCAGATATCGATACCACCGTCCCGAACAGGGTCTTACATGAATCAATACGATGCCAATGTCCCAAGCATAGTCTTACACGTAAATCTCGTATCGATGCCAACGTCCCAGACGTGGTCTTACACGAAATCTCAAATCAACTCCGACGTCCCGGACGTGGTCTTACATGATATCTCAGAACTGACACCCATGTCATGACATAACTAATCCTATCTATTTCTAGGTTCGTACGGGACTTCTCGGACATTGTCACTATAACGATCTTATCTCAGAATTCATGTACATAGCATCTCGTAAGCATTCATTGTTATCAATAGTTATATGAACATACATAATTCAATACAAATACATTTATTTGCATAATGACTTACCTCGGATTTGACTTAACGGAAATGGAAATGGCTACTCGATTAATTTCGCTTTCCCACAGCCTAAGTCTGTTTTCCTCGGTTCTTGATCTATACATATTCAGATTTAACCCTTTTATTCACTAGTTCATCCAATTCAATCCAAATACACATATTTTGGGCAATTTACAAATTAGCCTTTATAATTGCACATTTTATCAATTTAGTCTATTTTTCTCAAAACATCAAATTCAGAAAATCATCATTTAACCATGCTTAGCCAAATGTTCATACAACTCATACAATCCCATATTTTCCATCAAATTTGCAATTTAGTCCCTCAAATTGCTATTATTTCAATTTAGCTCTAATTAGCTAAATTCATCAAAATTTCAAGAACAAAGCATGTTCATTAAACACATATCTTTCATTTAACAAATAAACTCATCATAAAGCTTACCATTTCATCAATGGCACAACTCACAAATATCATCAATACACAAAATTGAGAGATGGGCTTGATAGTAGACTATGCAACAATCTCAAAAACATAAAAATCATCAAAATCCAAAGCCAAAACATACCTTAATTTTGTAATACAATAGCCGAATGCCCTAGCTAGTTTTATCTTTTCTTTCTTTGCTAGTTTTGACAAGTAGATGATAAGAATAAGGCCACTTACTCTTGTTTTCTTTTTATTATAATAACTTATAAAATATAATACTAATTTAACATATAATATATGCATTACTACACTTAATACCGTCCACTATAACTAAAAATGGACTATTTTCCTTTTAAGGACTTCACAATAATAAAGCCACATCAATTTGGTCATTAATCAAATAAAAGCCACTTTTAAACTTTATGCGATTTAGTCCTTTTATCAAAATAAGTACAAAGACAGACGAATTAACTTACGAAACTTTAGCACATGCATAATCACTTATCAGAGACACAAAACTAATATTAAAATATTTTACTGACTCAAATTTGTGGTCCCAAAACCATTGTTTCGACTAGGGTATAAACCAGACTATTACAGATAAAGTCTTGTATTCCTTCACAAACTATTAGTCTTCTCTCGTTGTGTTTACTTGGACCATATTCGGACGACCATATTATAATCCACTTTATCAAGAAATCCATTTTCTCATGAAAAATTCTTCTATTTAGCAATCGAATTTGAATCAACACCTTTTTTCTATAATGTGAATGCAATGGAATCAAAACAAAAGAGAACAAGTTAGTATCATATACAAAGAATAAAATTCAAAGTAAGTGAGAAAACATCAAACACCTGTATGGATAACTGCTAGAGTTCAGCATAGTTCTACCTAAGGTGGGCTCTTAGGGTTCACTATATGCGGTTTAGTTCTAAAGAAAAGGTACCTGAACCAGCAGATTCCTCAATCTTCACCCATTATAGGCTCATACAGATCGAGTTCAGTTCAGGGGAATACATTTCCCTATGGCTTCACGGAGATGAAAATCTCACGAAGACATAGGTATGAATGTATCCCGAAAGAGATTCACTATCCTGCACAGAGGTGAAAACCACACGAATGAGTAGCTTCTCACTCCCATTTAAAAGGGTGTGACCAATACAGTCATGCAATGCAATGCGGAAATACTTTACAAGAATAGAACAACATGCAATAAAAAAAGGATCATAATTTTTCAAATTGGACTTTTAAATTTAGACAAAAGGACAAGAAATAATCAATTTTATGGCTTGACTCTCTTATTAGATCCCCAGTGGAGTCGCCAAGCTGTTGAAACCATTTTTAAGTTTTAAAAAAATGAGATAGACTTTAAAAAATGAAACGGCATTCACCACCAATCCCTTTTTGCTTAGGTGTGATCGGATCACCTTATAAAATGTTTTATTTCAAAACATTGATTTTGGCCTACAAAATTCGAGAAAATGGGTTTGGGAGTCAGTTATGTACGAGGAAGGATTAACACCCTCGTAATGCTCAAAAATTGGTACCTAATTGATTAATTAATGTCCTTATATTGAGAATTTGAAAAGATTTTAAAATACAATTTGCTTTAAAGAATGTTTATATAACTCGTTTTGGAATATAAGACTCTTTTGTTCCAAAAGGATAAACTATCACATCCAATACATTAGAGTGCGACATTTTAACCTCAAACTAAGATCATCCCTTAATTTCCCAAAACCCAAAATTAAAAGGATATTTAACTATTTGGACGAACGAAAAACCGAAACCCAGCACGTTAGGGCACAATTTCTCGAAATTCTAAACACGAAACATTGTCTTATTTTTTGAAATCCTTATCTTGAGATAACGAAATGTCAATCTAGTTCGTTAGGACACAACATTTTCAAATTCCCGAGAATAAGTTTTTTATTTAACTTTTTAAAAAGAAAGTAATAGGTTCTTTAGACTCAAAGAGAGAAATCAAAACCCAGTAAGTTAAGGTACGATTTCTTTCAAACCTTAGAATGCGGAGTGTTTTCTTATTTCAAAACCAAATTTTCGATGCATCAAATAAAATATAATATGATCGTAATAAAATGAAAAATAAATCGTAATGTCGATATGCTCAATGGAATAAAAGTGTGGGTGATAATATGAATAACAATAATGAAGGCAAAAATAATAAAAGAAAAGCTAAAACATGTAACACCCCAAACCCGGCCCAAACGCTACCACCGGATCTGGTATGTCACTAAGAAAATTTTGTAAAACATGTCGTATTTTCAAAAATATTTTTCTTATGTTTAACCCTTTATTCGGGAAAAATTAATAGTTAATAGTTTAAATAAAATATGCCTTTATGAATTAAAACCCAAATTTAAATACATGCCTTAGTTCAATTAAAATAAAAATTTAAATAACTAAAGATACTAAAAGCCCATAATAAAACAAAATATAAACTAATGGCCCATAGCCTTATTACAATGAGATTTAAAACCCATTAATATATATATAATAATAATAATAAACTAGAGTCTTTTTGTTGAATCCAAATGTTCTTTTGCATGGCCACCTTGCGCTCCTCTCCGCCCGGTCCGATGCACTAAATGCTACCTGAAATGTTAATTAATTGGTTGAGTCACGAGACTCAGTGTGTAACCCTCATGCACCATTAGATTTGGGCCTTAGCCCCATAAAACTAAAATAATCAAAATTAATATACATAATAAAAATAATATGCAAGCCCAACCCAAATCCTAGGTTTCCATCCGCTACACGCCCGCATCAACCATTCATACCATTGGGGATTTTACAATCAACCCACACCGCACATCGCCTTGATGGCGATCGTCTTGCTCATCATCGATCATGGCCGTAGCCACTACAATGATCACGGCAAAAGCCGCTACAACAGATCACGGTAAAACCGCTACAATGATCACGGTAAAAATCGCTACAACGGATCACGGTAAAAATCGCTACAATGATCACGGTGAAAATCGCTACAACATATAACTTCCTCTTTTCATCAAACCCAACCCATGCAATCACATAAAATCGAAACACCCCACACCCTACCACGAGCCCGAACCGGATCCGTATGTTCCTAAAGTAAACCGATTTCAAAATCATTTTCGATACTTAGAGAAAATTGTAAATTTTGAAAAACTATTATTTTCAGTTGGGCTTAGATTGGAAACCCATTTATTTGATCTTGTAAGCCCATTTAATGAAATACATCCAATAAAGTTCTTAGTATGAAACTTAACAATAAGCAAACATAAAGTATAATCCATCGGGCCTTAAGGCCTTATTACATCATGTAAAACCCAAAATAGAATAAAAGTAACTAAAAAAATAAATTAAAATTTAAGTTCAAACTAAATGAAATTTTCGCATGTAGCATGGCCTCCTCTTGGTCCACCGCCCGGTCCATCACCGCCATCACCGAAAAAATAATTCCCACAATGGGGTGAGTCAATGCACTCAATGTGCACACAATACTATCATTCAATAAATCGCATTCATGTTCAAATCATTAAGTCCATACAATAATGAAATTATGATGCAACCCAAACCCAATCCTAATTAGCCATCCACTACACTCCCCCGTACCAACCTGCACACCGTGGGGACTACTAAGTCAACCCTCCATCCGCTACTCTCCACGTTGTGTCATTAGACACTATAATCAAATTTAAACGTTGTGTCATTAGACACTATTGTAACCGGTTACCAAAATTTCGCAATGTGACCGTAGTCAACATATTTCATTGGTGAGACCAAGTCAACACCTTCGTTGGTGAGACCAAGTCAACACTGCTCTCCCCTTTCACATAAATCCCAATGCCCCAAAACATATATATATTGCATAACTTAATTTCATGTTCATATTCATATATTCGCATGTTATTAAATAACATTTTCACAATCCTATCGGAAGTAGGAAACGCACTGGTACTTTTTGCCACATTTGTGGTACATAGCCACATTCACATTATTATTCATATCATATATTAAAATATTTAGCCATAAAATATCGAAGGATAGTAAGGGTACACACTGCTTCGCTTAATAGATTCCTTGAGATCTCGAGAATCCCGATCTAATTTTAGATCTATTAATTCCTATATTCGCCCACCAATTAAAACACATTAATAAACCCTTTTGGCTTAAACAAAACCAAATCCTAGTAGGATTTGTAAAAGATACTCACCTTTGCCGATTTGGTGTTTATACAAACCCAAAGTTTGGTTTTTCCTCTTCTTGATATTCTACCAACCTTGTAGTTCAATATGGTTAGTTTTTCGCTTTTCAAAAATTAAGGAATTGATTTAGATACTCACAACCCTTGGTCAATATTTTGAGACTTACCTTAGAGATTCCAAATCCCGAAAGTTTCCTTTTGTCTTGAATATCCGTCAAATCCCTAAAGATCATAGGTTAGATCCGATCTAACTTTAAATAGTTGTAATTGGCCTTTGGCCAATATGTCTTACCTTAATTCCTTGATTTTGAAATCCCAAACTCCCCCTTTGTATTCGCCATGAGACATAGAAAAGGTTATTTCTTGTTCTTGATTAAAAGATTTAGAAGAACAAAATTAATTGTTCTTACCTTAGATCCTTGCTCTTTATAATTGATGATGGTAGAAACCTAAGTGGTCATGGTGGATTCGCCATGAACAAGAATGGGGATTAGTATCTTGATTTTGGTAAAAGAAAAGAATAGAAGTTGACTAATCACGATCTTACCCTTTTGATGTTGTGGATGATTTCTCCTTTACTTAGAATCCATGTGATTCGGCTTTGATAGAAGAAACAGAGGAGAAGAGAAGAAAAGAAGATGGTATTTTGTTCAAGGAGAATTCGCAAAAGGGAGGAGAAGAAAGCTATGAAAATTTTGGCACACACTAGGAAAGATGAGAGAATGGCCTTGATTTTCCTCTTTAACTGAAATTGATATGCCAAGAGTCCTTGACTTGGCCACCACTCCCCACAAGTGATAATATTATCATTTAATTATCACTTTAATTAAATTAGGAGTATTTTATCCATCCTTTATCTCCTTAATTATTTTATTAAAAGAAATCCCTTTACTTAACACTTAATTAAACAAGTTTTAACCAAGTAAAACTCCTCTAATTTCAAGTAGCTTGTGCCGTCCCCACCTTTTGGCCTTGGAGGCAAAATAAAGCCTTCATTATTTGCTTCCTGGATGACTCAAACTCAGGCCCAAAAACCTCTTGTATTTGGGCCATTTCCTAAGGCCTTAGGTGGCATCTTCAGGCCACATTTCCAAGCCCGATTGTGTGTCAAAATTCACCAACTTTTTCTTTTTAGGCCCTCTTGCCCTTATCTCCTATTTTGGGCTTTAAAATTTGTCATTCCGGCCTTATTTCTAAGTTTCCTAAAATTTTCATGGCTCAGAATCTTGCCATTTCCTTACATCTTCGTGTTTCCAAAATGTTTAGGTTTCCAAAATGTTCGTGTTTCCAAAATGTTTAGGTTTCCAAAATGTTCGTGTTTCCAAAATGTTTAGGTTTCCAAAATGTTAAGTGTTTCCAAAATGTTAAGTTTCCCAAAATGTCTAAGTTTCCAAAATGTCTAAGTTTCCAAAATGTCCATTTCCATTTCCATTTTTCATTTCCATTTCCATGCATTTCTAGGTTTCCAAAAGTATCAAAATTTATTCATAGTACTTGAAACTTGTCATTTCATACAATTAAACCTGAAATGCATAGGCCCTATTCAGATGTTATAGTTCTACCCCTTAAACAAAATTTCGTCCCCAAATTTCCTAACTAAAATAGTTGAGGGTATTGTTGTCTCATCGCCTCTTCCGCTCCCATGAAGCTTCTTCCGCTCCATGATTGCGCCATAGCACTTTGACTAGAGGAACTGTCTTCTTTCGTAGTACTTTCACATCACGCTCTAAGATCCGAATTGGTTCTTCCTCATAGGATAAGTCCGCCTTAGTTCCACCTCTTCAACCGGTACCACATGAGATGGATCCGATCGATAGCGACGTAACATGGACACATGAAATACGCCATGCATCTCGCTGCACTCGTGGCAACTCTAATTGGTATGCCACCGCCCAACTCGCTTTAGTACTTGATAAGGCCCTATAAATCTTGGGCTTAACTTCCCTTTGCATCAACCTCATAACCTTCTTCCAAGGCGAGACTTTTAGGAACACTTGGTCTCCCACTTCAAACTCTATTTCCTTTCGCTTAAGGTCTCACAGACGACTTTTGCCTATCGAGGCTTCCTTCAACTGCGTCTAATTAACTCAACCTTTCTTCGCCGCCACCAACTCGACCCAAAACTTGCTGCTTCTCCTAACTCGGTCCAACAAGTAGGTGTTCTACACTTCCTTCCATACAATGCCTCGATGGTGCCATCCGAATGTCTGGCTTGATAGCTATTGTTGTAGGCGAATTCAACTAAAGGCAAGTAATCTTCCCAACTTCCTCGAAAATCCATTACACACCTCTCAACATATCCTCCAACACTTGTATAACCTGCTCAGACCGCCTGTCGATTGTGGATGAAAAGTCAGAGTGAAGTCTAGCTTAGTGCCTAAAGCTTGATGAAGTGCTTTCCAAAATCGAGACGTAAACCTTGGGTCTCTATCGAGATGATCGACATTGGTACACCATGTAACCTCACAATTTCCGCCACATACAACTTAGCCAACTTCAAGAGAATAATCCATTTCGATTGGGATAAAGTGTGCGGACTTGGTCAAACGGTCCACAATCACCCATACCGAGTCCTTCTTAGTAGGCGTAAGGGAAGCCCACTAACGAAGTCCATGGTAATTCTTTCCCACTTCCATTGGGGAATTTCGATTGGTTGAAGCAACTCGATGGGACTTGGTGTTCAGCCTTAACTTGTCGACATGTCAAACATTTCCCACAAATTCACCTTTCGCCTGTGTCGACCACCAAAATTGTTCCTTAGATCTCTATACGACTTGATGCCTCCGGATGCATAGCACAAGGGCTACCATGCGCTCCCAAGAATCCTTTGTCTCAACTCCTTATTCTTCTAAGCATACGACTTTACCCTTGTAGCACAATACTCCTTCATTGTTGACATCATAATCCTCTAATCCCCTTGTTGCATTTGTTGCAACTTAGTACTTAAGTCATTATCACCAACCGTCCCTCCTTCACTTCCTTTAGCCATGTGGGCTCGACTTGTAACTCGCCAACAAAGCTTCCATCATCATACAAACTTATATGAGCGAACAAAGCCCGTAGATCCGATACAACCTTCCGACTTAGGGCATCGGCTACTACATTCGCTTTGCCCGGATGATACTCTATTGAACAATGTAGTCCTTTAGCAATTCCACCCACCTTCGTTGCCTCAAGTTCAACTCCTTCGAAGTTAATAAATACTTAAGGCTCTTGTGGTCTGTAGATGACCGACCTTTCTCCATAAAGGTAGTGCCTCCAAACCTTAAGGGCGAAAAAACCACCGCTAGCTCTAAGTCATGAGTTGGATAGTTAAGCTCATGAGGCCTTAGTAGCCGAGACGCATAAGCAACCACTTTGCCATCTTGCATTAACACATAGCCTAACCCCAGATGCTAAGCATCACAAGACACCACAAATTCTTTCCCGCCTCCTATTGAATTAACACTGAGCCTCACAAGACCTTCTTAAGCTTTTCAAAGCTCTCTTGTCGCTTATTAGTCCATTCAAGGGTACTTCCTTTCTTAGTAACTTGGTTAAAGGCGCTGCTATTGACGAGAATCCTTCCACGAACCTTCAGTAATAGCTCGCCAAGCCTAAGAAACTTGGATTTCAGCCACGGACCTAGGTGGTTTCCAATCCAACACCGCTCGATCTTCCTAGGGTCCACTCTTATTCCTTCGGATACCACATGCCCTAAGAATGCCACCTCCCTAAGCCAAAATTCGCACTTGTCAATTTGGCATAAAGCTTCTTTTCCTTAACACTTCCAACACGACTCGGAGATGCTCATCATGCTCCTCCTCCGACTTGAATACACCAAAATATCATCGATGAACACAACAACGAATCTATCCAAGTAGGGTTGGAAAATCCGATTCATCATGTCCATGAACGCTACCGAGCGCTCACAACCCAAACGGCATCACCACAAACTCAAGTGACCATATCTTGTCCTAAAAGCGGTCTTATGGATATCACCTCCTTCACCTTCAATCGATGGTATCCCGACCAGAATCGATCTTCAAAACATCATGGCCCCTTCACCGATCGAACAAGTCCTCGATCCTTGGCAAGGGATACTTGTTCTTAATGGTCACTTATTTAATCGACAGTAGTCTATGCACATACGCATAGTTCCGCCCTTCTTCTTCACAAATAAGACCGTGCTCCCCACTTGAGACACACTGGCCGGATGAACCCACGGTCCAACAGCTTCTTGTATCTCGAGCCTTGAGCTCCACTAACTCCTTTGGTGCCATTCGGATGGAGCGATTGACACAGGAGTCGCCCCGATAGCAAATCAATCCCAAATTCCACCTCCCCGTCTGGGGTATTCCAGAACTCCTCCGAAACACATCCACAAAGTCCCTTACCGCTCTAACTCCATTAACACCTTCCTCCTTCCCACCTATCGACTTACAAAAGCTAAGAACGCTTTGCAACCTTTCTTAACCATCTTCTCACCTTCAAAGGTCAAACTATATTAGATAAATAGTTCCTCCTTTCTCCGATCATTATCACTACTTCATCTTCCGGTTCTTAGTTCCATACGCTTAGTCAAGACAATCCAACACGGCTCGGTGTTCTACTAACCAATCCATTCCGAGTATAAGCTCAAACTCTCCAAGGGTAACTCCATTAAGTCCGCCGAAAGTTCACTCCTCGAATCTCTAGGGTACATTCCAAAGATCTTGTCTACCACTATAGTTTGGCCTAATGGGCTTACTACACCATCCGCCTATCGAGAGTTCGAGTCTAGGCCTAGTGTTTTTACTACACTACTTGCAACATAGGAATGGGTCGAGCCCACATCAATCAAAGCAAAGTAGGGTTTGTCAAAATAAAGAACGCATCTCTGTTATAACATCCGCTGCCTCCATCTTCCCTTCGATGAACCGCATAAACCAAACCCGGTTGTCTTGCATCAAGATTAGCATTAGTACTCGACCTCAGTGTGCCACGGCCTCCGCCTATACCACTACCACTAAGCATTCGAACCACGACCCGCTGAGGTTGCCGTCCGCCTACTACTGGCCCTGCTAGCATTCTCGAACTACCGGCTCGGCTCTCGTCGATTGTTTGGGACAATCTTAAACATATGGTCCTTGGACCCACACCTAAGACATGCTCCTAACTTTTTCCAACACTCCCTAGATGCCTCTTTCCACAATACTCACAAGGTCGAATCGCCACTGTATCAACTTGTTGATTTCGTGGCCCATCAACCCTAGGCCTCTTGTAACCCTTTCCCGATGACCCAAACCCTCTTTTGACCTTATTCTTATCCACGGCCCGCTTAGTAGCATCCTTAATCCCTTCGCCACCTTGGCCTTTTCTACCAAAAAGAGAATTTCTGCCTCGATGCGGTGCTATTAATACCTTAAATCATCTCTCATTTCGTCCTCAAAACGGACACAACGTTGTTCATGTTCATTGCCACTACCCTCGAGCATAGCGGCTCAACCTCGTAAATTTCGCTCATATTCCATGACGGACTTACTCCCTTGTACTAACCCTAGAAAAGCCTTCCTCTCTTCATCTCAGATACCGGTTCCTACATACTTCTTCCGAAAGGCCTCTTTAACAAATTCCCTGTGTCGATTTTCACTATGGTACCATCACGAGCAAATAACCACCATTGATACGCTTCATCGCAGAACAATGCCACCATCCCTTTAACTTCTCCTCCGAGTCAAATCAAGCTCATCCATTATACGCCGTTGCTTCCAACCAAGACTCACCAGACTGGGTGCCACATTGATACTCCTCAAACATTTCGCTCCATTAGCTCGGAGCCGCTCAGTACCGACTTTCGATTTCCTCCATTTCCACCGCACCGCCACCAATTCCAAAACTCGCAGAATACCTCACGACATGCCTCTTCCCCGCCCGAGCCTGCGCTCAACATTAACAAATTGGGGTGGTGGTGGCGGTGGCATCTCATTGTCGGACCCTTGACCCGACCTAACGGGTTCCGACACGGTCATCCTTCCTTCTTCTCTACCACGCACCACGCCCTCTAGAGCTCATTTTCTAGCGTCGGGATCCGATTAAGAAATTTTATGGATTAGTTATTTGTTCCACTTATTTATCAATGAAGGAGTTTTATGAAAAGGGATTTAAGAGTGGTTCTTTCAGATTCATACAACACACGCCTTTTCCATTCATTCATCCATCAAACAAGTATGAACTTCCGCTCATTCGGAGAAATGTTGTAGTTTTTGTCGTTGTTGTTGTTGTTTTCCACTACCCGGTATTTTCGTAATTTTGTCCCTGTGGGTATTTTTGTAATTTGTCAAAATAGGGTTCCTTGGTGATTTTGTCAAAATTATTTTTGAAATCCCAAAATCTCGAGGTAATTTGGAAAAATTTTGAAGTCCGAGGGTATTTCGATATTTTTTTGACCTCGTGGGTATTTTGGTAATTTTCACAAATCAGGTAAATTTGTAAAATTTAATAAATTTTGGGTATTTCAAAAGTTGTAAAACTTTGGGGTTCTTTTTTTTCAAAATGGTTCCTTCAAAATGGGGATGTTGCAAAAATTTTGGAAATCGTGGTCATTTTGGTAATTTTGTAAGTTGGGGGTAATTTTGTAATTTTTCCAAAATCATGGTATTTTGGTATTTTACAAATTAGGGTTTTGAATGTTTATGAAATGTTGAAATTTTGGTAAAGTCGTTGAGTAGTTGAATATTTTATAAACCAAGTATGTGTTTTGGTAATTTCACCCTAAGGGCATTTTTGTAATTTTCACAAATCAGAGTTTTTTTCGAAAATGTTGTAAAAATAATTTTCTCAGATTTAAAAGAAAAGTTTTAAAGGTTTGAAAAACTAGGGTTTGTTGTTTTGTTCTCTCTTTTTTTTTTTAAAACATGGCTAGTTCCTTTCGGGTTTTAGTCATTATGTTTAGCCTATGACCGAGCCCTCTTGGTCGTGGTGAACCAAAGCTACGCACTGTGCAGTGATTCGTGTGGAGAGGAGGTGAGTCACGCGGATCGCTTAAATACCAAGCTCCCACCAAACCATTCCTAGACATGCGCACAGAGGTTGCCACACCACCGAGCCCTCCGAGTTAGGGTGAACCTGCTACGCACTGTAGGATTCTGCAAGAGGAGGTGAGTCACTAGGATCGCTTAAATACCAAGCTCTTCCGGATCCAATCCTAGACATGCATAAGGGTTACCACACCACTAGCTCAATGACTTAGCCATAGGTTGATTCAAGGTATTAAGTCTTATGTATCCGTGTTTGAGTAGACTATTCCTAGGTTCAAGTTCCTATCATTCTATTCTACGCTCCATGCCTTTTCTACCCTTATATAAATCATGTAATCACACATATAGTTGGGGTACTTACCGGTGGATCATGGTTTGAGACTTAGGGCCATGCCAAAAGCCTCGCTTATTTTCAAAGAAAATCATTTGGCTCAATTGAAAACGTTTTGGGCCTTAGCCCATGTGCCGAGAGTTTAAAACTGGCTCGATACTAAATGAAACACCCCACACCCTACCACGAGCCCGAACCGGATCTAGTATGTTCCTAAAGTAAACCGATTTCAAAATCATTTCGATACTTAGAGAAAATTGTAAATTTTTGGAAAAACTATTATTTTCAGTTGGGCTTAGATTGGAAACCCATTTATTTGATCTTGTAAGCCCATTTAATGAAATACATCCAATAAAGTTCTTAGTATGAAACTTAACAATAAGCAAACATAAAGTATAATCCACTGGGCCTTAAGGCCTTATTACATCATGTAAAACCCAAAATAGAATAAAAGTAACTAAAAAAATAAATTAAAATTTAAGTTCAAACTAAATGAAATTTTTCGCATGTAGCATGGCCTCCTCTTGGTCCACCGGCCCGGTCCGTCACTGCTCATCACCTGAAAAATAATTCCCACAATGGGGTGAGTCAATGCACTCAATGTGCACACAATACTATCATTCAATAAATCGTGCATTCATGTTCAAATCATTAAGTCCATACAATAATGAAATTATGATGCAACCCAAACCCAATCCTAATTAGCCATCCACTACACTCCCCGCACCAACCTCGCACACCGTGGGGACTACTAAGTCAACCCTCCATCCGCTACTCTCCACGTTGTGTCATTAGACACTATAATCAAATTTAAACGCTGTGTCATTTAGACACTATTGTAACCGGTTACCAAAATTTCGCAATGTGACCGTAGTCAACATATTTTTGGTGAGACCAAGTCAACACCTTCGTTGGTGAGACCAAGTCAACACTGCTCTCCCCTTTCACATAAATCCCAATGCCCCAAAACATATATATTGCATAACTTAATTTCATGTTCATATTCATATATTCGCATGTTATTAAATAACATTTTCACAATCCTATCGGAAGTAGGAAACGCACTGGTACTTTTTGCCACATTTGTGGTACATAGCCACATTCACATTATTATTCATATCATATATTAAAATATTTAGCCATAAAATATCAAGGATAGTAAGGGTACACACTGCTTCGCTTAATAGATTCCTTGAGATCTCGAGAATCCCGATCTAATTTTAGATCTATTAATTCCTATATTCGCCCACCAATTAAAACACATTAATAAACCCTTTTGGCTTAAACAAAACCAAATCCTAGTAGGATTTGTAAAAGATACTCACCTTTGCCGATTTGGTGTTTATACAAACCCAAAGTTTGGTTTTTCCTCTTCTTGATATTCTACCAACCTTGTAGTTCAATATGGTTAGTTTTTCGCTTTTCAAAAATTAAGGAATTGATTTAGATACTCTCACAACCCTTGGCCAATATTTTAGAGACTTACCTTAGAGATTCCAAATCCGAAAGTTCCTTTTGTCTTGAATATCCGTCAAATCCCTAAAGATCATAGGTTAGATCCGATCTAACTTTAAATAGTTGTAATTGGCCTTTGGCCTAATATGTCTTACCTTAATTCCTTGATTTTGAAATCCCAAACTCCCCTTTGTATTTGGCCATGAGACATAGAAAAGGTTATTTCCTTGTTCTTGATTAAAGATTTAGAAGAACAAAATTAATTGTTCTTACCTTAGATCCTTGCTCTTTATAATTGATGATGGTAGAAACCTAAGTGGTCATGGTGGATTCGCCATGAACAAGAATGGGGATTAGTATCTTGATTTTGGTAAAAGAAAAGAATAGAAGTTGACTAATCATGATCTTACCCTTTTGATGTTGTGGATGATTTCTCCTTTACTTAGAATCGACAGGATTCGGCTTTGATAGAAGAAACAGAGAGAGAAGAGAAGAAAAGAAGATGGTATTTTGTTCAAGGAGAATTCGAAAAGGGAGGAGAAGAAAGCTATGAAAATTTCGCACACACTAGGAAAGATGAGAGAATGGCCTTGATTTTCCTCTTTAATGAAATTGATATGCCAAGAGTCCTTGACTTGGCCACCACTCCCCACAAGTGATAATATTATCATTTAATTATCACTTTAATTAAATTAGAGTATTTTATCCATCCTTTATCTCCTTAATTATTTTATTAAAAGAAATCCCTTTACTTAACACTTAATTAAACAAGTTTTAACCAAGTAAAACTCCTCTAATTTCAAGTAGCTTGTGCCGTCCCACCTTTTGGCCTTGGAGGCAAAATAAAGCCTTCATTATTTGCTTCCGGATGACTCAAACTCAGCCCAAAACCTCTTGTATTTGGGCCATTTCCTAAGGCCTTAGGTGGCATCTTCAGCCACATTTCCAAGCCCGATTGTGTGTCAAAATTCACCAACTTTTTCTTTTTAGGCCCTCTTGCCCTTATCTCCTATTTTGGGCTTTAAAATTTGTCATTCGCCTTATTTCTAAGTTTCCTAAAATTTTCGCATGGCTCAGAATCTTGCCATTTCCTTACATCTTCGTGTTTCCAAAATGTTCGTGTTTCCAAAATGTTCAGGTTTCCAAAATGTTCGTGTTTCCAAAATGTTTAGGTTTCCAAAATGTTCGTGTTTCCAAAATGTTTAGGTTTCCAAAATGTTAAGTTTCCAAAATGTCTAAGTTTCCAAAATGTCTAAGTTTCCAAAATGTCCTAAGTTTCCAAAATGTCCATTTCCATTTCCATTTTCATTTCCATTTCCATGCATTTCTAGGTTTCCAAAAGTATCAAAATTTATTCATAGTACTTGAAACTTGTCATTTCATACAATTAAACCTGAAATGCATAGGCCCTATTCAGATGTTAGGGCTTGAAATCCCAAAATAACACGACTTGAGTGTTATTGATCTTTGACTTTGAGATCTAAGCGTTGACTCCTCTATTGTTTTCTTGATCTAAGACAAGGCAGATTTTATCAAGAAAATTTGGCAACTTCGGAGGTGAGATCTAAGAATTTCGATTTTAGAAGATTTAAGAATTGAAGAGATGGCTAAGAGAGATTTGGCCAATGAATATTAAGGAGAAGAATAGAATAATAGAGATGTGATTTTGGCTTTTAGAGATTAGAAGAAAAATAACAATAGAGGTTAAAATATTTGGCCAACCAGAAATTTTAGAGAAGAAGAAAGGGTGAAGAAAATGGTGGTTTTCGCTTTTGAGAGGAAGAAGATGAGAAAATAAAATAAAAGAAAGGCTTCCAAAATTTCAAGACACCCCTCTTTATATAGAAAACCGATTTCTTCCTTTAGCAGAGATTGATTTTCACCAACACCGCCACACATGATAGCTCCTATCCCTTTCCCTTATCTTAATCTATTATCTCCTCAAAATAGTCTTTATCCGCTTATTATCCTTAAAGACTAAATCCCTAAATAATAGCATTTATCTCGCTTATTATCCACATAGAATAAATATAATAAAATTCCCAAAAAAAATAGCCTTGTGTCAGTCCACTTCCCTAATCTCTAATGCCAAATTTAACTAACTTAAATTAGAAGATTTGAGCTCCTTAAAACTTAAAATTTGGGCCCCTAACACTTAAATTAACTCATTCCACATATTCACCCATTAAACACACAGCCCAAAAATTTAGGATGTTACAAAACAAATAATTTAAAATTAATAATAAATAAATAAACAAATAAATAAAAGAAAAGAAAGCAATAACAAAAATAAAGCTAATAGCAAATTAACAAATAGATAAATACTATATACAATAATTTAAAGATAATAAAATAATAATAGTAATAGTAATAATAAAAAATAGTAACAAACTATAATGAAAGTATATTAATAAATAAATAATAAAGGTAAAAATAAATAAATAAGAGTAATAATAATAACAATAATAATAATAATAATAATATGGAAAGTAATAATAATAAATATAATTATAATAATAATATGAAAATAATAATAATAATAGTGGTGGTAATAAAATAATAATAATAATAGTAATACTAAAATAATAATAATAATGATATTAATATTAATAATAATAAGAATTTAAATTAATTGATTTTAATAATAAAATAGCAATAACGATAGAAAGGATTAAATTGAAAGCAAAAATAAAGTTTTAGGGTAAAAACGAAAATAAAATGAGGAAAAAGGACTGAATTGTAACGTGCCCCAAAAGATAGGGACTAATTGGGAAATTATTCCCCAATACAAAACGCGCATCATCAAGGGGGACTAAAATGAATCAGCAAGAAAATTACTGGGACGAATTATAATTAAAAAACTGAATTAAAAAATAAAAAATACGGAAGGGATAAAGCGGTAAATAGCCATTTTATAGAAACACGCGGATCCTCCCCGGGTCGGGTCAACACGCGGGCCAAATGGAGCAAAACGACGTCGTTTTGGGCAATTGAAGCCAGCCCCAAAACGACAACGTTTTAGAGGCTTATATAAACCATTTTTAAAATAAAAATTGCATTCTTCCTCTCTTCCAAAAAAAAAATCAAAATAGTTCTCTCTCTCTGTAACACCCCAAACCTGGCCCAAACGTTACGACCAGATCTGGCATGCTACGGGTTGTTTGTTTAAGATCAAATCCTTTGATCCCTTTGAAGAAAGCATAGTTTTGAAAAAAACTTTCAAGTAGCACATTGTGTTGGAACCTTTGCTTGTTGATTTTGGAAATCTCAGTTTGTTTAACCGGTTATTCATTAAATGTGAAATTTTTGAAATAAACCTTAGCTTTTGTGTTGACCGTGTTTGAAAAGCCCATTTTTAATTCGCTTTATAATTAAATATTTGAAAACATAAGTTTATAATCCTTGAACATGGATAACAGTGAATCGAAAATTTTAAGCAAAGAGGCCTTATTACATGCTAACAAAAATAACCCAAAATTTAAAACTAAAGCGAAACTCGAAATTCGGTTCACATAATAAAAGTCTTTATGGCCCCTCGAGTCCGCCTCGGCTCCCGTGTCCACGATCTACTGCTCATCTGAAAAGTTGGGAAAAATAAAAGGGTGAGTCACCAAGACTCAGTGTGTAAATCCCGGAATCACATAAACGGCTAAGGCCCAAAAACACATTCTGGCCTTGGCCCACACAAAACAGCAACAGAATAGATACATGCTGAATGTCCCAACCCAACCTAAAGTTCCATCCTCTACACGCCAACCATTACTAGCCATCACACCGTGGGGATTTCTACAATCAACCCTCCATCCGCTGCACGCCATTTTGACAGCTGTGCTGCCTGTCATAAAGATCGATCACTATGTGGCCTTATAATCGGATGTGGCAGAGCCACAGATCGCCATGCGACCTTAATAATATATTGTGGTTTAACCACCAATCACTATGAGACCTATTAATCAAATATGGCAGAGCCACCGATCGCCATGCGACCTTAATAATATATTGTGGTTTAACCACCGATCACTAAGTGACCTATTAACATGCTCTTCCCCTTCATCACATCAATCCCATCCCATGCATATGCACATGCAAAAGCAAAAACAACATGCCATCTACAGGTTAACAGGTTATCACATATATCGATACACATAGTGAATTTACTATGTTCACGTACCTAGCATCCTTAGCCTAACCCTACGGGTTAATCGATTGTCCATATGACCTTTTCAACTTTTTCACCCATAATGTATAATATAGAAAACTTATGTGATAAAGATCTACACACCTGATTACAGACAAGACGATACTTTCTATGTCAACACTGTCAGTAGCCGATACGACTACTATCTACCTATGGTTTTGTTCAGAAGCTGGTCCACAACCCGGTGGCCAATCTCTGACGGCAGACACCGCACGCTTCTTAAGCTTAGGGTTGGTTTTACGGATCCAATTCCCTCATTCGCCTGGTCGACATTTGATTCATCAAAAGACCTTATCAGTTGCTACCACCACAACATATGGTTGTCAATCCTTAACATAGGATTTAGATCACGAATACACTAACAAAAATCTAAAGAAACCCTTACCTCGAAATCCCGAAAAAAGATCTAGTTCAGAGACTAGCAATTTTTGACTTTTGGAATCTAGATGATCCGATCTATTTCGATTCCCGAGATGATGTCCCCAATAGAAAACGCAAGAAGAAAAGAAGTATTAGACCAATCGACAACCTCAACAACCCAAGTAGCCATTCGGCTTTGGCCCCCAAAACCGAAAGAAAAGATCAAAAAAAATCGGCACTTACCAACAGATTCGGCTTCTCCTAATAGATTTCGACTTCTAAGAAGATCAAAAGACAGACAGTGCAACAGATCTAAGAAGATTTGGCTATGAAGAAATCGACAAAGAGAGAATAAAGGAAAGAAGAATGATCATTTGATTATAGGAAAAGAATGGAGAAGAGATGAGTTATGAGTTTCGACTTTTGCAAAAAAAAAAAAGATGATTGAGAGAAGAGAAGTAGGATGAAAGGAAAAGTAACAATAGAGACGGAAAAGAAAAGAGAATTTCGGCAGACTAAAGGTAGGTTCGACTTTAGCAGAATTTTAAGAAAAGTGAGTGGGAGAATGAAGACTCAAATGTCAAAAATGAAGAGATATTCCCCTTACTTAATGCAAAATTTCGGCACCCCTTAAACAAATGCCGAAAATGCCCATTCCGAATCTCAAAAACTCATCCTATTAACAGGTAATTTTTGCACCCCTAAAGCCCACTCTAAACTGATCCCTCATCCCTCTTAGAGTCAGAATTTCGGCCACCACCTAGCTTTCCAGATAATTCCTAAATTTTCTCCTTATCCTCATCTGATCACTCATCCACAGTGTCATTGATAACACCACCTCTTCCTCCCTTTATCAGCACTTTATCAACCTTATTATCCATATTAAATAGTTCCTAATTTCAAGCATCCAAGCCGAACTCCACTACTTGTAATATCCCGGGTTAAGGGCTATTTTGTTTTGGCATTGGTTGCATGATTAATTGCTTGCTATGATGTTGTTTGGGTGTTTTCGGGACTTAGCTGTAGGCTAGGAGTGAGCCTGGGTAGGTGGTGAAATTTTAGTTTTTGGGCTTTAGGGGATAGGAGCTGAAGGAGATGGGGCTTATATTTAAATTAAGTGAATTTAAAGCACAAATGAGGAGCTAGCAAAGTGGCAAGCATGCGCCACTTGGAGGGTGTGTGTGTGGCGTCAATTGCAAGGGGGAGGTCTTGAGTTCAAGTCATGAGAATTCCACCCCTTTGCATCCATTTTGACTGACATGAAGGGAGAGTTGTGGGCAATTTGAACTCTACCATGGACTTGGTCAACATATTCAAACGGTGGATGGAGAGCAATTCTAGGAGGGAGACTTGGTCTTTGCCATTTGAATTGGTGGTGTGAGAGCAAATGGGGGAGGTTGGCGGTTTTGAGGAGTGTTTGGGGAGCTTGGGAAGTGCGAAACTCCTTGGTCCTTTGGGTGTATTTTCGGTCTTAGGGGGAACAATTAAGTTTTTTCTTCTCTTCTTTGTGTCAACAAGTAGAATCTTAGTTAGTCAAAAGCTTGCAAAGAAAATTCTCTTCACTTGCAAATAGCCTAAGCGAATCTCACCCATTTTGTTGTGCATTTTTTTGAAACCGAAACCCTGTGTGTTGCCGAAATTGCTTGTTGTTTTGTTTTGCTTCTTCTCTTTGTTTTAGCCAACCAAGCACTCCATTATCATTTTTCTCCTTTTGAAAACCTTGTTAGTAGAATGCCCTCCTACCTCCTTTTTTTTTCAATTTAGTTAAGCGAAACCTCTAGCACCCTTATTGTCTAAAGTATACCTTGTTTCTTCCTTCTTCTCTTCATTGTGCAAAGTCAAACTAGAGACCCTTTCTTCTCACTTCTTCTTTTTGTTTCATAAACCTTGTGCCGATTTTTCCCTTTGTTCCATACCATTTCTTTTAAACCGAAACCAGCCTTTGTTTTTTCATCATCTTGGGCCGAACCTAGCATTTTCTTTCTCTTTTCCGAAGGATAGTAGCCAAACTTGTTCTTCTTCTAAACACACCTTATTCATTTCTTTCCTTTCAAAATCGAAAGTGACCCTCCATTCATCTATCTTTATTTTCTTGTCTTTTCCAAACACATTGGTTAATCATTCTCCTCCGTGTTGGGTGGCGAGTATTGGGTGTTGTTAGGTCTAAGGTTTCAATCGTTTGGTAGTGGGTAAGTGTTGGTAGAATGGCCATTTCTCTTTTCTCGGTATTTTACCAATTCTTGGTATGTTAAGGTGATATCGATATTGGTTAAAGAGGTGTTAACTTTTGTTTAATCTTTTCAGATAGGATCTTTGGACTTTGGGAAATAATCAAGGGAGTCTTCCAACTCTTTTAGCCGATTGTTAAGTGGTGGTAAGAGGGTATTTTGTTAGTCCGCTCTTTTAGCCTCGTTAAAGCAAGTCTCAATGGAGTAATGGATTTTCTTTTTAGGTGGAGGCTGTTTGTAAAAGAGAAACCTTTGTGGTTCGAGTTTGGTAGGAAGCCAAACGTTTGCAAGGTAAGGACTATTTGATAAACCCTTTTTGGTTTAATGCTTGTGGCCGAATGGTATGATGGTTAATCCATTTGTTGGTCGATTGTAGGATTCGAGTTGTAGAAGTGATCGAGGGACGTAAATCGATTTTAGGGATTAATACCTTCGCTAATTCAGGTGTGTAAACCAACACACGATCTTAACCTAATAATGTGATAACCTGTTGTGTGAATGAAACAGTGTGTTTGATTATTACGATACCCATTGAGGTATGGATATGGATTCGGGTAAGTACCGGTTCACTATGAGTTATGTGATGATGATGATATCATGATTTTTAATACTTTGAGATGCCATGTTAAGCATGTGAGCATGATAGCATGATTGCACGATTTTGCATCTAGTATGATACGTGATTGGGTGATATGAGAGGAGGGGAATATGATATCCGTGTCTTTGGGACACCGTGTCTTTGGGACACCGGAGGTTTGGCACTCCGGTGGTTTGGTACCACGATTTTGTGACTTTGGGTCACCAGAGGTTTGGCACCTCGGCGTCTCGTCCCAAAGTGGCTTAGTACCACAATGGGTTGGCCCCACGATTGATTATCTGGGATTGACTTGATGATTTGGTATCACACGATGGGTTGGCCCCATCATCGATTTGTGACTACGGCCACCGGTGATTTGGTATCACATTGTGTCTTTGGGACATCGAGGTTTGGCACCTCATTGCGACTTGTCCCCGTGGTTTAACACCACCGTGGGTTGGCCCCACTTTTGAGATATGGGATCGTGCGCTAGTGATTTGGTATCACACGATGGGTTGGCCCCATCATTGGATTATTTGTGACTTGGTCACCACGGTGGTTTGGTACCACAAGATGGATATCGTGACTTTGGGTCACGGTGGTTTGGCACCACCAATGATTTGGTACCACGGGGTAGAAAAGGCGATATGGTTGGTTAGGAGCAGGTGCATGATTTGCATTATTACTGTTATGATATACGTGTTGGCATGTTATACCTAGGGAGGGAATTATACACCGAGTCTTGCGACTCACTCTCTCTCCTTTGACTATTTCGGGTGACACATAGACGCGGACATGGAGCTGGATGGACTCGAGGTGCTCATGCCATCTTGAAATAAAGAGTTGCTCGGACTTCTTTTATAAAATTTGGTACACTAGTCGGTTTATTTCTATTTTGTTATATTTGGGTTTGTAAATGGCCTCTTAAATTATGTTTTGATATGTTATGTTTAAGTAGATTTTCAATATGCTTTAACAAACTAATTGAATGAAATGTGCTAAAATTTGGAAAGACAATGTTTTCAAAATTACAAAGACGATGTTTTAAACTATACCATCGGGTATCATACTATAACTTGAGATAAAGTGAACTCAAAAGGTTTTCCAACTTAAATATGATTTTCTACTAAGTCATAAATGTTTTAGTAACAATTAGAAATAACTTAAGCTTCAAAATGAAATAAACTAATTTTTCCTACACATCGGATTAAGTTTTCAAAACTTCCGGGTTTTCAAATACACTATCGCTTTTAAACAATCATGCTCAAGTTTTCTACAAGAACAAAACATACAAAGGAGTCTTTCATCAAACTTTTAAACGAAAACCTAAACCTCTCAAATACCTTTTTCCCTGTAACATACCAGATTCGGTCGTGGTGTATTGACCGGGTTTGGGTTGTTACATTTGTGGTATCAGAGCCAAGTTCAAAAGCTCGGCTGTGGGCCCGAGGCCCAAAATGTTTTAAAACTATAGCTTTTATTCTGTTTTAAAGTATGGTTTGCAAGGCATGACACCGAGTCTCCGGCACCAGTCCGCCCAGGTAAGTACCCCGCACTATTGGTTGTGATATTAATTGATATGATTGAATGGCTAGTGATAGTAAGATTACTTTAGAGACCAAACCGATAGGATTTCGTGGACTCATGAAAACAAAGTCTCTTTAATATTCATAAAACTTTGCTTTAAAAAATAGTGGAATAATGTGATACATAAAATTCTTTAATCAAACGAGATTTAGTCATGAGTACCCGAGGTGGACGTGGTCGTGGACGTGGTCGCGTAGGATGATCAAGCTTCGAGCCCGTAGGTTCCAGGCGTGGTTCAGAGAATGAGGTCTTGCCCGCCACCACCGGAGGTGGTGAGTTCCGAGAGCATACCGGCGATGATGCAAAGGTCACAAAGCGATCTGCGGGTTTTAGAAAGGGTAGCTGGAGCAGTGGAGGCGAGGAGCTAGGAAATCATGCTCGAGAGACTCGGGCAAATGAAATTTGAGTTCTTTCGGGTGTCTCGGGTGTTGCTCCCAACACCGCTTTGAGTATTGGTTTGGAAGTTACAGAGCGGATCATGGATGATCTAGACCGACGCGGAAGAAAAGTTGAAGGGATCGATCACTTCTCGGGATGAGTCATACCAATGGTGGCTCACGGTCCGTGAGACCGCTGCAGCGGAAGATCGACATGGGACTATTTCTGGGCTGCTTATCAGAAAAAGTACGTCGGAGCTAACTACATAAATGAGCAGAGGAAAGCATTTCTGAGGTTAGTCCAGGGGAGCAAATCTGTGTCGGAGTACGAGGCAGAGTTTCTGAGGCTGAGTCGGTATGCCAGGGGTATGGTGGCTACTGAGCATGAGAGGTGTGTTCGTTTCGAGGATGGCCTGCGAGACGAACTAAGGTTGATAATTGCGCCCCAGCAGGAGCGTGAATTTGCAGTTCTAGTTGAAAAGGCGAAGGTTGCCGAGGGCATTAAAGAGTCTGTGAGGCAGGGTACGGATAGAAACCGTTACAAAAGGAGTTTTGGATCTTCGGGTCATCTGTAATCAAGAGAAAAGAGCTAGACCGAGTGGGCGAATCACGGGTAGGTTTGTTGTTGCTAGGCGGGGACCGCCGCATTGTAACATGTTGTGGAAAGGCTCACCGGGAGGATGTTGGATGATGGTAGAGGTTGTTTTGAGTGTGGCTCGTTGGACCACCGTGTGGGAGGGTGTCCGCTCAAGTTGGCTAGGATTCATCCGAGAATCGTGGCCGTGAATCAATCTGTAAATAATGGACCACCGCAGAGGGCCGAGGTAATGGTAGAGCGGGTAATAGTTCGGTGGTAGTGGAGCACCGGGCAGAGGTGTGAGTTCGAGGCCGACGGTAGGGGTTGGTGTATCTTGAGGGCCGAGAGGAGGGCGATGCAGGACGTCACTGCAGACGCTTTTGATTTTTGGTTCTCCTTATCCGCTTTAATTGATGTGGGTTCTACGCACTCTTATGTTGCCGATGGTATAGTAGAGACAATGGATTTAGACTCGAGATATCTTCTAGGCGGATGACCGTGATTAGCCTCTAGGTCACTCGTAGTGGTAGATAAAGCGTATAGAGACGCACCTCTAGAACTCCAAGGGGTAGTATTTGAGGCCGATCGATGGAACCGCCATTCGGGAGTTCGATCTAATTCTCGGAATGGTGGTTTGGGTAAGTATCAGCGGTTGGATTGTGGCTAAGCGCATGGTTCTGAGCACGGTGAGGGTGATGAAGTGGTTCGATCGGTAATAGGAGAAACTATCCGTTCAATGTGGTATCTGCTCTGAAAAGTCGAGAAAATGGTCGAAGGGTGTAAAGCATATGTGGTTCATGTGTATGCCTTGGAGACTAAGGAGTCTGCTGTGGGAGACAGTTCAGACAGATTAGGAATTTGTAGATGTGTTTCTGAGGAGCTTAGGGTTTGCCTGCCGGATCGGGAGGTAGAGTTCGGGATAGATCTCATTGCACCGCGCACGTATCCATTGCTCCGCATGTGATGGCACCTAAGGAGTTAGTGGAGCTTAAGGCTCGACATCTGAATTGTTGGACCGAGGCTTTATCAGCCAAGCATTTCACCATGGGGAGCGCTTGGTACTCTTTGTAAAGAAGAAAGAGCGGTACTATGCGGATGTGCATAGACTACCATAATTGAATAAGCGGACGATTAAAACAAGTATCCACCGCTTCGGATAGATGACTTGTTTGATCAAATGAAGGCGTCGGTTTTCTCAAGATCGACCTAAGGTCAGGTATCACCAGTTGAAGGTAAAAGAGGAGGATATCTGTAAGACGGCATTTCATTACTCGGTATGGGCATTTGAGTTCCTAGTTATGCCGATTCGGGTTGACTAACGCACCGGCAGCTTTCATGGATCTGATGAATAGGGTGTTCCAACAGTACCTAGATCAGTTCGTGGTAGTTTTTATCGACGACATCTTGGTATACTCAAGGACTGAGGAAGAGCATGATGCTCATTTACGGGTGGTATTGCAGATTCTAAGGAGAAACAGTTCTATGCGAAGTTCAGTAAATGCGAGTTCTGGCTCAGGGAGGTGACATTCTTGGGTCATGTAGTGTCTGTTGAGGGATTAAGTGGACCCCGCAAGGTAGAAGCGGTTTTGGATTGAAGCCGCCTAAGTCAAGAGCGGAGATTCAAGTTTTCGGGGTTGGCGTGATACTCTAGAAGATTTGTAGAGGTTTCTCGTTAATTGCGCACCGATGACCAAATTATTGAGAAAGGAGTTCCGTTTGTTTGACCGAGAAGCGGCAGGAGAGCTTCAATAAGTTGAAGAAGATTTTGACCGAAGCTCGGCTCGATTCAACCCGAGGCCGGTAAGGAATTCACAAGTCTTTGCGATGCATCACATCTGAGCTTGGGTTGTGTGTTGATGCGGGAAGGAAGGTGGTGGCTTACGATCTCGACGGTGAGGCCACATGAGGTAAATTATCCCACGCACGATCCGGAGTTAGCATTGTAGTATTTGCCTTAAAGATATGGAGGCATTACTTGTACGGAGAAAGATCGATAGTCTACGGACCATAAGAGTCTCAAGTACCTTCCGACTCGTAAAGACTTGAATCGAGATGTTACCGATGGATTGAGTCAAAGACTACGATTGCTCAATTGAGTATCATCCGCAAGGCTAACGTCGTGGCGACGCGTTGAGCCGCAAGGTTGTTTCGATTTAAGGGCGTTGTTTGCCCACTTGAGTTTGCACGACGACGGAGTATTCTCGCGAAGCCGCAGTTAAGCCTACTTGGGTTGAGCGATCGTAGAAAAGCGCTTGTTAGATGAGGTTTTGAGCGCGCAGAAGACTCGGTGCGAGTGATGGGTTGAAGGGTACTGACTTGTCCAAATGATGGGGTCTTTGTGTTTTTAGGGAAGGCTTGTATCTTGAGGATTACGAGTTGAGGCAAAGATTCTTCAGATGCACATAGCGCCCCTATGCTATGCATCCTAGAGGTAGCAAAATGTATAGGGACCCCGATTCACGTCAAGGTTACGGAAGGCTTTGCATCGTGTTACTGGGTACAGTTAGATTTCAAAGGCATTTCATCCGCAGATCGACAGGCAATCGGAAAGAGTTATCTGATATTGGAGGACATGCTTCGAGGGTGTGTTTTGGACTTGAGGTAGGGAGGAGTATCTACCGTTAGTGAATTCGCCTACAACAACACTACCAGCGAGCATCAAGATGGCACCATATGAGGCGTTGTATGGTAGGAAGTGTCGCCACCTACTTGTTGGACAGAGCTAAGTGAACGTCAGTTGTTAGGACCAGAGTTGGTTGTTGAGACTAAAGACAAGGTTAAGTTAATTCAGGCTCGATTGAAGGAGGCTTCGAACCGGCAGAAGTCCTATGCCGATCTTAAACGGAGAGATATTGAATTTGCTTTGAGAGATCGGGTTTTCCTGAAGGTCTCACCGTGGAAGAAAGTATTAAGGTTCGGGAAGAAAGGCAAGCTAAGTCCGAGGTTTATTGGGCCGTATAAGGTATTAAGACGAGTGGGACCATTGCTTATCACTCGAGTTGCCAGCTGAGCTAAGTCAGATTCACGACGTGTTCCACGTTTCGATGCTACGGCGATATCGTTCGATCCATCACATGTGGTAACAGAGAAGAGATCGAGGTGAATCCAGATATGTCCATGGAGGAAGAGCTGTCTGATTTTAGATCGGGATGTGAAGGTTCTGCTAGGAAGTCCGTGCCTTTGGTTAAGGTTCTTTGGCGGAATCATGGCGTGGAAGAAGCGGCGTGGGAACTGAGGATACGATGAGAGAAAGAATACCCGCAACTCTTGACGACTGTAATTTCGAGGTCGAAATTATTTTTAAAGGGTAGAAGCGTAATATCCGGGTTAAGGGCTATTTTGTTTTGGCATTGGTTGCATGATTAATTGCTTGCTATGATGTTGTTTGGGTGTTTTCGGGACTTAGGCTGTAGGCTAGAGTGAGCACTGGTAGGTGGTGAAATTTTAGTTTTTGGGCTTTAGGGATAGGAGTGAAGGAGATGGGGCTTATATTTAAATTAAGTGAATTTAAAGCACAAATGAGGAGCTAGCAAAGTGGCAAGCATGCGCCACTTGGAGGTGTGTGTGGCGTCAATTGCAAGGGGGAGGTCTTGAGTTCAAGTCATGAGAATTCCACCCTTTTGCATCCATTTTGACTGGCATGAAGGGAGAGTTGTGGGCAATTTGAACTCTACCATGGACTTGGTCAACATATTCAAGCGGTGGATGGAGAGCAATTCTAGGAGGGAGACTTGGTCTTTGCCATTTGAATTGGTGGTGTGAGAGCAAATGGGGAGGTTGGCGGTTTTGAGGAGTGTTTGGGGAGCTTGGGAAGTTTGAAACTCCTTGGTCCTTTGGGTGTATTTTCGGTCTTAGGGGGAACAATTAAGTTTTTTCTTCTCTTCTTTTGTCAACAAGCGAATCTTAGTTAGTCAAAAGCTTGCAAAGAAAATTCTCTTCACTTGCAAATAGCCTAAGCGAATCTCACCCATTTTGTTGTGCATTTTTTGAAACCGAAACCCTGTGTGTTGCTTAAATTGCTTGCTATTTTGTTTTGCTTCTTCTCTTTGTTTTAGCCAGAACCAAGCACTCCATTATCATTTTTCTCCTTTTGAAAACCTTGTTAATTAATGCCCCTCCTACCTCCTTTTCTTTTTTCAATTTAGTTAAGTTTCGAAACCTCTAGCACCTTATTGTCGAAAGTATACCTTGTTTCTTCTTTCTTCTCTTCATTGTGCAAAGTCAAACTAGAGACCCTTTCTTCTCACTTCTTCTTTTTGTTTCATAAACCTTGTGCCGATTTTTCCCTTTGTTCCATACCATTTCTTTTAAACCAAACCAGCCTTTGTTTTTTTCATCATCTTGGAGCCGAACCTAGCATTTTCTTTCTCTTTTTCCTGAAGGATAGTAGCCGAAACTTGTTCTTCTTCTAAACACACCTTATTCATTTCTTTCCCTTTCAAAACCGAAAGTGACCCTCCATTCATCTATCTTTATTTTCTTGTCTTTTTGAAACACTTGGCGAATCATTCTCCTCACGGTGTTGGGTGGTCGAATATTGGGTGTTGTTAGGTGGGTTTCCAATCGTTTGGTAGTGGGTAAGTGTTGGTAGAATGGCCATTTCTTTCTTCGTATTTTACCAATTCTTGGTATGTTAAGGGTGATATCGATATTGGTTAAAGAGGTGTTAACTTCTTGTTTAATCTTTTCGTATAGGATCTTTGGACTTTGGGAAATAATCAAGGGGGAGTCTTCCAACTCTTTTAGCCGATTGTTAAGTGGTGGTAAGAGGGGTATTTTGTTAGTCCGTTCTTTTAGCCTCGTTAAAGCAAGTCTCAATGGAGTAATGGATTTTCTTTTTAGGTGGAGGCTGTTTGTAAAAGAGAAACCTTTGTGGTTCGAGTTTGGTAGGAAGCCAAACGTTTGCAAGGTAAGGACTATTTGATAAACCCTTTTTGGTTTAATGCTTGTGGCCGAATGGTATGATGGTTAATCCATTTGTTGGTCGATTGTAGGATTCGAGTTGTAGAAGTGATCGAGGGACGTAAATCGATTTTAGGATTAATACCTTCGCTAATTCTGTGTGTAAACCAAACACGATCTTAACCTAGTAATGTGATAACTTTGTTGTGTGAATGAAACAAGTGTGTTTGATTATTGCGATACCCATTGAGGTATGGATATGGATTCGGGTAAATACTTAGGTTCACTATGAGTTATGTGATGATGATGATATCATGATTTTTAATACTTTGAGATGCCATGTTAAGCATGTGAGCATGATAGCATGATTGCACGATTTTGCATCTAGTATGATACGTGATTGGGTGATATGAGAGGAGGGGAATATGATATCCGTGTCTTTGGGACAACGTGTCTTTGGGACACCGGAGGTTTGGCACCTCCAAATGGTTTGGTACCACGTATTTTGTGACTTTGGGTCACCAGAGGTTTGGCACCTCAGCGTCTCGTCCAAATGGCTTAGTACCACAATGGGTTGGCCCCACGATTGATTATCTGGGATTGACGCCATGATTTGGTATCACACGATGGGTTGGCCCCATCATCGATTTGTGACTACGGTCACCGGTGATTTGGTATCACATTGTGTCTTTGGGACACAGAGGTTTGGCACCTCATTGCGACTTGTCCTGTGGTTTAACACCACCGTGGGTTGGCCCCACTTTTGAGATATGGGATCGTCGCTAGTGATTTGGTATCACATGATGGGTTGGCCCCATCATTGGATTATTGTGACTTGGGTCACCAAGTGGTTTGGTACCACAATATGGATATCGTGACTTTGGGTCACCGGTGGTTTGGCACCACCATTGGTTTGGTACCACACGGGGTAGAAAAGGCGATATGGTTGGTTAGGAGCAGGTGCATGATTTGCATTATTACATTATGATATACGTGTTGGCATGTTATACCGGGAGAGGGAATTATACACTGAGTCTTGCGACTCACTCTCTCCTTTGACTATTTCAGTGACACATAGACGCGGACATGGAGCCGGATGGACTCGAGGTGCTCATGCCATCTTTGAAATAAAGAGTTGCTCGGACTTCTTTTATAAAATTTGGTACACTATTTGGTTTATTTCTATTTTGTTATATTTGGGTTTGTAAATGGCCTCTTAAATTATGTTTTGATATGTTATGTTTAAGTAGATTTTCAATATGCTTTAACAAACTAATTGAATGAAATGTGCTAAAATTTGGAAAGACAACGTTTTCAAAATTACAAAGATGATGTTTTAAACTATACCATCGGGTATCATACTATAACTTGAGATAAAGTGAACTCAAAAGGTTTTCCAACTTAAATATGATTTTCTACTAAGTCATAAATGTTTTAGTAACAATTAGAAATAACTTAAGCTTCAAAATGAAATAAACTAATTTTTCCTACACATCGGATTAAGTTTTCAAAACTTCCGGGTTTTCAAATACACTATCGCTTTTAAACAATCATGCTCAAGTTTTCTACAAGAACAAAACATACAAAGGAGTCTTTCATCAAACTTTTAAACGAAAACCTAAACCTCTCAAATACCTTTTTCCCTGTAACATACCAGATTCGGTCGTGGTGTATTGACCGGGTTTGGGGTGTTACACTACTGCTCTTTGCTATTGCCGAAAATAAAAAGGTATCATGTGACTCGAACCTTGGACCTCCTTAACTGCTTGACACACCACTCCTAGTCCCTGCATATCGCCACTGACCACTGGGCCACAAGCCCATTTTTGTGTCTTAATTTATAGATAATATCTGTTAAGCCCTATCCTACCTGACTCTCTACTAGAGTGCCCAAACAGAAAATTTTTGCTAAGGCCTCGGCCCAACTTCGAGCCCATTCTGGACCCTCATATATTTGGGATGTGACAGTTCTACCCCCTTAAAGAAATTTCGGCCTCAAAATTACCTGGTCAAAAAAAGATGCGGGTATTGCTGCCGCATTGCTTCCTCTGGTTCCTAAGTAGCCTCCTCAGAGCCGTGATTCCGCCACAGAACCTTAACTAACGGAACCATTTTCCTTCGCAATACCTTGACATCATGTTCTAGGATTTCTACTGGTTCCTCTTCAAAGGATAAGTCAGGTATCACTTCGATTTCTCTCAAAGGCACCACATGAGATGGATCTGAACGATAGCGTCTTAACATAGAGACATGAAACACATTGTGAATCTGGCTTAACTCTGAAGGTAGCTCAAGCTGATAGGCTACCGACCCCACTCGTTTCAACACCCGATAAGGTCTGATGAATCTGGGACTTAATTTACCTTTCTGTCCAAACCTTAGCACTTTGTTCCACAGCAACACCTTCAAGAACACCTTGTCACCCACTGCAAACTCTTTGTCCATACGCTTCAAATTAACATAGGACTTTTGTCTATCCGACGCTTCCTTTAGTCGAGCTCGAATTAACTCAACCTTCTTTTCCGTCTCGGTAACCAATTCTGGCCCCAAAATCTGGCGTTCCCCTAACTCCGTCCAACAGGTAGGAGTACAACACTTCCACCAGATAATGCTTCATAGGGCGCCATTTGAATATCGGATGGTAGTCATTGTTGTAAGCAAACTCCGCCAAAGGTAAAAACTCCTCCCAACTACCCCTGAAATCAATGACACAACCTCTCAACATGTCTTCTAAGATCTGAATTACCCGCTCGATGTGTCCATCGGCCCGAGGATGAAACTTCAGATCAAATCCAACTGCACTCCAACACTTGATGCAAGGCCTTCCGAATCGTGACGTGAACCTAGGGTCCTCGTCCGATATGATCGATCTTGGTACTCCATGCAACCTCACTATCTCCGTAGATATAACCTAGCCAATTTCTCGCAGAGAGTAATTGACACGACATGTATGAAATGAGCAGACTTAAATCAAGCGGTCAACAATCACCCAAACCGAATCTTTCTTAGTAGGCGGAGAGGTAGCCCACTTACAAAGTCCATTATGATTCGTTCCCATTTCCACTATGGAATCTTTATCTGCTGCAACAACCCTGATGGTAACTGATGCTCCACCTTTACCTGCTGACAGGTCAAACACTTACTCACAAATTTGGTCACCTCTTGCTTTAGACCCGGCCACCAGAACTGTTCTCGTAAATCCCGATACATTTTACTCCCTCCAGGGTGCATAGCATATGGACTACAATGCGCTTCTAACAAAATCTTATGCCTCAACTCAGGATCTTTCGGCATACAAATTCTTCCTTGAAAACATAATATCCCTTCCTCATTCATGCTAAATTCTGTTGATCCATCACTGGATTCTACCTAAAACTTCTCCTTTAGCAACTCATCGGTCTACTGCTTCTCCTTAACCTGACTGACCCAAGAGGGTTTCACTTGAAGTTCAGCTAAGAAACTCCCATCATCGTACAGATTAAGGTGAGCAAACATTACTCTCAAGTCAAAAATTACTTTAGGACTCAAAGCATCCACCACCACGTTAGCTTTACCCGGATGATACTCAATCGAGCAATCATAATCCTTTAACAACCTGATCCACCTCCTTTGCCTTAGGTTCAATTCCTTCTAGGTCAAAAGGTATTTTAAGCTCTTATGATCGGTATAAATAACGGACTTTTCCCCGTACAGATAATGCCTCTAGATCTTCAAGGCAAAAACCACTGCCGCCAATCCCAAATCATGGGTGGGATAATTTGATTCGTGTGGTCTTAACTACCAAGATGCATACGCAATAACCTTCTCATCTTGCATTAATACGCATCCTAGCCCCGTGTGTGAAGCATCACAGTAAATCACAAATTTCGTTTTGGCCTCTGGCTGAATCAACACCGGAGCCTCCGTCAATATCATTTTTAACCTTTCGAAACTTTCTTGTTGCTTATCAGACCAAACAAACAGAACTCCTTTCCGTAGCAACTTAGTCAACGGTGCCACAATCAACGACAATCCTTCAACAAACCTTCTGTAATACCCGGCCAGGCCAAGAAAACTCTGGATTTCTGCTACAGACTTAGGCAGCTTCCAATCCAACACCGCTTCAATTTTTCGAGGGTCAACCCTAATCCCCCATATCGACACAACATGGCCTAGAAAAGTAACTTCCCTTAGCCAAAATTCACACTTACTGAATTTGGCATACAACTGCTTCTCCCTCGGAATCTGCAAAACCAATCGAAGGTGTGAATCATGCTCCTCCTTCGATCTTGAATAAACCAGGATGTCATCTATAAATACCATAACAAACCGATCCAAGTAGGGTTGGAATACTCGGTTCATCATGTCCATAAATTCTACTGGCACATTGGTCAATCCAAATGGCATTACCATGAACTCGTAATGACCATAGCGAGTCCTAAAAGCCGTCTTATGAATATCCGCCTCCTTGACCTTAAGCTGATGGTACCCTGACCTCGGTTCTATCTTTGAAAAGACTGAAGCCCCCTTCAACTGATCGAACAAGTCGTCGATCCTCAGTAGCGGGTATTTGTTCTTGATTGTCAACTTATTTAACTGGCGATAGTCAATGCACATACGCATTGAGCCATCCTTCTTATTAACGAATAATATCGGCGCTCCCCAAGGTGACACACTTGGTCGAATAAACCCTCTATCTAGCAACTCTTGTATCTGCGCCTTTAACTCCACCAACTCCTTCAGCGCCATCCTATATGGGGCGATAGATACCGGTGCTGTTCCCAAAAAAAGGTCAATACCAAACTCCACTTCACGGTCTGGAGGTAATCCCGAAAGCTCTTTTGGGAAAACATTAGGAAATTCCTTCACCGTCCTAACATCCCTGATAGATAGTTCCTTGGCTTCCAGAGCCCGAACAAACATTAGAATTGCCTCGTATCCTTTCCTCAACATCCTTTCTGCTCTTAGAGCAGTCACTACATTCGACAAACAGTTCCCCCTTTCACCCATTACCAGCACTTCATCACCCTCGGGGGTTTTTAGCACCATACGCTTGGCTGCACAATCTACATTAGCTTGATACCTCACCAGCCAATCTATGCCTAAAATTAAATCAAACTCCCTGAACGGTAATTCCATCAGATTAGTCAGGAAAACTATTCCTTGAACTTCTAAAGGTACCTCCCGATAAAGCTTACTTACCACCACAGAGTGTCCTAACGGGCTAATTACAGTCATCTCCCTAGAAGAAATCTCAGAATCTATGCCTAAGGTTTCAGACACCCTACTAGCAACATATGAATGCGTCGACCCAATATCAACCAATGCAGTGTAAGGCAATCCAAGAATTAAAACCATACCGGTTATGACATCCGGTGTGTCGGCCTCTTCTCGACGTCTGGCAGCATACACTAGCCCCAACTGTCTCGCCATAGTGTTTTCTGCCCCTCGGTCTGGTGCTCCACGGCCCCGACCGAAACCGTTACCACCTCTGGCTAGACCACGACCTCTCTGCGGCTGCTGACCTCCTCTAATTGGCTAAGCATTTCACGCCTGCGAATCGTGATCGTCCCGTGGTCGTGATGCCTCTCTAATCTGATGATCCGTAGATCCACACCTGAAACACTTTCTATTGTTTGACCAACACTCACCTAAATGGAATTTGCCACAGCGAACACACCTCCATGTCTGGCTAGCAGCAGCAGGTCTCTCAACTCGGTTTGACCCATCCAACCTAGGTCCTTTCTGAGTACGCCCACTGCCCTTGATGATTCAAAATATCTCTTACTTCCACCCCTATCTCTATCCCGGTTCAGTTTTTTTGTCCGCTTTACCTCCTCAGCTATCTTAGCTTTTTCCACAAGCATAGCAAATTCCCTCTCCCACTGTGGAGCTATCAATACATGCAGATTATCCCTCAGGCCATCCTCAAATCAAACACAACGCTCATGTTCTGTGGCCACTATCCCTCGAGCGTAACGACTCAAATGCAGGAATTTTGCTTCATACGTAGCCACTGACCTACTTCCCTGAACCAGATTCAGAAATGCTCTACGCTGTGCATCCACATATCTCGACACGATGTACTTATTCTGAAACGCCGTCCTGAAGTAATCCCAGGTGATACGGTCAGCCATCGTACCATCCTTAATCGTAAGCCACCATTGATACGCTTCATCCCGGAGAAGAGACACCACTCTCTTCAGCTTTTCTTCTTCTGTGAAGTCGAGATCATCCATTATTTGTTCCACTGCTTTCAGCCAATACTCAGTTGTACTAGGAGCTACACCAAAATTCCTTAAACACTTCTGCCCTATTGGCTCTAAGTCGCTCTGGCATGGATTTTCGAGCTCCTGTACCCATGCCTATTCCCGCAACTCTCTCCAACACTCGGAGCATCGCCTGAGACACCGCATCGTCTTAGCCCTTTGGTCTTGAGATTCTGCCTCTACAGCTGGTGGTGCTGGTATCTCATTCCCCGACTCGTGACCAGACCCTACCGGTTCCGACACAGCAATCCTGCCTCTACCTCGGCCACGCACACCATGCCCTCTAGTGCTCATATCTAACATTCGCGATTTATCTGATTAGAAGTTTTATGGAGTAATAATTTCTTCCACTGATTAATAACAAACAATCTTATGAGAAGTAGTTTTAATAATAGTTCTTTCTAGTTCGAAACTATATCTACAAGGTTCAGTTCTCAAGTCTGTATTTCCTAGCTCTAGAAACCACATTCAATCAACATCCATTTGCATTCTAAGCAGAACATCACATACATGCATCAAACACACAAGTAACGTCCATAAACTCACCTTCGTCACACAAGGGTATTTTCTTCATTTCACTACCTAGGTGTATTTTCGTAATTCTACCCTATAGGGGCATTTTTGTAATTTTGAAAAATAGGGTGTCTTGGTAATTTTACAAAATAGGGGCATTTTGGTATTTTCACAAACCAGGGGTATTTCGATAATTTTACAAACCAAGGTATTTCGATAATTTTCACAACCTAGGGTATTTTAGTAATTTTCACAAATCGAGGGTATTTTAGTAACTCTACAAAGATAGGGTATTGGTCTCTTTCGGGTTTTAGTTATGATCTTTGGCCCATTAACAAGCCCTCGCGGCTAAGTGAACAGACACTGCGCACCAGGTAGGATTCTAGCGAAGAGGAGGTGGGCCACTAGGGCTGCTTAAATACCAAGCTCTCCCTAGACCCAATCCTAGACATACGTACGCCTGTTGCCACACTCCAGCTCGGTGACTTGTTCATGGACATGTTTAACTAGAGAAGTTAAGTCTTATGGATTTCAAGAGTTGTTTGACTAGGCCTAAGGTCCATAAACTCTAGCATACTTGCCTACGTCCCCATAAAGCCCATCAAACCTAACATGCATATCTTATCAAGGGTTAGAATACTTACTGCGTGGATCCGGTCTTGTGAGACTCAAGGCCCAAAACATTTTTCCTACCCTTATATCAATCTATAAAACACTACTGGACCCATTTCACAGTCTGAGTTTTGAACCAGGCTCTAATACCAAAATGTAACACCCCAAACCTGGCCCAAACGATACGACCAAATCTGGCATGCTATGGGTTGTTTGTTTAAGATCAAATCCTTTGATCGCTTTGAAGAAAGCATAGTTTTGAAAAAAACTTTCAAGTAGCGAGTTGTGTTGGAACCTTTGCTTGTTGATTTTAAAAATATCAGTTTTTTTAACCGGTTATTCATTACATGTGAAATTTTTGAAATAAACCTTAGCTTTTGTGTTGACCGTGTTTGAAAAGCCCACTTTTAATTCGCTTTATAATTAAATCTTTGAAAACATAAGTCTATAATCCTTGAACATGGATAACAGTAAACCGAAAAATTTAAACAAAGAGGCCTTATTACATGCTAACAAAAAAATCCTAGAATTTAAAACTAAAGGGAAACCCAGAAATCGGTTCACATAATAAAAGTCTCTATGGCCCCTCGAGTCTGCCTCGGCTCCCGTGTCCACGATCTACTGCTTATCTGAAAAGTTGGGAAAAATAAAAGGGTGAGTCACCAAGACTCAGTGTGTAAATCCCGGAATCACATAAATGGCTAAGGCCCAAAAACACATTTTGGCCTTGGCCCACACAAAACAGCAACAGAACAGATAAATGTTGAATGTCCCAACCCAACCTAAAGTCCCATCCTCTACACACTAACCCTTACTAGCCATCACACCGTAGGGATTTCTACAATCAACCCTCCATCCGCTACACACCATTTCGACAGTTGTGCTGCCTGTCATAAAGACCGATCACTATGTGACCTTATAATCGAATGTGGCAGAGCCACCGATCGCCATACGACCTTAATAATATATTGTGGTTTAACCACCGATCACTATGTGACCTATTAATCAAATGTGGCAAAGCCATCGATCGCCATGCGACCTTAATAATATATTGTGGTTTAACCATCGATCATTAAGTGACCTATTAACATGCTCTTCCCCTTCATCATATCAATCCCATCCCATGCATATGCACATGCAAAAGCAAAAACAACATGCCATCTACAGGTTAATAGGTTATCACATATATCGATACACATAGAGAATTTACTATGTTCACGTACCTAGCATCCTTAGCCTAACCCCTACGGGTTAATCGAATGTCCGTACAGCCTTTCCCAACTTTTTAGCTCATAACAGGTATAATACAGAAAATTTATGTGATAAAGATCTACACACCGATTCTGAGACAAGACGATACTTTCTATGTCAACACCGCAAGAGTCAATACGATCATTATCGCCTATGGTTTTGTTTCGAAGCTGGTCCACAACCCGATGGCCAATCTCTGACGGCAGACACCACACGCTTCTTAAACTTAGGGGTTGGTTTTACGGATCCAATTCCCTCCTTCGCCTGATCGACATTTGATTCCATCAAAAAACCTTATTAGTTGCTACCACCACAACATGTGGTTGCCAATCCTCAACACAGGATTTAGATCACGAATACACTAAACAAAACCCGACAAAAATCTAAAGAAACCCATACCTCAAAATCCCGAAAAGAGGTCTGGTTCAAAAACTAGTGATTTTTAGCTTTTGGAATCTAGATGATCCGATCTATTTTGATTCCTGAGATGTCGTCCCCAAAAGAAAACGCAAGAAGAAAAGAAGTATTAGACAAATCGACAACCTCAACAACCCAATTAGCCATTCGGCTTTGGCCCCCAAAACCGAAAGAGAAAAGATCAAAAGAAATCGGCACTTACCAACAGATTCAGCTTCTCCTAACAGATTTTGGCTTTTGAGAAGATCAAAAGAAAGACAGTGCAACAGGATCTATGAAGATTCGGCTTTGAAGAAATCGACAAAGAGAGAATAAAGGAAAGAACAATGATCATTCGGTTATAGGAAAAGAATGGAGAAGAGATGAGTTATGAGTTTCGGCTTTTGCAAAAAAAAAAAGATGATTGAGAGAAGAAAAGTAGGATGGAAGGAAAAGTAGCAATAGAGACGGTAAAGAAAAGAGAATTTCGACAGACTAGAGGTAGGTTCAGCTTTTGCAAAATTTTGAGAAAAGTGAGTGGGAGAATGAAGACTCAAATGCTGAAAATGAAGAGATATTCCCCTTACTTAATGCAAAATTTCGGCACCCCTTAAACAAATGCCAAAAATGCCCATTCCGAATCTCAAAACCTCATCCTATTAACAAGGTAATTTTGGCACCCCTAAAGCCCACTCTAAATCGATCCCTCCTCCCTCTTATAGTCAGAATTTTGGCCACCACCTAGCCTTCCAGATAATTCCTAAATTTTCTCCTTATCCTCATCTGATCACTCATCCACAGTGTCATTGATAACACCATCTCTTCCTCCCTTTATCAGCACTTTATCAACCTTATTATCCACATTAAATAATTCCTAATTTCAAGCATCCAAATCGAACTCCACTACTGCTCTTTGCTATTGCCGAAAATAAAAAGGTATCATGCGACTCGAACCTTAGACCTCCTTAACTGCTTAACACGCCACTCCTAGTCCCTGCATATCGCCACTGACCACTGGGCCACAAGCCCATTTTTGTGTGTTAATTCACAGATAATATATTTTAAGCCCTATCCTACCTGACTCTCCACTAGAGTGCCCAAATAGAAAATTTTTGCTAAGGCCTCGGCCCAACTTCGAGCCCTTTCTGGACCCCTAAAACATTCAAACAAGAATAATAAGCACAACAACACATTACAGCACGTCAAATGCAAAGCCCCATAAATTTGGGATGTGACACTCTCTCTCTGGCGATTTTCGGCGAGGACTCTAGCTCAACTCTGGCACCGATCATCGTCGCCCGCATGCCGCCGCCGCCTTGCCGAAATCCAAAAAAAAGGCAATTTTCCCCCTTTTTTTACGATTTATTTAAATATATATGTAGTAAAATAAAAATGAAAATTTTATATGTATGCAGATTCGAAAAAAGGAAAAAATAAATAAAAAATAAACATTTACTTGATTTTTGATTGTGTATATCTGTATTGTGTATATTCGTAAAAAATCCTCCCATTTTATAGATTGTATTGGGGTTTTTTAGCCCGGAATACAAAATAAATACAAATATTCTGTCTTGCTTATTTTTTGCCATTTTCTTTCCTTTTTCAGGTGAACGGCGAATATGGGGGCGCAATTCGCGCGCTGATGACGGTGTGATGTTCGGCGATGGCATACGTGGAGGGCGATGCGCGGCAGTGATGGCGCGCAGGAGGAGGCTGGAGGGTATTACAGCGCAAAGGTTCTGCCTTAGGGTTTTCGAAAATTTTACATTTTGGGCCACTTGGGCCGATTCTGCTATTGGGCCAGAGTAAGTTTATTTTAGGTCGGTTAGAGTTTAGGTTTGTATTGGGTTGTTGTAATGGGTTAGGTTAATGTGTTTGGGCTTGTAAAAAAACTTGGATTGTTTAATTTATTTGGTTTTATTATTTTTTGTAAGGTTTGTGGGCTCAAACAAATTGGGACTATTACAACTGTCATAATGTATAATATATATATAAAAGAAACGCTAAAATAAAAACGCCAACCCCTATACTATTCATGCCTATATTAATAACCCTAATTAGTAAATCCTTAAAAAAAGGCAAACTTAAATATACAAATTTTAATAAAAATATTAATAAAATAATCCAAAAATTTTCTCTTATGCATCGATTTGAGTCCTCTTGTCAAATCTTTCGTACAATCTATATATTTGCTTTTTCCCGATACATTGGACAATAATTATACCTATATAGAAATTGATCGATTAAGTGCCAAATTAGATAAAATTCATGTCTAAAGTTAATTAAAGTAAATAATAAAGATATGTCAATTAAGCTCATTATCAAAATTGAAAGATCTAACTAAATTTGTTTCAAGACTTGATCCCAAAAAAGGTCAAGAAGGTGCCTAAAAATGGCTTAGAAGTTTGACGTGAAAATCTGCCAAGAAATCTAGAAAATGTTGCTTTCTTTAATTAAGGTGGTTTTGTATGTTCTCTATTATGTTATTTTTTCCCCATAAATAGACATTATTAGGTTAAGACCTAGACATAACCACATTTAGTTTTATTTTATCTTTCATTTCCTTTTCTCTATGAGTTGCTTAACTTCTTTTTCTAATCAAAGGGATTTCTAAGTTTTGATTCTAAAAGTTTGTGAGATCCAGTTTGTTCTTATTTCTTTATTCTTTGGTATTAACATATCTTTCATTTTAATTATAGATATTTGGGTTTGTTGAATATTAGATTTGTATTTGATAATTTAGAATATTTTCCTTTTCAATTAGAATTTAATTCTTTAATTGGTTCTAATATTTGTAATGAATAACATAGTTGTGTATGTTGAAATATGCAATTCATTGTTATGTGGATATGTGAACTAGTCTAAATAAACTATGTTTGTGTGTTTGTTGGCTAGAGTTGAATCTCTTTAATGCTATTGATAAATTAAATCTTGAGCGATCATTATAATGTTATTTATCGATAAGGGAAACAATTAATGACATTCGTCTTTCTTATCGATAAGGTAAGAAGAGATTGGTTAGACACTTTCTAGTTTTAATACTCTATTTACTTTTAACCATTTTGAAGTTTCTACTAGTTAAGCAACCACCATCCATTCAACCAAATAATGTACCTTTATTGTATTGGAATTATAATTGGGTGTGAGAATGGTTGGTTAAAGAACCGAAGGAAAAGCAACATATCAAAATTAGCTTGACTTTTTATTTGTGCTCAATGTTCGATTTTACGAAGTTAAGGCATTATTTGAACCTTTCGATTGTGAAATAACATGTAAGAGTTTTTAGCCAAAAACGTTAAACAAAGGCAGTTACGGAGATGCAACTTGTAATGCCCCAAAATTTCTTGAGTTCCTGTTGGTTTGCCACAATTCGTTGCGGCAAATTAAGTTCTTTTCAACACTTAATGAACTTGCATTCGAGTAGTTTGTTATCATTTTATTCAATTTATATACTTAGTAGTTTTATCCTTTGAATTCAATAAAAATGAGCTTTTTATTGTGTTTTATGACATGCTAAGTCAATTTGGGCCTAAGGAAGAACTACATGTTGGTTAAGTATGCAAGATGATATTTAAGGCCTACGAGTCAATAGACTGCCCCTGATGTTGCAACATTCAGAAGGGATGTCGTGACAACAATCTTCAAATGTCCTAGAGGAATATCCAACCATCAATGTAGCAAGAACAAACCTCGAATCTAGAGGGGGAGTATTCATCCTTCAATGTCGTGAGAACAGCCATAGGATGTCACGACACCCAACTTTGAAGCAAGAGAGGGGACATTTGATGTTTATTCTTGCGACAATGGCCATAGGATTTTGCGACACTGGTCTGACGAGGCCTCTTTATCAACCAATAGTGTTTTTCATCCATACAACCATAATTAACATGTTTAACAGAATTGACCCAATTTGGTCAATAAACAGTAACACTATAAATATAAGTTCTCAAAACTCAATTAGGGAGCTCTTTTAATTTTTGCAATTTTCTTTCTTCTTAGAAAAGTGTTTTAATTTGGTTTTCTATTCAAACAATTTTGGATTTCAATTAAAGTTTAGTTTTCAATTCTTTTTGTAATTCTACTTCATTTATTTTTGTTTATGCTTCAGTTGCATTGCAATCAACATCCATTCAAAGGGTTTTAGAGATCAAAGCTTCAACAATTATTTGTGGATCTAGATTTCTTTTATCCCTTTTCTTACTTTTACATTTACTTTGAATGCGCAAAATTTGATTAGGGAAAATTGCATCTAGTATGGACATGAATAAGAACCCTAGGAAGATTGAAGAGAAAAATGGGAATGATTAAGGGTTTAGGGTTTACCACAAATCAGTTGGCATAGGTTTAGTGAAATTAAACCCTTTGATTGACGACCCTGGGAAGTAACTTAGGTAGATGAGTATGAAAAAATAGTCTACTTATAACCAACTTAATTTATTCTAATTTAAGCTATCAAGTCGAAAGATAAGTTTTTTAGATCGATCAATTAATTTAGTTGTAGGTCGAAAGGTATTAACTAGGTTAATCGTTAGTTGATTTATTAAAAACCTGAATATGAAGTTAATCATGAACACAAATGCAAGTTAATCTTCTATATGCTTAATTTGGTTGAAATTCGGATATTTTATTTTGGTGTTTACTCCTATGATCATTTATAAATCATCTTTTTATTATATGCATTTTCGTAATATAATTAGTACGTAAGTAGTATTTAGACCAAGTAGTGTGTTAATTTTCAATTTAGTTTAGGCAAGTCTCTCTTGGGTAAAATCCTCGAAATATTTCCTTATATTTCGTTGTAACACTTACTATATTACAATTTGACCTATATATTTGCAGATACTGTGCGTAATTAAATATATTTAATTGTAAATTTGCAAGCCCCAACACACACTAATTTCGAGGCAACTAATGTCGAAATTAGCAATATAATTAAATATATTTGCATGCTAATTGCACATTGCAAATTTGCTACCTGGGAGGTTTCAGCATTAGATTAAATTGCTAATTTTGCATGCTAATAAACTAAGTAGGTAAATCGAAAGTGTTGGAAAAGAACCCGATTGGAAAATGATTTTCTTACACAGTGGAAAATTAAAATTTTGAAAACCGACTCGGTTTGTGATATTTATAGTAATAAACCTTAACCGAATGCGTGCCTGTGTTTTCGAATAAGTGGGTCCTTGATGTCTTCTAGCTTTCAACCAAACGATCTTTTCTGCTATTCTCATTGTAACGCCTCACCCGTATTCAATACCAGAATAGGGTTACGGAGCATTATCGGACTTACGAAACAATTAAACAACTATTTAACATACATTTGCTCAATTCAATCATTAATCATTCCATCTTAATCAGTTTGTCCCTATTAAGAGCCTACAAGGCCTTAAACATGCTTTGGTAGCGGTTCGGGACTAAACCGATAACTCAGGAAATTTTCAACACTTAGCAAATTTTTTGTAACACCCGAACTCTACCCAAACATTTCAATCGAATTTGGTTTGCTACTGAGAAAACATTTTGAAAACCATTTTAAAATCGATTTAAAATTTTGTTGAAATGCCTTTCATTTTCAATTCTCTTTGTTCAAAACCATACTTAATTTGATTAAAATATTTATTGAGTCGAATTGTTTACGACTTCAAATGTACCGATGGCACTTTAAAACATTTTATGCTTAATTTGAGAAAACATGTGCATCCATTTTAACATCATCAAATAGTTTAAACAAAACATTCAAAACATGCAAGAATAACAAAAATAATTCTAGGAGGCCTTATTACATCTTAAATAAAACAAACCAATGTAAAAATAATTAAAATTCAAAGTTCTTTTATATCTAATGTCCACTGCATGGCCACCTCGAGTCCATCCGGTTCCTCATCCGCAATCTACGAGTCACCTGAAAAATTAAAGGAGAAGGTGAGTCACCAAGACTCAATGTGTAACCCTTCCCTGATTTAGTGCAACAACATACACAAATCATAACCAATTAACATGCATAAGTTTAAGATGCACCCATCCTAACCATCCAAATGCCTTTCTCTACCCCGTGTGGTACCAAACCACTGGTGGTGCCAAACCACTGGTGACGTATAGTCACAAATGTGATGCCAAATCACTGGAGATACCAAATCTCTGGTGTCCGAGGACACAAATCGAATGATGGGGCCAACCCATCGTGTGATACCAAATCACTGGCGTCAATCCCATATCTCAAAGTGGGGCCAACCCACGGTGGTGCTAAGCCACAGTGACGAGACGCTATGAGGTGCCAAACCTCTGGAGGTACCAAACCTCTCGGTGACCGTAGTCATAATGTGTTACCAAAACACCGTGTAAAATCGACACGAATATCATCGCCTCCACTCATTAGATCCCACATGAATCAATAATATTTAATTAACAATTGTCATGCCAATGGATTTATTAATCAATATCCAACAGATCTATCATGAGCCATATATTATAAGCCACATACCAAATGTATCATGCTTCCCAAAAGCATCAAATAGTAATCTCATAGCAACAAAGACTTACCAATCCTTGTTTATACCATAATGGTATTACATCCGTATCTACACAAACCAATTAAACATACATATAATACTTAGCATATTAAATAGTTATAAGATGTGTATGTACACACCGCCACCAACGATAGTCCTAATCCTAAAAGAGTCAATTAGCCACACAAGATTTCTTGCTCCTATATTTGGCCAAACACAAGAGTTAGGGACATGGACTATTCTACCAAACTAAATAATTCTACTGGGTTATCTTATGAACCCTAAACCTCACCTAATCGCCTTCGAGTACTAATTCACGCAACCCAGACGCTGAATCTGCTTCACTTCCCTACAATCGGCAACCATTAAAATAAATAATAGCCTTCGGCTTTAGAATAATCAAAAGAATAATCCCTTAAAATGAATCCTTACCACCTTTGACTTACCAACCTTTGATTGCTAGAGAGATATAGGGCTTAAATCAATCGCTTCCAAAGTCCCAAAGAGCCTCTCTTTCAAAACCGATTGTACAAAAATCAAAGAAAACTACCCTTGAATATTCAGCCAAAACAAAGACTATAAGAGAAGAAATGGTTCGGTTATGGTTGATTTGAAAAGAAAAGAAGAAATAAGAATGGAAGTAGGTGTTTTATCTTTGAACAAATGAAAAGAAAATGGTATTTGAGATGGAGAAATATTCTGCTAAGAGAGTGAAAAGAAAATGTTTATGAGCCAATGTCAAAAAGAAAAGAAAAAGAGATGAGGATGAAAGATGAGATTCGCCAACACCTTTTGCCTAAAAGAAAAGTTCACAAAATCCAACGTTGTTACGGTTTCAAGAGAAAATGAAAGGAAGAGAATAGCACTTTTGGTTCAACAAAATGAAGGCTAAAACACAAACATATTTTGCACAAAAGTGCACAATAACAATCGACCAAAGGAAAGAGTTTTTGGAGAGGAAAAGCAAAATGCAAAAGGATGCACAAAAGAGGAATTGGCCAACTATTCCCCCCTCTAAACCACCTAACAAAATTCGCCACCCACCTAGACACCCATGCCGTCCACATACATGCACTAAAGCTTAGGATTACTTTCCAAAACACCTCCCTATTCCATGCCTTTGTCCCTCATCATACCATAACCTTAAGAATCTTATCCCCATCTTCAAGCTTTCCTAAGCAAAATTCAACTTACCAAAAGATGAAAGGCTTATCATAAACATAGGTTGACCGGCCATTAATGTTAAAATACAAAATAAACTTTCAAATTGCTAAACATACTACTGGAACTCTAACCTCAAGCCACCTTTCAAACTCCTTAACCAACTTGCCACTTACTCCTCTTGTGCTTTAATTAATACTTAATTTAACTTAAGTGCTCAGCTCCCTTAATCCACTTTATTAAATAAACCATACTAAAATTATTCTACTAAACCGAGCATACTCAAGACCCTAATGTAGTCTTATAACTTTACTTAATAATATCACAACAATTCATACACAAGAAAAATAATTTAATCACAAATAACCCCAAATTTTGGATGTTACGATTCTACCTCTTAAAATAATTTCGACCTCTAAATTACGATCAAAAAGGTGGGGATATTCTTTGCAAGATCACACTCTCGGGTTCCCACGTAGCTTCCTCAAAGACCATGGTTTCGCCATAGTACTTTCACCAAAGGTCTCGACTTCTACATAAAACCTTGATATCTCGATCTAAGATTTGGATTGGCTCCTCCTCGAAAGATAGGTCCGAGTTAACCTCAATCTCGCCATCGGTAAGACGTGTGATGGATCGGATCGATACTGCCTAAGCATTGACACATGAAAGACGTCATGAATCGACTCAACTCACGGCAGCTCGAGTGATAAGCTACCATCCCACTCGCTTAACATCAGATATGGCCCAATGAACCTAAGGCTTAGCTTCCTTTTTTCCCAAATCGCAATACCTTCTTCCAAGGCGACACCTTGGAAAAACTTTATCTCCCACAAGATATTCCATTTCCTTGCACTTGAGATCGGCATAGGACTTACGCTTATCCGACGCTTCCTTGAGACGAGTCGAATCATCTTCACTTTATCTTCGCTTCGCTACCAACTCGACCCAAAAACTCGCGTCCTCCCAACTCCGCCCAACACGTAGGAGTACGACATTTTCATCCATCTGAAGGCTTCATATGGAGCCATCTCAATGCTCGCTGATAACTATTGTTGTGCGAATTCGCCAATGTGAGATATTCCTCCCAATTACCATAGAAATCCAAAACACAACCTCTCAAAGATATCCTCTAAAATCAGATCACTCTTTCCGATTGTCCGTAAGTTTGCGGGTGAAAGGCTGTGTTGAAGTCCAATCTCGCTCCCAAGGCTTGATGCAAAGCTCTCCAAAACCTTGACGTAAACCTCGGATCCCTATCCGAGATAATCGATACTAGCACACCATGCAATCTCACTATCTCAGCTACATATAACTTTGCTAGCTTCTGAAGCGAATAATCTACCCTTACCGGTATGAAATGTGCTGACTTAGTTAGTCGATCCACAATTACCCAAACTGAGTTCTTTTTGCTAGGCGTGAGGGGTAATCCACTGACAAAGTCCATAGTGATCCTCTCCCATTTCCACTGAGGGATCTTCACCAGTTGGAGTAACCTAGATGGTAACTGATGTTCCGCTTTGACTTGTTGACACGTCAGACACTTACCCACGAACTCGCCATTACTTCCGCCGCACTGCCACCAAAACTGCTCTCTCAAATCCCGATACATCTTGTTACCTCCGAGATGCATAACATATGGGCTGCTATGTGCGTCCCAAAGAATCCTTTGTCTCAACTCCACATCCTTCGGCATACAAGCTCTCCCTTTAAAGTACAAAACTCCATCACTAGACAGACTAAAATCCTCTAATCCACCATTCTGAACTTGCAACCTCCGATCATTCAAACCATCATCCTCTAACTGCTTCTCCTTAATCTGATCTAACCAAGTCGGCTTGACTTGTAATTCTGCCAAAAGACTTCCATCGTCAAACAGACTAAGTCGAGCAAACATCAATCTTAAATCCGATACACCCTTACGGCTCAACGCGTCTGCCACAACGTTTGCCTTACCAGGATGATACTCGATCGAACAGTCGTAGTCCTTCAACAGTTCAATCCACCGATGTTGCTTCAAATTCAAATCCTTCCGAGTCAAAAGATACTTAAGACTCTTGTGATCCGTGTGACTATCGACTTCTCCCGCATAAATAATGCCTCCATATCTTCAAAGCGAAGACTACGATACCGCTAACTCCAAGTCGTGCGTTGGATAGTTAACCTCATACGGTCTTAGCCGATGGGACGATAGGCCACTACCCGCCTTCTTGCATCAATACACATCCCAAACCAAGATGGGACGATCACAAGAAACCGTAAACAACTTCTCGCCTCAGTCAGTACGTAACCGGAGCTTCCGTCAGAATCTTCCTTAGCTTGTCAAAACTTTCTTGTTGCTTCTCCGTCCACACAAATAGAATTCCCTTTCTTAATAACTTAGTCAACGGTGCCGCGATTAAAGAGAATCCTTCCACAAACCTCCGATAGTACCCTGCCAGACCCAGAAAACTTCAAATTTCTGCCACCAACCTAGGCGGTTTCCAGTCCAACACCGCTTCGATCTTACGAGGATCTACTCTAATCCCTTCTACTGACATTACGTGACCTAAGAAAGCCACCTCTCTAAGCCAAAATTCGCACTTACTGAATTTGGCATATAATTGCTTCTCCCTCAGTACTTGTAGAACTATACGCAGATGCATGTCATGTTCCTCCTCCGTCTTTGAGTAAACCAATATGTCGTCTGTGAACACCACGACAAATTGATCCAAATCGCTGAAATACCCTATTCATTAAGTCCATGAATCTTTGTCTTGCATTGGTCAACCCAAATGGCATCACCAAAACTCGTAATGCCCATACCTTGTACGAAATGTCGTCTTGTGCACATCAACCTCCTTCACCTTGAGTTGATGATATCCCGACCTAAGATCTATCTTCGAGAATATCGATGCACCCTTCAGTTGGTCAAACAAGTCATCAATCCGAGGCAACGGATACCTGTTCTTAATCGTTAACTTGTTCAATTGGCGGTAGTCAATACACATCCGCATTGAACCGTCTTTTTTTTGACAAACAGCACAGGTGCTCCCCACGGAGATATACTTGGTCGGATAAATCCTTGGTCCAAGAGCTCCTGAATTTGAGCCTTCAGTTCCACCAATTCCTTTGGTGCCATTTGGTACGGTGCTATAGACACAGGTGTCGTTTCGAGTAACAAGTCTATACCGAATTCAACTTCCCGATCTGGAGGCAAACCCAGAAGTTCTTCAGGAAATACGTCAGCATATTCCTTTACAATTCGAACATTCCCCACAGAAAACTCTTTAGCTTCCAAAGCACACACATGAACAATGAACGCCTCACAGCCCTTCCTGACCATCTTCACCGCTTTCAACATAGATACCACGTTGGATAGATAATCTCTCTTATTACCTATCATGACCACTTCTTTACCTTCAACCATCTTCAAAACCATGCGTTTAGCAGCGCAATCCAAACTTGCTTGGTATTTGACCAACCAATCCATCCCAAGAATCAGATCGAACTCCTCAAACGGCAGTTCCATCAGATCGGCTACAAACACTACCCCTTGGAGTTCTAGGGGTACATCTCTATACAGCTTATCTACTTACAGAGAGTAACCTAAAGGACTAAATACGGTCATCCTCCTAGAAGATTTCAGAAACTAAACTCAAAGTCTTAACTATGCCACTAGCAACGTAAGAATGAGTCGAGCCGCATCTATCAAAGCGTTATATGGGACACCAAAGATTAAAAACGTACGATTATGGCGTCGGTCGTCTCCTCCTCCTCACGCCTCGCAAAGATACACCAAACCAGTCGCCTAGCATTCGTGTTGCTTGCACCTACCGCTCGATGATCCACGGCCTCGCCCGTAACCATTGCCTCTACCATTACCTCGACCTCTGCGTTGAGCGGTCCCTCCTTTCTCGAATCGAACACGACCTTGACCTTGACCGATTCTGGCTTGCTTACGTGGGATATCCCTCACACGATGATCCACCGAACCACACTCGAAACATCTTTTTCCTCCGGTCCAACATTCGTCCCAATGAAATTTCCCACATCGTTTACCGTCGGTGGTCCCTCGATTAGCGATAATAGACCTCCTGCATCGATTCGGCTCATTTTGCTTAGCCCTCTTCGAACATTACCGGTGACCGGATGATCCATATCCTCTCTTATGCTTATTCGGTCATAGTTACGCCTTCCAGATTCCTTTATTCTTTCGGCCATCTTAGCCTTTTCAACTAAAGTAGTAAACTCTCGCTCTCGATGTGGAGCAATCAACAATCTCATTTCGTCCTTCAAACCATCTTGAATCAAACACATCGCTTCGTGCTCAAGCCACAATACCTCCAAGATATCGGCTCAATCTTAAGAACTCGACCTCATACTCGACACGGTTACTCCTTGGACCAAACTTCAGAATGCCTTACGCTGCGCATCAACGTAACTAGACCCATTATATTTCTTTTGATAAGCGGTTTTGAAATACTCCCAAGTAAGATCGTCTTGTAGCACCATCTCGAACAGTGAGCCACCATCGATATGACTCATCCTTGAGAAGCGACACCGCCCTTTCAGTTTCTCCTCATTTGTCAAATCTATTTCATCCATGATTCTTTCGGTCGATTCTAGCCAATACTCACCAGTATTGGCGCTACACCAGATACTCCTCGGAAAATTCAGCTCCGTTAGCTCAAGTCTCTCGGTACCGATTTAGAGCTCCTCCACCTCCACCCATTCCACTACCCTTTCCGAACCATGACATTGCTTGTGACACTGCGTCATCACCCGTCGATCACGCTCTTGGCTCCAAAGGTTGAGGTGGTGGTGGCGTGGTATATCGTTCTCGGATCCACGACGACCTGACTGTGTTACGATCATCATCCTACCCCTTCCGCGTCCACGACGGCCACATCCTCTAAAGCTCATTCTAACTATCGTACTTTAATCTGATTAGGAAATTTTATGAATTAGTACATGTTTCACTTGATTATCCGCAAAAAAAAAAATTTATGAAAAGAATTTAATAGATATTCTTTCGATCAAACAGAGTTTTAAGTCTTCTATCTAGTTTACAGAAAAGTACATCCATTCCTAATACCTTTCATACCTATGCACTCTTGGGCATTTCATCTGATTTCTAACCTGGGGTATTTTCGTCATTTTCCTACAAGGGTATTTTCATAATAAACCAAGAAATTTGAAAAATTTAATAAATCAAATCATTTTGTAATTTCAAAAATTGAGGAATATTTTCGAAAAATTCTTCAATTTAAAGGTATGGCAAAATTTTGAAACCCAGGGGTATTTTGGTAATTTTGTCAATCAGGGGTAATTTTGTAAATTCCAAAAGTCAGTGTATATATTTTGAAATACAAGATTTTCGGTTACTTTTGCAAAGTAAGAAGATTTTATTGAAATCGGGGTAATTCGGTGATTCTAGAACCAAGGGCATTTTCGTAATTTTGCCTCTAAGGGCATTTTGGTAATTTTGATAAACCAAAAATATTTGATAATTTCTGAAGATAAATTTGTCCTACTATCTAAAAGAGATAATTTAGTGATTTTAAAACCGAAGTTTTCCTTAAAACATGACTAGTCCTTTTGGGTTTTATTTAGGGTTTTACTTAGTAACCGAGTCCTCTTGGTTAGGGTGAATCGAAGCTACGCACTAGGTAGGAATCCCTTGAAGAGGAGGTGAGTCACGAGGACCGCTTAAATACCAAGCTCTTAGGATCCAATCTCGGACATGCGCACCAAGGTTACCACACTCTAACTCAAATGACTTGGTCACGGGTTGGTTTTAATTAGGCCATTAAAGTCTTATGAGTTTTGTTGGGGTGGACTAGTCCTAAGGTTCAACACCTATCACACTAACTATGTTCCCTACCTACCCTTCTACAATAATAATCCATACAAAAAGTTAGAGGTACTTACCTAGGCGGATTGGTGCTGGAGACTCGGTGCCATGCTTATTCAAAACCAAAATATTTCAAATAGGCCTACTAAAAACATTTTTGGGCCTTGGGCCCCAGTAGAGCTTTGAACGGCTCGATACCAATTTGTAACACCTAACCCGCCCAAACATTTCGGCCGAATTTGGTTTGCTCTGAGAGAAAACATTTTGAAAACCATTTTAAAACCGATTTAAAATTTTGTTGAAATGCCTTTCATTTTCAATTCTCTTTGTTCAAAACCATACTTAATTTGATTAAAAATATTTATTGAGTCGAATTGTTTACAGACTTCAAATGTACCCGATGGCACTTTAAAACATTTTGCGTTTAATTTGAGAAAACATGTGCATCCGTTTTAACATCATCAAATAGTTTAAACAAAACATTCAAAACATACAGCAATAACAAAAATAATTCTAGGAGGCCTTATTACATCTTAAATAAAACAAACCAACAGAAAAATAATTAAAATTCAAAGTTCTTTTATATCTAATGTCCATTGCATGGCCACCTCGAGTCCTCCGGTTCCTCATCCGCAATCTACGAGTCACTTGAAAAATTAAAGGAGAAGGTGAGTCACCAAGACTCAATGTGTAACCCTTCCCCCATTTAGTGCAACAACATACACAAATCATAACCAATTAACATGCATAAGTTTAAGATGCACCCATCCTAACCATCCAAACGCCTTTCTCTACCCCGTGTGGTACCAAACCACTTTGGTGGTGCCAAACCACGGTGACGTATAGTCACAAATGTGATGCCAAATCCTTGGAGATACCAAATCTACGGTGTCCGAGGACACAAATCGAATGATGGGGCCAACCCATTGTGTGATACCAAATCATTGGCGTCAATCCCATATCTCAAAGTGGGACCAACCCACGGTGGTGCTAAGCCACGGGACGAGGCGCTATGAGGTGCCAAACCTCTGGAGGTACCAAACCTCCGGTGACCGTAGTCACAATGTGTTACCAAAACACCGGTGTCCGTCGACACGAATATCAACGCCCCTCCACTCATTAGATCCCACATGAATCAATAATATTTAATTAACAATTGTCATGCCAATGGATTTATTAATCAATATCCAATGATCTATCATGAGCCATATATTATAAGCCACATACCAAATGTATCATGCTTCCCAAAAGCATCAAATAGTAATCTCATAGCAACAAAGACTTACCGAATCCTTGTTTATACCATAATGGTATTACATCCGTATCTACACAAACCGATTAAACATACATATAATACTTAGCATATTAAATAGTTATAAGATGTGTATGTACACACTGTCACCAACGATAGTCCTAATCCTCAAAGAGTCAATTGGCCACACAAGATTTCTTGCTCCTATATTCGCCAAACACAAGAGTTAGGGACATGGACTATTCGACCAAACTAAATAATTCTATGGGGTTATCTTATGAACCCGAAACCTCACCTAATCGCCTTCGAGTACTAACTACGGCAACCGGTATGCGAATCTGCTTCACTCCCCTACAATCGGCAACCATTAAAATAAATAATAGCCTTGACTTTAGAATAATCAAAAGAATAATCCTTAAAATGAATCCTTACCACCTTTGACTTACCAACCTTTGATTGCTAGAGAGATATAGGGCTTAAATCAATCGCTTCCAAAGTCCCAAAGAGCCTCTCTTTCAAAATCGATTGTACAAAATCAAAGAAAACTACCCTTGAATATTCGCCAAAACAAAGACTATAAGAGAAGAAAAAGGTTCGGTTATGGTTGATTTGAAAAAGAAAAGAAGAAATAAGAATAGAAGTAGGTGTTTTATCTTTGAACAAATGAAAAAGAAAATTGTATTTGAGATGGAGAAATATTCGCTAAGAGAGTGACAAGAAAATGTTTATGAACCAATGTCAAAAGAAAAGAAAAGAGATGAGGATGAAAGATGAGATTCGCCAACACCTTTTTGCCTAAAAGAAAAGTTCACAAAAATCCAATGTTATTACGGTTTCAAGAGAAAATGAAAGGAAGAGAATAGCACTTTTGGTTCAACAAAATGAAGGCTAAAACACAAACATAGTTTGCACAAAAGTGCACAATAATAATCGGCCAAAGGAAAGAGTTTTTGGAGAGGAAAAGCAAAATGCAAAAAGATGCACAAAAGAGGAATTGGCCAAATATTCCCCCCTCTAAACCACCTAACAAAATTCAGCCACCCACCTAGACACCCATGCCGTCCACATACATGCACTAAAGCTTAGGATTACTTTCCAAAACATCCTCCTATTCTATGCCTTTTTCCCTCATCATACCATAACCTTAAGAATCTTATCCCCATCTTCAAGCTTTCCTTAAGCAAAATTCAACTTACCAAAAGATGAAAGTCTTATCATAAACATAGGTTGATTAGGCCATTAATGTTAAAATACAAAAATAAACTTTCAAATTGCTAAACATACTACTCGAACCTCTAACCTCAAGCCACCTTTCAAACTCCTTAACCAACTTGCCACTTACTCCTCTTGTGCTTTAATTAATACTTAATTTAACTTAAGTGCTCAGCTCCCTTAATCCACTTTATTAAATAAACCATACTAAAATTATTCTACTAAACCGAGCATACTCAAGACCCCTAATGTAGTCTAATAACTACGAATAATATCACAACAATTCATACACAAGAAAAATAATTTAATCACAAATAACCCCAAATTTCTGGATGTTACATTTTTCTTCAAGTCAGGGGTCACACGCCCGTATGGCCAGGCCATGTGTCTCACACGGCCACCAGACATGCCCGTGTCACAGGCCGTGTGAAAATAGGGGGTAAATAATGACTTGGGTCACATGGCCAACCACACGCCCGTGTGTCTAACCCGTGTGCCCTTCGAAGTGGTCACACACGCCCGTATGTCAGGCCGTGTGTTAGGCCGTGCCAAACCTATAGGGTATACTGTATTATGTAACACGGCCAAGTCACACGCCCGTGTGCTAGGCCGTGTGCCAATTATGGGGTACACTGACTTGTACCACAATGCCAAGCACACGCCCGTATGTAAGACCGTGTGGTGTATACTGACTTCATTTCAATTTCAACACCAGGGGACACACGGCCATGTACCAAGACCGTGTGTCACACACAGCTGAGACACACTCCCCTGTCTCTGCCCGTGTGGACAAAAATAGGCTATTTACCAAGCCAATTTGCCACCCAAAATCTTATGTACCTAAACAACCCAAATGGTACCAATTCACAGAACAATATGCAATCCAAAACATCCAAACCAAGCCTAAATCTTACTATTTCAATACTAACCAATTCAAGGCACATAAGTATCACAATATACTAACTAAATTCATACCAATTCTTGTCTACTCAATCATCAAAATGACCATTATCAAAGATGCTTTATTAGGTCTAATTTCACAAGCATACTAACTTTCTCAAATCATCAATTTGACATTCATAATACCAACTAGCAATAATGACCATAATTCTCATAATATAAATCATTCTCATATCTATCCATGAACTTAACTATCAATAAATATGCATATATATAAGCACATAACCAAATTCTTCAAATTAAGCCAAATTTCATGGCTATAATTAAAAGCCAAAACATAAACATTTACAATGCCAATTCATTTGGCCAACTTCATTACCAAAACATAATCAACAAGACTCAAATACCTATACATGTCATATACTTAAAACGTAGTTTCAAAAGTACCAAAGAGTTTGTGGATAGTGCGATGAAGTCTCCGACAATCCCGAATCTGAGCTAGCTTTGAAATCACTAAAAAATGGAAAAACAACAAAGTAAGCTATATAGCTTAGTAAGCTCGTATGTTAATAATGAGCAACTATCATTATTCATTAATCATCCATATAATAGAAAACAATGTGCAACAAACCTATTAAATCTCAAGTCATCATATAATCATTCATAGAACTTACTAAGGAACTCATCAATTTCATAGTTTTCAATACTCAATTCATTTCCGTACATACCTGTACCATCCGATACAACTCTAATAATCAATCACATCCTTCTTTTACCCGTTAAACCATTCGAAATAGAAGTTGGATACTCGAGGTCTCAATCGATAAGTACCTATACCATGGCTCGTAGCCAAATCAAGGCAACTTATCCAAAATTCTGATATCATGGCCTGAAGCCAAATCAGCCAATATGCATGGCCCAAAGCCAAATTAGTTTATCTCGCACACATAGTGCTAAATCATGGCCCGAAGCCAACTCAAATATACCTAATGACATGTCACTAGCAACCTAAACTATTCCTAAGATTCAATTGGGATTTCAACTGTCGAATCTTCATCGAATCATTTCCAAACTCGTCAGTAATCACATAATCACAATTCATGCTATATCAAATCATATAAAATACATTTCAAATGAATTTATAACATACGAACTTACCTTGGATGTTAAAATGGAGAACCGAGTCGATTAATTATTAACTTTCATTTTTCCCCGATCTAGATCTGGATTCTGCTTTTCTTGATCTAAGTGTATTCAAAATTAACTTATTAAATCATCTATTCATTCAATTTAGTCCAAAAACATACTTTAAAACACATTTACACTTTTTCCCACATATTTCACATTTTTCACAATTTAGTCCTTATTGTATAAAATCACAAATTAGTGAAATTCCAATTATACCCATGCTAGTCGAATTACTATTATGCCCTAGTAGCCCATATTTTTCATTTATTTCACATTTTAACCACTGACTTTACACATTTCTCAAATTCAATCTCTATTTTGTATTTTCACTCAAAATCACTTAACAAAACTTGTTTAACTATCAACAAATAATCAAAATCTATCATCAAACATCAAAAATTATACCTATTCATCAATGGCATCATTCAAAATCTTTAACAGTTTTGCAAATTAGTCTCTGGGCTAGTTAGTACTAGCTGTAACGATCTCAAAAAAAATAAAAATCATTAAAAACGGGACAAAAACATACCTCAATTAGCTATTAAAGCTTGACCAAATGAAGAAGATAAAAATGGTGTTCTTTCACCCTATTTCTCGATGGTGGAAGCTTGATGAAGATGATGATATTGTGTTTGTTTGATTATAACTTAAGTTATTATATAATTTACCAATTTAACCTTGTTAATAAACCATTAAAACAACATATATTATATTCATAAAGGTCTACTCACACAAATAATGGTCTAATTACCACATAAGGACCTTAACTTTAAGGTTCTATAGCTATTAGATACTTTTAGTTAATAGAACTCCACTTTTACACTTTACGTGACTTAGTCTTTTTCTCAAATTGACCATTTAAACGATAAAATTTCTTCACGAAATTTTCACACATACATGCTATCATGCTGTAAACATTAAAATAACAATAAAATAAATATTTTGACCTCAACTTTGTGGTTTTGAAACCACTGTTCCTATTTGACCAAAAACGGGTTGTTACACTCATACCACGAACTGCTTCAAGTGTGAGATTGAACCAATTTAACCAAAACATAGAACTAGAAAAAGTTTACTTTTACGGGTAGAAACTGGTAAAATTGTTATTCTGGAAAAATATATTTAAAAATTGAAAATAAATTCTTTCTATTTTTCGAAAGAATAAAAATCTCTCAAAAGTTGTGTAAATAGCTCTACTAGTGCCATCTATTTATAAGAAGAGAAGCTAGAACCCTTGTAGAGTTTTAGAAGTTTATTTCAACTAGAAAAATAATATCCTAGTTTATCTAGGATATAGGGGGCTACAACTCTAGTTAATGATACTAGGGTTTTGCCATCCTGCCTCCTTACATGAAGGGTTTTGGGCCTCTCCCACATCGGGTCCAATTACGAGTACTTCCTGAGTCTTTTGACCCAGTACTCTATAATATGATCCAACCCAATTTAGTTTTTTTATTTCTCAAAATAAACTTTAATATTTACATATTAAATAATTTTATCATCTCAATTTTACCCTAGTAAAATTTTGACGATTTACCCTCGATAAAATTTTGAGAAAATTCGTTCAATATGTCACAACTCAACATGTTCACTATGACTGAATTGTTTATTTTCATTTTCGGGCTTCAAAGTAGTCCAAAAATATAAACTCATTCTTCCATCAAATTTTAAGTAATCATAAGATTGCAAATTTCCATTTTCCTTTTTTATTTCCTTTTTTGGAAACCTACATTTATTTCCAAATGATTCATTTCTCCATTTCGGAAAAAATCATAATCATTCTTGAATGTTTATTATTTCCTTTCATATTCATTTTGTTCATTTCGCTCATTTCTATTCAAACACACAATTCATTTCTGGTTTCAACGAGCTAGCGAAGGGACCGGTTGGACATTTGTAGTTAAGGCTCAAATGACTTATAATCAAGTTTTGGATTTTCACCTATTAATTATAAACTCATTTAGTCACAAAGTCATTCCACTATAGTATCATGACTAAGCTCTCCCCAACGATATACCATTTCGAAAGCAACTACTCAGTGCTCGCCTAATGACATTGTCATAAGTGTGTTACCCTTATAGGATATCATTGATCTCTTTGGCATAATATTCATTTTGCCAATATGACCATATTTTATCTCATTGTAACCATTACATCTTCCTTCATGAAAAGTCAATCACTATCAAATAATGATCATGTAACATCCCAAACCAGGCCCATGCGTCATGACCGGATTCAAATGCTACAAGTTTAATCTTGAAAACTTTACTCTGATGGATTTTGGAAAAACTTAGTTTATTATAGTTGAATAATCAATTAAGTGTGAAATTTTTAAAAGAACTTTAACATTTGCGTTGATTGAGTTTGAAAGGCCCAAAAGAAAAAAAAATAATAAATCAGCACCTAAGTTATGGAGGCCTTATTACAGAAATATTCCCAAAAATTAAAACTTAAATGAAAACAAAACCGAAAATTATCTATGTAGATAATAGTCTTAATGGCCCCTCGAGTCCGCCTCGGCTCCCTTGTCCACGAACTACCGCTCATCTGAAAAGTGGGAAAAATAAAAGGGTGAGTTACAAAGACTCAGTGTGCAAATCTCGAAATCACATAAAAGCCTTGGGCCCACAAAAACATTATGGGCCTTGGCCCACACACAATTGTAACAAAATATTTCACGCAACATGGCCCATCCCAAACCTAAGAGTCCATCCTCTACACACCCCCATATCAACCATCACACCGTGGGGATTTCTACAATCAACCCTCCATTCCCTACACACCATATCGATCACTATGTGACCTATGTGGCAAAGCCACCGATCGCTTATGCAAACCTCAGAAAATACATTATAGTATTTTGACAGCTATGCTGCCTGTCATTAAGACCGACACTATGTGACCTATGTGGCAAAGCCACCGATCCCCTCGCGACCTGCTCCCCTTCCATAAATCAATCAATCAATCCCATACCATGCATACACACATGCAAGAATCAAAACATCAAGCCATTTAAACAGATCTCAGACTTTCACATACATCGATACTCATAGAGAAGTTTCTATGATTATGTACCTGGCATCCCTTGCCTACCCTTTTTAGGTATTACGACTATTCATACAGCCTCTCTTTCTGGCTTTTAGCCCATATCATACACATATATTACAACAATACTTATGTGTTAAGGATCTACACACCTGATTACGGTTATGACGACACCCTCAATGTCGACACTATCAAAAGCCAATACGACTGCTATCTGCCTAAGATACTGTTCAAAAGCCGATCCACAACCCAGCGACCAATCTCGAACAACGGACATTGCTCGTTTCTTAAACTTAGGGATTGGATTTACGGTCCCAATCCTCTCCTTTTCCTGATCCATATTTGATTCCATCAAAAGTCCTTGTCAGAACTACTATAACGAAGTAAGGTTGTTAAACCATATTATATGAGTTAAGATCTCAAATATGATAGCGAATCTAATAGGAATCTAAAAAAAACCCCTTACCTTGAAATCCCGAAATACATAGGATACTTAGAGATTAACGATTTCTGGGTTTTGAGATCTGGATGATTCGATCTATTCTGATTTCGAAGTGTTGCCCAAAAGAACATGAGATTAGTGGAAAAGTCAACTAAAGAAGGCCTATCAACCAACTAGCCATTCGACTATGGTCTCTAAAAACCGAAAGAGAAGGGAAAAAGAACAGAAGAAATTGGCACTCACCTTAACACAGGGAATTCTGCAACTCCTAGGGAATTTTAGCTTTTGAGAAGATCAGAAAGGAAGGATGATCTCAAGAGATATATGAAGATTTGGCTTTTATGAAGAAATTAACAAAAGAGAATAGGAGGTATTCGGCTATGAAGATGAGAAGAAAGTTTAGAGTTTCAGCTTTTGAATGAAAGTGAAGCTTTAGAGAATAGGCTTAAAGATTTTGGCTTTATGGAGAAATCGGCACAAGAGAAAAAGAATGGAAAAAGAAAGTGAAGTGAGAGGTTTCGGCTTTTGAAGAAATCAAAAGAAAAGAAATTTTAGAGAATGACTGAGAGTTTCGGCATAGAGAATGAGGAAATGATAGGGTTCAAATGCCAGAATTGAAGAGATACTACCCCTATTTATAGAGAATTTTTGGCATACTTATCAAAACCCAAAAATGCCCTTCCTAATAACTAACACTTAATCAAATAATAGGGGAAATTTCTGCACCCCTTTGCCATGAAGAAACCGATTTCTTTCCCTCTAGGAGATAGAATTTTGGCCAACACTGCACTCAGCAGATAACTCCTATCTTTCCTTCTTTTATCTTAATCTATTCATACCTTTAGAAGAGGCCTAAATAACACCACCTCTCCCTACTATTATCAGCACAATATCCACATTATCCAAATAGATAAATCTCCCTATTTTAAAGCATCCTAGCCGCCCCACTCTCATTTCCTTTTATGCCAAAAATAATTAAAAATAAGTGGGTAACGTGACTCGAACCTTGGATCCCCTTACTGCTTTTCACGCCACTGTCCACTGGGCCACTAGCCCATTTTTGTGTTTTAATTCGGATAATATCTTTTAAGCCCAGACCTATCTAGCTTTCCACTAAAGTGCCCAAACCGAAAATTTGATTAAGGCCTCAGCCCAAACTTGAGCCCAATCTGAACCCCTTAAACACTCTAATTAACACATTGAACGTAAAACACATTAAATGAAAAGGCCTATTAATTCAGGATGTTACAGATCAAGTCATCCATCATAAAGATGGACGACCCATGGCCATATTTACTTTTCATCAACCATGTAATGCCAATGAGAGGATATCATTTACCCATGTTTTGGGCTATGAATTCCACTGTGAATGACGCTACATACTACAAAAGTCATACAAACAAAGCACCATCTTTAGGTTCATTATCTATTTAAACTCAGACTTTTACTTACATCAAAGTGTACGAGTCATGCATATATAGTCTACTATCCACTCAGGATTTAGGTGTGCCATACTATGAATGTCACAAGTGAATAAATCCATAAACGGATTCAAGATCTATTCTGCTAGGATCTTGTTCGATGTACTATCAGTCCAGTCAGTCACATCTATGTTTCTATCTTCTAGGAGTCATCGCTTCGATGCCCAAGACAAGGCATCTCCCTAATTGGACTTGATAAATAGCATATTAGTCTTTCAATCAGTTTGCTCATTTTCAATTAGACAAAAGACATGTTTAGGTTCATCTACTAATACAAGTTATCTTTCTGTATTACGATCCGACCACGTAATATCACTTAGTATTAGTTAAACATTTAGACAAGCAATAAGCAAAATTTGCTTCCATTTTGCTTTGCATGAAATAACCATGCGAGGATGATTATACAAAGTATATTAATGTAATCAATGAATTTGTTTTATTAATTAATCTGTTCAAAAAATTACAAGTGTATATTGACGAAAATACTACACTTAGGGCACCAGATCCAACAAAAAGTTATAGATATGGCATTATCTTCTTTTTATTTTTTTCTCATATTGTTATTACTTACTAATTGACTAAAGTTTCGCTTGAATGTAGGATGACAGCCTTCTTTGGACAAACACCGTTCGACATAAGCTGGCTCAAACCTGGCATTACAATACATGTCATTAGCAACCCCCAGATTGAGATTAACTCGGTTATATTAACATGGGTCTTAATTAACCTTTAATTTTTATAGTAGTGAAATATTTGATCCAATGACATTTTTTAGACAATTTGAATATCTATGCAGTACAGTTGCATATGATAGGGTTTAAAATAAAGTGATTAAACTATTGTTCATCCCCTTTGCACTCAAAGGCAAAGCAAAAGTGATGGCACTAAACTAACTATAATTACGACAAAGGCAAGCACACCTATCGAACAATAGTATAGCTATGGTGAGTAGGGAATATTGTATCCACAAGGACTAAAAGTACTAGTAATTACCATTTTTCTATTATTTAGATGATAAATTGAAGTGATTGTTTTTAACATAATTCAACTAATCTAATTTAACTATGAACGCAACAGAGAATGAAATGGGAAAAATAACAGAAGATAACCAATGAGAAAGACAATACCCAGGAAGGAATCCACCTAGACTTCACCTATTATTTTGAATCTGAATTAAACATTTTATTCACTTGTGTGTTGATCCGTAGAAATCCCTAAATTATGTTAATATCTCTTTTGAGAGTAAGAATAACTAACTCTAGGTTGATTAATTGAAATCTCTTTCTAATTAAAACCCCTATCGTTGCATTAACTCGATCTATGGATTCCCCTATTAGATTTGACTCTAATCTGGTAGATTTGTGTCGTCCTATTTCTAGGATTGCATGTAACTCCACTCAATTATGCTAGATCTACTCTTAAATAGGGACTTTTCTCCACTGAACTAAGCACATTAAACATGAATAAATATCTCAAAAATATTAAAACACGAAATAAGCATACATAATTGAGAACAAGAATCAAGTATTTATCATGTAAATCACAAATCAAATAATAATATTCATCATAAGTTTCATCTCCTCTAGGTATCTAGGGAATTTAGTTCATAATATGGAATAAAAACATCTCAAAGTCAGAAAAACCACAAGACGTAAAGAAATTCAATAAAACATCGAAAGAATTTTAAAGGAGATATTCAATCTTGAAGGAGATCCGCTTCTGAGTTGGCTCTGATGGTGTTCTTCGAGTGATTTCTTCAATCTTCTCTTCGTTCCCCCTTAGATCATCTTCTAATTGACATTTATAAACTTTAGAATCCTTAGAAAGCCTAAAAATTGAATTTTTCTACGTGTTTAGGAAACAGGGAGCGATATTAACACGGATTGGCACATAGGCGTGTGGCCAGCCTATGTAGATCACACGGGCGAGTGGCCAGCCCGTATGGAAATGCCCAGGTCGTGTGGATCTTAGAAATAGCTCTATTCGTTCGATTTTGGCTCATTTTTGGCTCCTTTCGCTCCCAAATGCTCTCCTAAGCATAGAAACATGAATTTAAAGGATTAGGAGCATCACATTCACTAATTTACATCAGTAATCATCCAAAAATGCATTAAAATTGGATTAAAATATGTTACCTAGTTAGAAAATTTACTACCAGAGGCTATCACATCTTGGGAAGAATTTGTGCAGTTGTTCTTGTGCAAAACCATTCTGGTGATCGCAGTTTTCCATACCTATGATGAACTATTTAATTTTAAGCAAAATCCAACAAAAACATTAGTCAAGCATGAGACTAATTTAAAATAATTCTACGGACAGTACTTGGGGCAGTAGTGATATAGCAATACAATTACAACACTTTTATGGAGATCTAGGCCACTACAGTAAAGAACAACTTGACATTATTGTACGGGGTAACATCTAGACTAAAACAACCCATGAGATGGTCATTCTCTTTGAAAAAGTGAGCGAAAATGATCGTATTTAGGAAAGAACCAAGAAACTAAAATAGAAAAATGAAGTAATGGTAATCAAGGAAGAAAACCAAATAGAGACCCAAGAAGCAGTTGAAAGAACAGTGAGTATTAGTAAGCATATGGAACAAGAGCTGACTAAAGATGGTTCAAACAGAGAAAGAGAACAGTTTGGTGACAATAAGAGTAGTGCATAAAATGAAGAAGATACGATGGAAAATGATCTTGTTAAGAACCTTGTGGGAAATGATCTAGGCTATGTCTATCGATTAGAATGGTGGAAACACTGTAAAGAAACGTTGGGTCCATTGGATGATTCACCTAATAAGATGATTCCATCAATAGCCAAACCACCCACTCTGTAGTTGAAACCACTTCTTGTATACTTGAAATATAGGTATCTAGGTGAGCACAACACCTATCCTATAATTATATCCGCTCATCTGTCGGCAGAATGAGAAAGTGCATTGTTGGACGTTTTAAAAAAATACAAAAAGACAATTGGATGAATGATTGTTGACATTAAAGGGATAAGTCCAACATTATGCCAACATAAGATACAGTTAAAGGAAGGAAAGAAACCAATAGTCGATGCACAAAGGCGATTTAACCTGATAATGAAGGAGGTAGTGAAAACAGAACTACTAAAATGGTTGGATGTTGGAATGGTTTACGCCATCTCCGATAGTGAATGGGTTAGTCCAACACAGTGTGTTCTGAATAAGGGTAGCTTAACGGTTGTGGAAAATGAGAGAAATGAGTTAATTCCAACTCGGAGAATGATAGGATGGCGGATATGTATTGATTACCGGAAACTGAATGATGCAACCAAAAAAGATCACTTCCCACTTCCCTTCGTTGATCAGATATTAGATAGATTGGCCGAAAAAAGTACTATTGTTTCCTTGATAAGTATTTGGGATATCACTAGATTCTAGAGCCTCAAGAAAATCAGAAAAAACAATTTTCATATGCCCATTTCAGACATATACTTTCAAAAGAATGCCATTCAAGTTGTGTAATGCCCTAGATGCTTTCATGAGATGCATGCTAGTGATTTTTGCCGATATGATAGAAGATGGGTTGGATGCTTTTATGAATTATTTCTCGATATATGGAGATTCATTCACGGAATGCTTGAACAACTTAGAAAGGATTTTAGAAAGGTATGAAGACAAAATTTTGGTCCTTAATTGGGAGAAATGTCACTTTATGGTGAACGAGGGAATTGTCATAGGGCATCAAATCTCCAAAATAGGGTTGGAAGTAGACAAAGCCAAGAATTCAAGTCATTGAGAAAATGCCACATCCAGTGACTTTTCATGAAGTTCAGAATTTTCTAGGTCATGCCGAATTTTACAAAAGGTTCATTTAAGACTTCTCTCATATTGCAAAATTGTTAACTCAACCCTTACAAATGGGCACATCATTTGCATTTAACAAAGAGTGTGCTAAAGCATTTAAGGTTTTAAAGCAAAAACTAATCTTAGCTCCAATTATAATAAGCTTGAATTGGACGAAACCCTTTATAATCATGTGTGATACTAGTGACTATGTTGCTGGGATGGTATTAGGATAAAATATTCCATGCCATTCATTATGCTAGTAAAAGATTGAATCCAAATTGATGCAATCACATTCCTATCGAAAAAGAGATGCTGGCGGGTGTGTTTGCTTGTGAAAAATTTCAACCTTAATGGTGAATCAAGTATATATTTACAATGACCCTTTAGCCTTGGCGTATGTCATAAAGAAGAAAGAAACAATGGCTAGATTAATGAGGTGGGTACTGTTACTGCAAAAGTTTGACCTTTGGATTTTAGACAGAAATGTAACACCCCTAACCATTCTCCATTGTTGGATTAGGGTTACAGAGTATTACGACGGTTAACAAATTTAATAATAATATAAAATAATTCGTATATGAATTTAAATATCAAATATTCATATCTAATCATTATTCATAGCATATATATGAATACAGGCCATAAATCAAGCTTATATAACCCTAAAATCAGTTTGGAAACAAATAAAGACCAATCTGAAACAAAACAGAAAATGTGGAAAAAATTGAAAATGAGGGTCACACGATCGTGTGGCCAGACCGTATGGCTCAAAGACATAGTCGTGTGGCCAAACTGTGTAACAACCTGAGTCCTTATTGTCGAAACCATTTTTAATATTTTAAAAAAAATGGGGGTCGCTTTTAAAAAAACGAAAATGGAGTCGCTACCAATCCCTTTTTACTCAGGTGTGATTGGATCACCTTGTAAAACATTTTATTTTAAAACATTGATTTTGGTCCACCAAATACAAGAAAACGGGTTCGGGAGTCGGTTACGTATGAGGAAGGGTTAGCACCCTCATAGCGCCCAAAAATTGGTACCTAATTGATAAAATCATGTCCGAATGTTGAAAATTTGAAAAATTTTACCATATGATCCTTTTATTAGAAAGAAAACCAAGACTTACCTATTTCAAAGAAATAAAATGTTATATCTAGTAAGTTAGGATATAACATCTCATGACTTCGAAGTTAGACTCGGCTTTATTTGTAGAAAATTCTTATCTCGAAATACAAAACATCATATCTAGTAAGTTAGGGTATAACATTTTAAATTTCCAAGAATAAGTTTCAATTTAGAAGTTTATGAATTTTAATTTTAAAAGGAAAGGGATACTTAATATTTTAAGTTTAACGATAAAAATCGAAACCCAGTAAGCTAGGGCACAATTTTTCTCGAAGCCCCCAAATATTAGATATCATCGTATTTTTTAAAACTATTTGAATAAAATGTGTCAATTCAAAGGCGTTTTTATAAAACAATGGTTTGAGTAAGATATTACGACATACATATTTAATAGCAATTCTACATAACTACAAATTATACTAACAATAAATGATAAAAGAATAATATAACATAAATATATAAAGAACTATGTTAAACAATAATAAGCGATCAAAAGAACATAAATAAATAAACATATGATATAAAATAAATAGAGATAATTAAGACTTTCACGAAATAACAAAATCAAATGAAAAAGGGAATAATATTTTAAACATTGAAAAGAAAAAGAATGTGACTATTTTTAAAATGATTTAATATATATATAATAAAAAAGTAAAAGTAAAAAAAGTACTTATAATAAATGTATATAATTTAATAATTTAATACATATATAAATGATTACATATAATAAGAATAATTAGTAAATAATATATAATATTTTATATAAAACATATATATATATATATATATATATAATGTGCTAATCATAAAATTACATATGTAATAAACAAAATAAATAAAATATGTTATATAATATAACTAGATTTTATACAAAATAAAATTTTAAAAATAATATGATATAATATAATACTATATAATATACAAATTAAAAAATATAATATAATAAATAATATACAAATTATAAAATAATATATAAACTATATTAAACCAAGTAAATAATATATATTAATAATTAAATATATAAGAATAATACATGTAAAATATTTATATGAATTTCATTCTATTTACAAAATTAATATATAAATAATAAGAATAATATTACATTTTAATATAATAAAATAATTAAATATAGTATTAGAATAATTTAAAAAATAAAATAAAAAGGTTTTAAAATGAATAAGGATTAAATAGCAATAAAATAAATATAAATGGACTAAATTAAAACACGAGTCGCACTATAGGGACTCATTTGGCAATTATGCCTTCTTTCCAAAACGACGGTGTTCTGATTTTAGCCCTTAAAACAGTCCAAGGGACTAAATTGGAATAAAAACAAACTTTAAGGCTAATTTAATAAAAAGATAAAAAAATCCCAATTGGGCTGAATTGAAACTAGTAAAATTACAGAGGGGCTAAAGTTGCAAATTACCCTTTTATAAAAAATGCGCGGATCCTCCCTGGGTTTTCGGGTCAACGCGCGGATCCCCCTTTTAAAATGACATCGTTTTATGCTTATTGGATTAAGCAAAAACGGCGTCGTTTCTGAACCGTTATATAAGTCACTTTTAACAAAAAAACATTTGAATCATCCGTTTAAAAAAAAAAACTCAAAACAATTCTCTCAATCCTCTCTTCCCCCATGCCTAGGTCCCGATCATCGGACTTAGGCTACGCTACCATGCTTATATGTGCCATCATGAATGGTGGCGGAGGCCAAACCTCGATTTTAGTGCCTTGAAGGTAAACCTACCCCCTTTTATTTTTTAAAATAGTATTTGTATGCACAAATGTATAGAAAAAAAAAGAAGGAAATGTTAAAAAAAAAACAAATCACCTTTTGCAATAAAATTTATGTATTTTATTTCTTTGAATATTTTTGTAGTTTCTCTGTGTATATCGTCTCTATGTTCGATTTACAGATTAAGGGTTTTTATAACCCTCAAAATAAAAAAAAAAAGATTTTGTCCTATTTTTGCCAAGTTTTGCTACTGTTCTTTCCTTTTCTTGCAGGTAAGAGGCGGAGATCTCAGCAACGATGGGGCGATTCACACGGATTACGGCGTGACCGAGGTCGATCGTTGGGGCTCATGTACATAAAGGCTTGGCGCAAGAGGGTTTCGAAACCCTAGGTTTCTGCTGATTCCACTTAGTCACTGGGCCATTTTGGGCCGTGTAGTTTGTTGGGCTAGGTTAGGACTGGGTATTAAGGGTGTAATTGGGCCATGGGTTTAGGCTAATCGGGTTTGGGTAGAGTAGTGGGTCATTGCCTATAAATGGACTATTTATTAGACATTTGATATTTATTTTTTATTATTTTTATTTTGGTTTGTTATATGGGCCCGTGCAAAATTGGGTTCCTACAGCTGCCCCTCTTTACTCATTGTCGTGTAACAAGAATAGAGCAAAGACTATAAAAGGACCAATTTTGCCCAGTCTTTGTCGAGCCTTGACTTCTTGGTTCTTGTCTTCTTCAAATGGCTTCCAACTCCACTACAACTTCAACGGTATTGGAATTTCATCTTAATTTCAATAAGTCTGATGGCTTTAATCTGCTTCATTGCAACTTCAGGAAGGCAATATCCTCTATTTTAAACTGCTCCACTACAAACTCAGGGAGACAAGATCTGATGTCTTCGACCTGCTTCCTGCAACTTCAGGAATGCCAAATCTACTATCTTCAATCTGCTTCCTATAAACTCAAGAATGCCAGACTGGTATCTTCAATCTGTTTCCTGCAAACTCAGGAATGCCAGACTGCTATCTTCAATCTACTTCCTGCAAACTCAAGAATGCCAGACTGGTATCTTCAATCTACTCCACTGCAAACTCAGGGATGCCAAATCTGCTACCTTCAATCTGCTTCCTGCAAACTCAGGAATGCCAGACTGCTATCTTCAATCTGCTTCCTGCAAACTCAGGAATGACAGACTGCTATATTCAATCTGATTCCTGTAAACCCAGGAAAGGAATGCCAGACTGCTATCTTCAATCTGCTTCCTACAAACTCAGGAATGCCAAACTGCTATCTTTAATCTGCTTCCTACAAAATCAGGAATGTCAGACTAGTATCTTCAATCTGCTCCACTGCAAACTCAGGGATGCCAAATCTACTATCTTCAATCTATTTTCTGCAAACTCAGGAATGGCAGACTGTTATCTTCAATTTGTTTCTTACGAACTCAAGAATGGCAGACTGGTATCTTTAATCTACTTCCTGCAAACTCAGGAATGCCAGACTGGTATCTTCAATCTGCTTCCTGCAAACTCAGGAATGCCAGACTGCTATCTTCAATCTGCTTCCTACAAACTCAGGAATACCAGACTAGCATCTTTAATCTGCTCCACTGCAAACTCAGGGATGCTAGATCTACTATCTTCAATCTGCTTCTTACAAACTCAAGAATGCCAGACTGCTATCTTCAATCTGCTTCCTGCAAACTCAGGAATGCCAGACTGGTATCTTCGATCCGCTTCACTGCAAACTCAAGAAGACAAGATCTGATGTCTTCGATCTACTTCCTACAACTTCAAGAATGCCATATCTGCTATCTTCAGTCTGCTCCACTGCAAACTCAGGGATGCCAGATCCGCTATCTTCAATCTGCTTCCTGCAAACTCAGGAATGCCAGACTGCTATCTTTAGTCTACCCTTCTACATTGTCCTCTAAGGGACATAACCTGTAGAATAGGTATATGCTTATGCAAAATGATTAGGATGTTATGATCAGAATGAATCAAATGCTCCTAATTGAATGTGTTATGCAAAATGTCATGAGAATGATTCCTATTTAAACTGTCATCACTCCTCAGGGTTTCATTTTTGTTCCTCTCGAAGTATCAATCATATTTTGCTCAAATAAGTTGCCCCATGGTAATTTCAGGGCCTACTCCACTTGAACCTTGGGACACAAGGCTTGTACCACCTTCAAACCATCCTACCATTATTTATAGAATTTGAAACTTTTAAATCCATTCCTATTGAAATTTAAGGGTACAGGATTTGTTTAACCTTCAATCCATTCCACTGTAATTCAAGGGTTTTGAATCCTTTCCCATCAATTTGGTCCGTCATACCATTCCCCGAGTGTTATGACCCAATGAAAATGCTTTGCAAAATGATCCTCTTTTAGGATTGATATTGGTCAACTCATTATTTTTTCCAATCACCATTTGGACAGAAAATTCAAAGAAATAGTCTCAATCTAGACTTTTTCTCAAGTATTTCCAATCCTTACACACAAAAATTTTTAAATAATTGTCTTGTTACAGTTTCTTATATTATCTAGAAGCTTCCAAAGTAATATGCGAAACTCCTTTCGTGAAAGTATTATTAGTCCATTAATCTTTATTTCAATATAAAATGCTTGAGAAAGATCATAACAATGGACGAGAAAGAAATTAATTAGGAGCATAGCTCGAAACAAATAAGTTAATCAAAGATAACCCAGAAAATTAATTGAGGTATATCTTGAAAAGAATAAAATAATCAAAGATAGCCAAGGCCATAAAAGGAAATTGATTGGGGTGTATCTTTGAAAAGAATAAGGTAATCAAAGATAGCAAATTCAAAATAGGTAAGATAAAAGCAAGGTGCCCCGATATCGCAGCCTGAACTTCTCTGTACAAACTTCTTAAGGACCATTTTGAGCTCAATACGTGTTTAGAGGATCCGAAATACTTTGTCAATGCCCTAAGATGTAGCATATTTCCTCATTGTTAATTCAGGCATAGCAAGACTACCACATGCCATATCTTTGATCAAAATTTGAACCGCCCTTTTTGGGTTTTTTTGGCTCAAAAATCCCTTTGGTCTCAAAGCGCCCTTTGCGGGTTTTCGCCTTGGCCTCTTCTTCTTTTACCTTTTTTAAAAAAATTGAACTCGAGGTGCCCTTTGTGGGTTTTCACCTTGGCCTTCCCCTTTCAAGTAAAATACTTCCTGATTGAACCTGAATTCACCGAATTGGGCAAGTCTTCGCCATTTGTCTCGGTTAATATCAATGCTCCTCCAAAACAGGCCTTCTTTACAACATAAGGTCCTTCCCAGTTTGGCACCTGCTTTTCTCTTAAATCCTTTTGTAAAAGAAAAGTAATGTTCCCCTCGTGGAATTCTCCAGGATAAACATCTTTGTCGTAAGCTTGCATCATCTGACCGTGATGTGAAACACCCCAAACCCAGCCCAAAAAGCTTGACCGGATTTGTTATGTTCCTCGAATCTAACTTTAGCAAATTCTAGTTTTATTTAAGAAAAACTTAATGATTTTGTAGAAAGCAGTTAAGTTAATATTATAGCATTGAAATCAAATTGTGTAGTAAATTTATGTCTTTTAAAACATTACTTTGGAAGGAATTAATAAATTAAAAGAAAACCAAATTTAAGGAATTTACTTTAAAATATATTTATATTAGTAACAAAAACATTTTTAAATTATTTATCGAAAAACCATTTAGTTATTTAATAGATATTTGTCCATGATAAAATAAAAGTCCAAACACAAAAATTAAAAAGCAGGTTTATAGTGGCCTTATTACAAAAATAGCAAAATCCATAATAAAGTCTAAGCGAAGAAAATTAACTTAAATAAGTTTAAGTAGGAAAATTTCCAAAATACTTTGAAAATGCATTGGCCACCTCGAAGTCCCTTGACCGATCCATCGCACTCTGAATCATCGAAAAGTTATCCCAAAAAATGGGTGAGTCATAAACTCAATGTAACACAAACATTAAAAAGCCCATTTTATCATATGCCTTAAAGCCCAAAATTTCACATATGGCCATAGGCCCATTTAACTCATATATAGCCCAAAAGCCCATTTTCATAGCAGATTACATAATAATCATTTAAATCACATGGATATGCACATATAATGAAATGCAAACCCGCCCACCTAAATATCCATCCGCTACACACCACCGTACCAACCAACACAGTGGGGATTACTAAATCGACCCTCATCCGCTACACACCATCGAAGGCGATTCTTTGCAGTCAACATGCACATCGCCCTTATAATTTTGTGGCAAGGCCACAGACAAAATTGTGACCAAGTCACCGGATTTCAAATGTGTGACCGAAGTCACCAGATTCACATATGTGACCGAAGTCACCAGATTCACATATACGTGACCGAAGTCACCAGATTCAAATATGTGACCGAAGTCACCAGAAATGTGGTAAAAACCACCGGAACACTTCCCCTTTATCAATTTCACCCATATGCCCATGCACATACATATTATTTAATTTTCATGCCATTTACCCCAAAGTCATAATATAATCGTACTTATTTCACATTTTATGCATATAGAAAAATTAACGAAATATTGGGGTAAACATACCTGAATATCGTATACCACTGAATGGTATCCAAAATCATTATCAAACACATTGTCATAAATCACATATAAAAATAGATCTATGAGTTTTTAATGTAGGGTTACACACCTTATAACTGTGAGAATGATACTCTCTCGCTCGTCAACACCTAGTTAATTATCACACTTGGTTAGTATACACTATTACTAATAAAATTATACTATTGATGAGGATCTAAATCCTTACCCTCGGATTCTCGAACAATCAGTTATTTGTGGTTTTCTCCGCTAGATGGATCAAAACCACCGATATCCCACCAACATAAAGTGGTTGGTTATGCACTACTTCAAATAACCGATCTTCGTTAGCGGAGGGTCCACAACCCGATGGAAAATCTCTTACCACCGATCTGACCCTTCTTTTGAAGTTCGATGGTAAAAGCAGTGCCTCCTCTCTTCCAAATACTCCGTCTTGCTCTTTTCTTACCTATCTTGTTAGCCTTAAATCACCCTAAAAATAAAGTTGATTAGTGATCCATTCTAAAAGGATTAATATAACCAATGTGGAAAAATCTTACCTTGGATGATTTCAAAGGTTACTTCTTAAAAGTTGGCTTCAACAAGGATCCTTAAAATCCTTTCCAAGGATTCGCCTAGAGAGAAAATAAGAGATCATGATTCTAAATTTACCAAAGTAAAAAGAAAGAAATAATGAAAGCGATTGACGAAAAGTTTTACTTACCCACTTGAAGATTCGGCCTAAAACAAAAGAAAAGAATAAAAATGGATTTGGTGGTTTCGGTTTGTACAAAAAGAAAAGGAGAAAAAGATGGTGATTTATGGCTAAAATAATTTCGGTTTTCAAAGAAAGAAAAGGAGAAAGGAAATCGAAATAGTATATGATTCGGCTTGAACAAAAAGAAGAAAAGGATTAATGATTCTTGGTTTTAGTAGAAAGTAGTTTCGGTTGAGAGAAGAAAGAAAGAAAATGAAATGAGAAGGAAAGAGAAAAGGAAGAAAAGAGAAAAGAAGAGAGATTAAAAGAAGATGATGATGATGAAAATGATTCTCAAAGAGAAAAGAGATAGGTTTTGGGGCTTAGGTGCATTCGGCCAAGAGGGAGAAATGAAGAAAAATGGTGCTTGAACTTTGGTACATTCGGCAATGAGAGAAAAAAAGAAAAGAAGAAAGGCTTTTCCAACTTTTGATGCTTTTGACAAGAATTTTGAGAGAATAGGAATTTTAATCGAAATGGTCAAAATGAGAGCCAAAACAAAGAGAAGTTTTACCTAATGCCCATAGCAAGATTCGGCTAAGAGGAGAGTTTTTGGAGAAATGAGAAAAGATGCACAATTGCTAGAACTTTTGGCCAACTTTCACCCCCTAACTCAAGTCAAATTCGCCAACAAGGAAGCCAACACAATCCCCTTTTCCTCCACAATTCTTCCCCATCAACCCTAAGATTGCTATCACCATTAACTACCCTCTTTAGCCCCTAAATCGACTAGGTTCATGGTCAAATGACCATGAACAAGTTTCAAAACATTGCCCACATATCAAGCCTCTTGTCCCCCTATCTTATCATCCTATCTTGATTCCATGCCATAATTCTTTAGCTTGCCTTTTCATATGGTCAAATAGCCAAAATTAAAAGAATGCTCATCCTTTCTAGAAGAACCTTGGCGACACTATAGGGAAGGAAACAAAATAAAAATTCTCCCATTTGCTAGCTAGGGGATTCGAACCTCTCCCCTCAAGCACTCATCCATGTGTCCTTACCACTTTACTAATTACTCATCTTATGCTTTAAGCTCCTTGTCATTAATTCTTAAAGCCTAACATGCTTAGCTCCATCTTAATTATTAGAAATTGAAAGTTCCACTAGGCATTCACTTAATTAATAAAGTTCAAAAATAACTTCCAAAACATACTCAATCATAATTAAACTTGCAACATCATTCAATTAAGTAAGATGCATAATCCCTAATTATTAGGATGTTATAGTTCTACCCTCTTAAAATAATTTCGTCCTCAAAATTACCTGGCTGGAATAAGTGAAGGTATTGCTGTCGCATCGCTTCCTCCGGTTCCCACGAAGCTTCTTCTGATCCATGATTTCGCCATCACACTTTGACAAGAGGAACCAACTTTCTCCGTAAAACCTTTACATCTCGCTCCAGAATTTGAATTGGCTCCTCTTCATAAGACAAATCTAGTCTTAATTCCACCTCCTCAACTGGCACTACATGAGATGGATCCGGCCAAGTAACGCGTAGCATTGAAACATGGAACACATCATGCATTTGCTTCAACTCAGAAGGTAATTCTAAGCGATATGCCACAGATCCGACCCGCTTCAAAACCCGATAAGGTCCAATGAACTGGACTTAGCTTCCTTTGCACAAATCTCATTACCTTTTTCCAAGGTGAAACTTTTAGGAAAACTTGGTCCCCATAGCAAACTCTATTTCTTTCCGCTTTAGATCTGCGTCGACTTTTGCTGCCGGATGCTTTTTTAACCGAGCCGGATTACCTTAACCTTTTCTTCGGATTCACCACTATTTCTAGACCCAAAATGATGTTCCCTAATTACATCCAACACGTAGGAGTGCGACACTTAGTCCATATAGTGCTTCATATGGTGCCATCCGAATCTTGGTTTGGTAAGCTGTTGTTGTCATAAATTCGCTAACGATAAGAATTCCTCCCAACTTCCTTGAAATCTATCACACAACCCCTTAACATATCTTCTAAGATTTGGATTACTCTTTCGAATGACCGTCCGATTGAGGTGAAATGTCGTCTTCAAGTCCAATCTGTGCCCAAAGCTTTGATGCAATACTTTCCAAAAGCGAGGCGTAAACCTCGGGTCTCTATCTCGAAATGATTGACAACGGCACTCCATGCAATCTCACAATCTCAACCACATATAACTTCGCTAATTTCTGCAAAAAGTAATCAACCCGAACTGGGATAAAATGTGAAGATTTCATCAATCGGTCCACTATCACCCAAAGCAGTCTTTCTTAGTAGGCGTGAAGAGGAAGCCCACTAACAAAGTCCATGGTGATTCTCTCCCACTTCCTTTGTGGAATCAGAATTTGAAGCAATCCAGAAGGTACTTGATGTTCAAATTTGACTTCTGACACGTTAAGCACTTTCCTACAAACTCCGTAACTTCCGCTTAAGTCCAGGCCACCAAACTGATCTTGCAAGTCTCGATATAACTTACTTTCTCCAGGATGCATAGCATAAGGGCTACTATGCGACTCCTGAAGAATCTTTTGCCTCAACTCCTGATCCCTCGGCATACAGACTTTACCTTTGAAACACAAGACCCTATCGCTGTTAATACCAAAATCTTTTAATTCTCCACTCTGCACCTGCCGAAGTTTTGCACTCAGATCATCGTCTATCAATTGCCTTTCTTTCACTTGACTCAACCATTTCGGCCTAACTTGAAGTTCTGCCAACAAGCTTCCGTCATCGTAAAGACTAAGATGTGCAAACATCGCCCTTAAATCTGACACCACTTTCCGACTTAGAGCGTCTGCCACCACATTCGCTTTGCCCGGGTGGTACTCAATAGAACAGTCGTAGTCTTTCAACAACTCTATCCACCTTCTCTGTCTCAAATTCAGTTCTTTCTGAGTCAGTAGATATTTCAGACTTTTGTGGTCCGTGTATATCACTGACTTTTCCCCATATAGATAATGCCTCCAAAATTTAAGAGCAAAGACTACAGCTGCCAATTCCAAATCATACGTCGGGTAATTAACCTCGTGAGGTCTTAACTGCCGAGATGCATATCAAACTACATTCCCGTCTTGCATCAGAACACATCCTAATCCCGTGTGAGAAGCGTCACAATACACAACAAAATCCTTTCTCGCCTCAAGTGAATCAAACCGAGCTTGGTCAAAACCTTCTTGAGCTTCTCAAAACTCTCTTGTTGCTTATCACCCACACGAAAGGTACTTCCTTTCTCGGCAATTTCAGTTAAAGGTACAAATATCGAAGAAAATCCTTCAACAAATCTTCAGAGTATCCGGCTAACCCCAAGAAACTGCGAACTTGATTCTGGACTTAGGTGGTTTCCAATCTATACGACCTCTGAACACCCCAAACCCGCCCAAAAGCTGGCCGGATTTGTTATGTTCCTCGAATCTAACTTTAGCAAATTCTAGTTTTATTTAAGAAAAACTTAATGATTTTGTAGAAAACATATTAAATTAATATTATAGCATTGAAATCAAATTGTATAGTAAATTTATGTCTTTTAAAACATTACTTTCGGAAGGAATTAATAAATTAAAAGAAAACCAAATTTAAGGAATTTACTTTAAAATATATTTATATTGTGACAAAACATTTTTAAATTATTTATCGAAAAACCATTTAGTTATTTAATAGATATTTGTCCATGAAAAATAAAAGTCCACACAAAATTAAAAAGCAGTTTATAGTGGCCTTATTACAAAAATAGCAAAACCCATAATACAGATCTAAGTAGCAAAAATTAACTTAAATATGTTTAAGTAGGAAAATTTCCAAAAATACTTTGAAAATGCATTGGCCACCTCGAAGTCCTTGTCAGCTAGATCCATCGCACTACGAATCATCTGAAAAGTTATCCCAAAAAAATAGGTGAGTCATAAACTCAATGTGTAACACATACATTAAAAAGCCCATTTTATCATATGCCTTAAAGCCCAAAAATTACACATATGGCCATAGGCCCATTTAGCTCATATTTAGCCCAAAGGCCCATTTAGCTCATATTTAGCCCAAAAGCCCATTTTCATAGTAGATTAAATAATAATCATTTAAATCACATGGATATGCACATATAATGAAATGCAAACCTGGCCCACCTAAATATCCATCCGCTACACACCACCCGTACCAACCAACACACCGTGGGGATTACTAAATCGACCCTCCATCCGCTACACACCATCGAAGGCAGTTGCTGCAGTCAACATGCACATCGCCCTTATAATTTTGTGGCAAGGCCACCAGACAAAATTGTGACCGAAGTCATCGGATTTCAAATGTGTGACCGAAGTCACCAGATTCACATATGTGACCGAAGTCACTGGATTTCAAATATGTGACCGAAGTCACCGGAAATGTGGTAAAACCACCAGAATACTTCCTCCTTTATCAAATATACCCATATGCCCATGCACATAAATATCATTTAGTTTTCATGCCATTTACCCCAAAATCATAATATAATCATACTTATTTCACATTTTATGCATATAGCAAAATTAACGAAATATTGGGGTAAACATACCTGAATATCGTATACCAATGAATGGTATCCAAAATCATTATTAAACACATTATCATAAAATCACATATAAAAATAGATCTATGAGTTTTAATGTAGGGTTACACACCTTATGGCGGTGAGAACGATACTCTCGCTCGTCAACACCTAGTTAATCATCACACTTGGTTAGTATACACTATTACTAATAAAATTATACTATTGATGAGGGATCTAAATCCTTACCCTGGTTCTCGAACAACCGATTATTTGTGGTTTTTCACCGCTAGATGGATCAAAACTCGCGATATCCCACCAACGTAAAGTGGTTCGGTTGTCTGCAGATACTTCAAATAACCGATCTTCGTTAGTAGAGGGTCTAGAACCGGTGGAAAATCTCTTCTCACGTCTGACCCTTCTTTTGAAGTTCGATGGTAAAACAAGTGCCTCCTCTCTTCCAAATACTCCGTCTTCGCTCTTTTCTTACCTATCTTGTTAGTCTTAAATCACCCCTAAAATAAAGTTGATTAGTGATCCATTCTAAAAGGATTAATATAACCAATGTGGAAAAATCTTACCTTGGATGATTTCAAAGGTTACTTCTTAAAAGTTGGCTTCAATAAGGATCCTTAAAAATCCTTTCGAGGATTGACCTAGGAGAGAAAATAAGAGATCATGATTCTAAATTTGCCAAAGTAAAAAGAAAGAAATAATGAAAACGATTGACGAAAAGTTTTACTTACCCACTTGAAGATTGACCTAAAACAAAAGAAAAGAATAAAATGGATTTGGTGGTTTGGTTTGTACAAAAGAAAAGGAGAAAAGATGGTGATTTGGCTTTTTAACAGAGAAGAGAAAAGATGGTGGTTTCAAATATGATGGTTTGGGTTTTAACCAAAAGAAAAGAAAGAAAAATGGTGAAAAGATTATAGGATAGTTTGGCTATGAGAGAAGAAAGAAAGAAAATGAAATGAGAAGGAAAGAAAAGGAAGAAAAGAGAAAGAGAAAGAGAGATTAAAAGAAGAAGATGATGATGATGATGTTGATTCTCAAAAGAAAGGAGATAGGTTTAGAGACCTATGCACATTCGGCCAAGAGGAAGAAATTGAAGAAAAATGGTTCTTTGCACTTTGGTAGTTTCGGCAATGAAGGAAAAAGAAAAGAATAAAATGTTTTCCAACCTTTTGATGTTTATGACTAAAGAAGACCACAATTTGAGAGAAAAGGAGTTTTAACCAAAATGGTCAAAATGAGAACCAAAACAAAGTAAAACTTTACCTAATGACAATAGCAAAATTCGGCTAGGAGGAGAGCTCTTGGAGAGTTGAGAAAAGATGCACAATTGCTAGAATTTTTGGCCAACTATCACCCCCTAACTCAAGTCAAATTCGGCCAACAAGGAAGCCAACACAATCCCCCTTTTTCCTCCACAATTCTTCCCCATCAACCCTAAGATTGCTATCACCATTAACCACCCTCTTTATCCCCTAAAACCGACTAGGTTCATGGTCAAATGACCATGAACAAGTTTCAAAACATTGCCCACATATCAAGCCTCTTGTCCCCCTATCTTATCATCCTATCTTGATTCCATGCCATAATTCTTTAGCTTGCCTTTTCATATGGTCAAATAGCCAAAATTAAAAGAATGATCATCCTTTCTAGAAGAACCTTGACCGACACTATAGGGAAGGAAACAAAATAAAATCCTCCCATTTGCTAGCTAGGGATTCAACCTCTCCCTCAAGCACTCATCCATGTGTCCTTACCACTTTGCTAATTACTCATCTTATGCTTTAAACTCCTTGTCATTAATTCTTAAAGCCTAACATGCTTAGCTCCATCTTAATTATTAGAAATTAAAAGTTTCACTAAGCATTCACTTAATTAATGAAGCTCAAAAATAACTTCCAAAACACACTTAACATATTTAAGCATGCAACATCATTCAATTAAGTAAGATGCATAACCCCTAATTATTAGGATGTTCTGACCTCAATCTTGAGGATCCACCTTATCCCTTCTACCGACACCACATGGCCTAAAAGCGCAACCTCTTTCATTAAAATTCACACTTGCTGAATTTGGCATCTGACTTCTTCTCCTTAAAACTTCGCAACACAATCCGAAGATGCTCATCATGTTTCATTTCGGACTTAGAATACACCAGGATGTCGTCTATGAATACCATGACGAATTGATCCAAGTAGGGCTGGAAAATTCGGTTCATCATATCCATGAACGCAGCTGGGGAGTTTGTCAATCCGAATGGCATTACCAGAAATTCATAATGCCCATATCTAGTCCGGAAAGCCATCTTATGGATATCCGCTTCTTTCACTTTAAGCTGATGATACCTCGACCTTAAATCAATCTTTGAGAATACCGCAGCTCCCTTAAGCTGATCGAACAAGTCGTCAATCCTTGGCAAAGGATACTTGTTCTTGATGGTCAGCTTATTCAACTGCCGGTAATCTATACACATCCTCATCGATCCGTCCTTCTTCTTCACAAATAAGACCGGTGCTCCCCATGGAGACACACTAGGTCAGATGAATCCACGATCAAGCAACTCCTGAATCTGAGCCTTAAGCTCAACTAACTCTTTCGGTGCCATTCTATATGGAGCAATAGAAACTGGCGCCGTCCCAGGCAATAAATTAATCCCAAATTCTACCTCACGATCCGGAGGCAAACCTGGAAGTTCTTCCGGAAAAACATCTACAAATTCATTCACAGTCCTAACTCCCTCAAAGTTGCTTCCTTAGCCTCCAAGACACTCACCAACATCGGAAGGCTACATCCCTTTCTAACCATCTTTTACGCCTTAGGCGGATACTACATTAGATAAGTAGTTCCATCTCTCGCCCATCACTACAACTTCTTTGTCATCAAGAGTTCTTAGGACATTCGCTTAGCAAAGACAATCCACATTTGCACGATACTTCACAAGCCGGTCCATGCCTAAGATCGGTCGAATTCCCGAATGGCATCTCCATTAAATCGTAGGAAATTGTATCCCTTGAACTTCTAAAGGCACTTCCTTAAAAGTTTGTCTATAACTCATGTCATCCTAAAGGACTAAATGCAGATCATCTTCCTAGGTACGATCTCGAAGTCACATGCAAAGTTCGAGATACTTTACTAGCGATGTAGGAATGAGTTGACCTATATCTATCAAAGCAATAAAGGGCAACCGAAATCGAAGCGTACCGTGATAACATCGGTGCGTCACTATCCTCTCTGCGATTTAATTGCATATACCAAACTGGTTTGTCTCGCCTCGGAGTTACCACCGCCTCTGCACGAAGTTCCACGACCTCTACGAGCCATTACCCTTCCATTTGGACCACGGCCCTTATCATTGCTTTGTTCACCTCTGCCGACTGATTAACACCGACTTCTTTGGGCGGTTCTTATCTGAATTCTTGAGCAATCCTTGATCATATGGTCTTTAGATCCGCACTTGAAACATCCTCGGTCTTTTCCAACATTCTCTCGAGTGCATCTTTCCACATTGGGCACAAGCACGATGTTGTCCACCGTGTGATCTGCGACCTCGCGGTCCTTCATTTCTTGGTTTCTTCTGAAAATTCCCAGATGACCCTGAAGACCCAAAGCTTCTCTTATTTTTATTCTGACCTCTGTCCCGGTTCTGTCTTTCTGTCCGCTTAACCTCTTTAGCTATTCTTGCTCTTTCTACTAAGATTGCAAAATCCCTTTCACGGTGCGGAGCAATCATCACTCATGATTCATCTCTAAGTCCATCTTCAAATCTGACACACCGTTCATATTTCGTAGCCACTATCCCTCTAGCATAACGGCTAAGTCGCAAGAATTCTGCTTCATATTCAGCTATCGACTTATTTCCTTGCACTAGATTGAAATGTCTTCCTCAGGAGTCGATGTAGCTAGCTCCAACGTATTTTCCTTGAATTTAATTTTAAAATACCCCAATCCGATTGATCTCTGAGGTACTTTCCTTGATAGTGAGCCACCTTGGTAGGCTTCATCACGAAGTAGCGAAATAGCACCTTTTAGTTTTTCTTGATGCGGTCCAAATCGTCCATAATTCTCTCATTGCCTCCAACCAAGATTCCGCTACATTTGGAGCTACTCTAGATACTCCTCTGAAAACCTCGGCTCCATTTGATCTTAGTCTCTCGACTCTCGACTTTCGAGACCCATTTCGAACTAGCTTCGCTACTCGTTCTAAAACTCATGACCACGACTTGTGATCTGCGTCACCTCCTTCATTTTGTTCTTGAAAATCCACTCCAACAGTAGGTGGTGGAGCATCATTTGAACCTTGACCGAGATCTAACTGGTTCAAACACGACCATTCTTCCTCGTCACGTCCACGGCCACGTCCCCTAGAGCTCATGTCTACTACGTGTCTTATCTATTTTTACAAAGAAGTTTTATGTATTAGAATCTTTTCACTTCTTATTAAAAGAAAGTTTTATGAAATAGATATTCAGTGGTTTTTCCGTAGTAGCACACATACACCTAGGGTCCATGTCTTTAAAGTTATAGTTTCTTTAAGCTTATCAGATTTTCATATCACTTTATCAATAAAGATACATACCTGATGGATCTGGGCTGAAAACTCAGAGTGCCATGCTCTTATAAAACCATTTTAACTTAAGAAAAAAAAATCATTTGGGCCAACTTTTGAAAACGTTGTGGGCTTCAAAACCCAAGGCTGAGAGTTTAAAACTGGGCTCTGATACCAAGTTAAAACACCCCAAACCTGGCCCAAAAAGCCTGACCGGATTTGTTATATTCCTCGAATCTAACTTTAGCAAATTCTAGTTTTATTTAAGAAAAACTTAAGGATTTTTGTAGAAAACAGATTAAGTTAATATTATAGCATTGAAATCAAATTGTGTAGTAAATTTATGTCTTTTAAAACATTACTTTGAAGGAATTAATAAATTAAAAGAGAACCAATTTTAAGGAATTTACTTTAAAATATATTTATATTAGTAACAAAAACATTTTTAAATTATTTATCGAAAACCATTTAGTTATTTAATAGATATTTGTCCATGACAAAATAAAAGTCCAAACACAAAAATTAAAAACAATTTATAGTGGCCTTATTACAAAAATAGCAAAACCCATAATAAAGTCTAAGTAGCAAAAATTAACTTAAATAAGTTTAAGTAGGAAAATTTCCAAAATACTTTGAAAATGCATTGGCCACCTCAAGTCCTTGTCAATTCGATCCATCGCACTACTGAATCATCGAAAAGTTATCCCAAAAAATGAGTGAGTCATAAACTCAATGTGTAACACATACATTAAAAAGCCCATTATATCATATGCCTTAAAGCCCAAAATTTCACATATGGCCATAGGCCCATTTAACTCATATATAGCCCAAAGGCCCATTTTCATAGCAGATTACATAATAATCATTTAAATCACATGGATATGCACATATAATGAAATGCAAACCCGGCCCACCTAAATATCCATCCGCTACACACCACCCGTACCAACCAACACACCATGGGGAATACTAAATCGACCCTCCATCCGCTACACACCATCGAAGGCAGTTGCTGCAGTCAACGTGCACATCGCCCTTATAATTTTGTGGCAAGGCCACCAGAAAAAATTGTGACTGAAGTCACCGGATTTCAAATGTGTGACCAAGTCACCAGATTCACATATGTGACCAAGTCACCAGATTCACATATACGTGATCAAGTCACAGATTCAAATATGTGTTGAAGTCACCGAAATGTGGTAAAACCAGGAACACTTCCCTTTATCAATTTCACCCATATGCCCATGCACATACATATTATTTAATTTTTATGCCATTTACCCCAAAGTCATAATATAATCGTACTTATTTCACATTTTATGCATATAGCAAAATTAACGAAATATTGGGGTAAACATACCTGAATATCGTATACCACTGAATGGTATCCAAAATCATTATCAAACACATTGTCATAAATCACATATAAAAATAGATCTATGAGTTTTTAATGTAGGGTTACACACCTTATAACTGTGAGAATGATACTCTCTCGCTCGTCAACACCTAGTTCATTATCACACTTGGTTAGTATACACTATTACTAATAAAATTATACTATTGATGAGGGATCTAAATCCTTACCCTCAGATTCTTGAACAACCGTTATTTGTGGTTTTTCTCCGCTAGATGGATCAAAGCCCGCTGATATCCTACCAACGTAAAGTGGTTCGATTGTACGTACTACTTCAAATAACCGATCTTCGTTAGCGGAGGGTCCACAACCCGGTGGAAAATCTCTTCACGATATGACCCTTCTTTTGAAGTTCGATGGTAAAAGCAAGTGCCTCTTCTCTTCCAAATACTCGTCTTGCTCTTTTCTTACCTATCTTGTTAGCCTTAAATCACCCCTAAAAATAAAGTTGATTAGTGATCCATTCTAAAAGGATTAATATAACCAATGTGGAAAAATCTTACCTTGGATGATTTCAAAGGTTACTTCTTAAAAGTTGTCTTCAACAAGGATCCTTAAAAATCCTTTCCAAGGATTCGGCCTAGGAGAGAAAATAAGAGATCATGATTCTAAATTTACCAAAGTAAAAAGAAAGAAATAATGAAAACGATTGACGAAAAGTTTTACTTACCCACTTGAAGATTCGGCCTAAAACAAAAAGAAAAGAATAAAAATGGATTTGGTGGTTTCGGTTTGTACAAAAAGAAAAGGAGAAAAAGATGGTGATTTATGGCTAAAATAGTTTCGGTTTTCAAAGAAAGAAAAGGAGAAAGGAAATCGAAATAGTATATGATTCGGCTTAAACAAAAAGAAGAAAAGGATTGATGATTCTTGGTTTTAGTAGAAAGTAGTTTGGTTGAGAGAAGAAAGAAAGAAAATGAAATGAGAAGGAAAGAAAAGGAAGAAAAGAAAAGAAAGAGAGATTAAAAGAAGATGATGATGATGAAAATGATTCTCAAAGAGAAAGAGATAGGTTTTGGGGCTTAGGTGCATTCGCCAAGAGGAGAAATGAAGAAAAATGGTGCTTGAACTTTGGTACATTTAAGAATGAGAGAAAAAAGAAAAGAAGAAAGGCTTTTCCAACTTTTGATGCTTTTGACAAGAATTTTGAGAGAATAGGAATTTTAATCGAAATGGTCAAAATGAGAGCCAAAACAAAGAGAAGTTTTACCTAATGCCCATAGCAAGATTCGGCTAAGAGGAGAGTTTTTGGAGAAATGAGAAAAGATGCACAATTGCTAGAACTTTTGGCCAACTTTCACCCCCTAACTCAAGTCAAATTCGGCCAACAAGGAAGCCAACACAATCCCCCTTTTTCCTCCACAATTCTTCCCCATCAACCCTAAGATTGCTATCACCATTAACCACCCTCTTTAGCCCCTAAAACCGACTAGGTTCATGGTCAAATGACCATGAACAAGTTTCCAAAACATTGCCCACATATCAAGCCTCTTGTCCCCCCTATCTTATCATCCTATCTTGATTCCATGCCATAATTCTTTAGCTTGCCTTTTTCATATGGTCAAATAGCCAAAATTAAAAGAATGCTCATCCTTTCTAGAAGAACCTTGGCCGACACTATAGGGAAGGAAACAAAAATAAAAATTCTCCCATTTGCTAGCTAGGGGATTCGAACCTCTCCCCTCAAGCACTCATCCATGTGTCCTTACCACTTTGCTAATTACTCATCTTATGCTTTAAGCTCCTTGTCATTAATTCTTAAAGCCTAACATGCTTAGCTCCATCTTAATTATTAGAAATTGAAAGTTCCACTAAGCATTCACTTAATTAATGAAGTTCAAAAATAACTTCCAAAACATACTCAATCATAATTAAACTTGCAACATCATTCAATTAAGTAAGATGCATAACCCCTAATTATTAGGATGTTACATGATGGATAACTTTTAACCTTTTCTTCGATTAGGTTCAATTGGCAAAAATGCTTCCATTCTATAAACCAATGGGTAAAATGTTGCCCTGGAAAAATCATGGCCAACGTTCGATAATCATAGAAGATAAATAGTAACTTCTCTATGCCAATCTTTACAAGTCTTAGTAATCTTTTCTACAATCCTTTTTTTTTGGCTGCCTTAGTTGCTCTATAATATGGCGTCTGATCTTTGAACAGACTATAAACTTTTGACATTGTCCCTTTTGGCATTCTTTGTCGCCGCCTAATTTTTTATTTTGAAATTAATGACTTTGACCTTGTAACATTGGCATATGAAGCTACTTCCACCCTCTTAGTGAAGTAAACGACGACCACGACGATGAATCGATAATCGATATTGGCTAAAAGCTTTTGACGAGATTGGCCCCATCACATCCATGCCCCACATATTAAAAATTTGTCAAAAAATAGAGAAGGCACATGAATCTTGTCTTCTTAAATACATCATACCAGTATCCAAACCTCATTATTAGCGTGGCTTTTGGATAACCATTATCATGTTCTTTAAACACCCTTATGGATCTCTTTTAAGATTTTTCCAAGCATGTCTTGATATGATTGTGCAAAAACATCTTTGAATTTTTGAAAATAACTCAATGATGTCTTGCCTTATCTCTATGGTGAGCTGGGCTTCGATCTTCACCCCTTTTCTAGGCTTGCAATGTTCACTCACTCTATGTAAAGTAAGATCTATTTTATCATGTTCTACCAATCTTAACGAATCAGAAGATAGGTCACAATCTCTGTCATTTCAAAGTCCTAAGATCCCTCTAGACACATATCTTACTCAAAAGGAGACTCTAAGTCAGTAGCAGCGTTGCTCACATCGTTGATATCTAGAGACCTTATTGTAGGTTCGAAGAAAGATTTCAAAGAATAAATGATTCAAAGAATGATTATTTGTATGGTCATGAATAAAGAATGAAAGAATATTTGAAAGAAAGTCCAAAGAACAAACAAAAAAAAATTGTTTGTACAGTATGAAATGAAAAAATAAAATAATATTTGCTCAAAAAGATGCATTTTATTAAAATAAAAATTCTGGACACAAGCCTATTTCACAAAAGGGTTCTTATTGCCTTTAGGCTTAAGGCAACAAGCATGTTTTAAATATTACTCTAGATCTGCTCTAAAAGTACAAGGATCCCTTCCACAGTTCCATTGTTTAAAATCCTCCTAGGTATGTAAGGGCTTAGAAACTTTTATTCCCCGATTCAGATATGTCATTAGTGTTCAGATTCCCCAATGTTCCCACCGAGTCTTTGATCTCTTCAATTTATTATCCATCAAGCCTTGTACTAAGGCCCTGAGCTCGATGCATTCTTGGATCTCATGCCCCTATCTATTATAGAACTCACGATGTTTACACCCTCAATAGAAAAGTTGGGTAACGAAATTTCTACACTAGAGGGATCATCAAATTTTATGATACCCAATCTGATGAATCTTTCGATTATCTTTTTAAAGGTGACGCAGTTCTTGATCAAATGCCCTATGATTCCTCCATGGTATTTGCATTGGCCATTTACGTCGTACCATTTGGGGTATGGGGCCGTATTTGCTCTATATAAAAAGGGGATATGACATGTGCATCAAAAAAATTCGGTACAACTCCCTATACGTGATTGGAACGGGTGCGAATTGAGGTTTCTCTAAGTTCGGTCTTGAATTGGGTTCTTGCCTTGGTGAGACCTGATGGCTGGTAGTTATCGTCATTGGCTGGCTTACTGAAATCAGCTCTAAATGGCCCTTGTTATACCTTCTCATACTATTCACTTTATTTTCCTTTTTCTTCGGGGCTTTTAAAGTACATTCTCCTTTTTCATTTGTTTCTACCAGCACAATCGGTTTGGCTCAATCATCATCCGGGTTAAAACCCGAACTCATCGAGAAGTTCAATAAGGTAATATCAGTTTGACATTGGGGTCCAATAATGACGGGTACCCCATATGAATGCTTATCTGGTTGAGTCGGGACAACTATTGGGGAATAAATGATGTCTTCATCATCATCCACAATGTTAACCACTGGGCCATTCCTTTTTTCAAGTCCTCCAACTAGTAACTGGGTTAGCTGGCCTATCATATTCCTTTGGAATTCTAGCATTTGTTCCCGCATTTCTTGTTGAATCTCGGTTAATTGCCCCTATATCTGTATTTGCATTTTCTCTATTCTCTCTAACCTTTATTCCATGTTTTCCAGGTTAACTAAAATATTTTTACCTAATTGGGGTCCTTTTATAAAAGTCTAATGCAAATGATGCAATGTAATGCAAATGTATGGATGCAAAAAGGCATCAATCCAGATTCAACTTCATTTTATAAAACTTTATTAGAAAACAAAATCCTTTATATAAAACAGACTACAAATATGCTTTCGCCCTAAGGCCCAAAGTTTTGATCTTCCTAAACAAAGAGGTTAGCTCTTGACCACAATCTGACTATAGCTCATACTTCATGCTCAATATATCAACCTATGCTGCCAAAGTCTATAGATGATCAGCTACCTCTCGAATCTGAACTATTGCTTCACCCATGAGGTAATCCTAACTTCTAACTTGGTCATGGGAATAATGGAGCTCTTTCTTCTAATGCCTCTCTTTTGTTTCAAGTTGCTTAATCTGGAGTTCACAATTTTGCAATGTCGACTCTAATATTTCAATCTTGCCCTTCATTTTCTCGATATTGTTCAGACTCGACTTCAGCTCATCACGACTTCTGTGGTGGTGAAAAGACCGACCCAATTCAACCACTCTAACTTTTAATCCACTCTTTTCCTTTTGGCTTTCTGCTAACCTCTTTCCTAGGGCTTCGTTTTGCATCTGCATCTCTAGGAACTTCTTCTCCCTATGGTCAGCTTTGGCCTTTTCCTCTTGAACCTCATGTTGCCACTGTTCCGAAGTCTTCCCAATCCAGCATTTTTCGTCGACAGACGCAACTTCTTATATTCTATCTTTAAGTTATTCAAATCTTCCTCGACCCTTTTTTTAGTTTTTTGGCCTCTGACTTCTGAATATCCACGTCTAACCTCAGATGCTTCCAACTTCTCTATCCTCTTTTCAAGTTCTGAACTCATCTTTTCGAAATCTTGCTTCATAATTTCTAACTCTGATGGGACCACTTGCAAGCATTCTTCTCTTGATCGGGCACCTTCTAGATTCAGCTCAGAAATATTATCATTAATCCTCTAATCCTCCATCCAATGTATTTTGATATCGTCATTGGGCTTGTGGATAATATCTTCATTCTACAAATCTAATTTCAAGACCAGAAATCTTCTTAACCCTCTTCTTATAGTTTTCTCCTCTGTATGGGAACTCACATTGAGCCAGCCCATATGTCGTTGGTATGAACTATCTTGACCCATACATACCCAACGGCTCCCCAGATTCCAAATAAAGGAACCCAGTCGAAACTCCCACAACGATAGAGGATTTCGTCAAGAACCATTCAAGGAGCCCTCCACTCAATGTCTTCTTCTTAAAGGTTTTGAAGAAGTGCCATCCAGCATTCATCGGACACGTCTTCTCTCCTTGGTGTAGCTATTATCTCCTTTAATGGAGAGTAATTCTCAGAGAAAACCCGATAAGACCTTTTCTCCACCTTCTAAAAATGACTGTGGAACCAAGCCAACAACAAATGTGCACATCTAATGAACCTGCCTTCACCTGCTCTCCGACATGCATTCAAAGATCTGAACGTCTCATCTAAGATTACAGGTATAGGTGTGACTCCTCTGCCAAGTTGGTCGAATAAATCAGTAATTGCTTCGTCTACATGTCTTAGAGTTTTAGGAAAGATTACCAAGTTGTAAATACACAAGGCCAAGACGTCAATCTTCTTCTTTACATCTGGATATGTTAGGACCAAATCCCTCAAACTCTCCCAAGGAATGCATTTACCTTCACCTTTCTCTTGAATTCTGGCTACAACCCACTGGTCACTCATCCCCGTGATATTCATTAACTTCTTCACAAAAGTTGGAACATTAGCAGCCCTAGAATAAACTCTATCAACTTGGATCCTCGAACAACGAAGCAAGGTTGTATATTCCTCCACTGTAGGCACTAAATCTACTTTTCCAAAAGTGAAACAACTATAAGCAGAATTCCAAAACTGAGTCATAGCGTGGAAACAAATACTTATCTACTTTGACGTCAAGTAAGTAAGGTAGATCACCATAATTATGACAAAACAGCTGCTTTGTCTTATCGCCCCACTGGGTCCATATTCCTTTCAACTCCTGAAGCTCATTTTGTGTGACACTGATACGAGCGAAATCCCGTAGTTTCGATACATACCCTTCAGCTAATCTATCTCCTTTCTCTAATTGCCTTTGCTCTGACCATATACGGACGATTGCATTGTCTTCCACTTTATCAAGGAATTCGTTCTCCATAACCAGCTTTCTAACTTTAGAAATTGACCGTGAATCGATACCTCTTTAAATATGAAATGACATATACAAAAGAATAAAACACAACAACTTAGTACTGCAAAATATAAAGTAAGCAAAGTAAACAAACATCTATCTGGGTAACTACTAAGGTTCGACATAATTCTACTTAGGGTGAATTCTTATGTTTTCTACGTGTGGCTTAGCTCTAAAGTTAAGGTACCGAACCAGCAAATTCTTCGATCCTCACCCATTATAGGCTCATACGGACCAAGTTCGGTTCAGGGGAATACATTTTCCTATGGCTATGCGGAAGTGAAAACTTCACAAAGACATAGGTATAGATGTATCCCGAAAGCAATCCACTAGCTCATGCAAAGGTGAAAACCTCACGAAGGCATAGTTTCTCGCTCCCACTTAAAGTCGCGACCACAATGGTCATGTAATGCAATGCAAAGATATATATCAAAAATTAAAACAACATGCGATAGAAGGATCATGGTTTTTTTTTAAAAAAAATCAAAATTTAAAATTTGGACAAAAGGACATGAAATTATCAATTTTACGGCTTGTAACATCCCAAAGTTGGGCCTAGTAGGATTGGGCCCATTGGGCCTTAGGCGTAGTAGCGTTTAAAATTTTTGGGAATAAGAGAATGGATTTAATGCAAGTTGGATCTAGTAGGTGAGTGATTTTGGAAGGTTAGGGGGCTTCTATGAAGTCCCGGGTTCAAACTTTGGCTTTAGGGAAATTTTGGTTTTAGGTGAAAAAACCCCTGGGAGTTAGTAGGTGGGCCTTAAGAATAAAATGTGGAGAGAATGACACAAGTAGAGTGTGTGGTGTTGTGGCAAAGTGATGCCACATAAGAGACAAGGGAATGACGCTAAAAAGGAAGGAATGAGGTCCAAGGTTCAAGTCTTGGCTCTTGCATTTTGGTTTTCATTTTAAATGGACTCTAGAATTTTGCCATAGGGTTATATTTAGTTTGCGTGATTTTAGACACAAGAGGAGCTTGTGGCTTAGTGGTTAGCGGCGTGGATTATGCTACAAGGGAGCCTGGGTTTGAATCTTATGGAAAGCAATGGAGTATTTATTTTTTGGATTGGACGGGAAGAGTTTGAGTTGGATTTAAGCTCTACTGATGGAGGGATCCCACATCAGAAAGATACAAAGAAGGAAGGTGAGAAGCTAGCTATATATAGAGCTGCCTAGGAGGAGAAGGAGCATACCTAGTTGGCTTTGGGCATAGGAGTGCTCGTAGCGCGGTTTAGCGGCTTCAGATTCCTATCGGTGTGTACTTCTCTCTACTCTAGTCAGTAGAGTGGCAAATGTCGAAATGCCGGTCCACACAATGATGGTAGCCACACGAAATGAAGAACATACGTGTGGAAGCTTCGATGCGATAGTCGAGGCTACCATGAGTGTTCTTGTGGGTGTGGGTTGTTGGGCCATGATGGCTTGAAAGGGGCCAAGTGGGCCCATATGAGTAAATTGTATGATTGAGTAGTAGATAGTGAACTAGACTATGTGAATCTCATATATGTGGCTAGGTTTGGGCTGAATGGGCCACACGAGTGTGTGGGCCCACTTAGCCGAGAATGGGCCTTAGGCCCATTCACTTCATTATCTCTGTTTAGAATACTTGAGTCGTTCGAGGTGATAGTGGACCTTCTGTTGGGTCGTTAACACCTTGGTTTGCAGAATTACTGAATTACCCCGGTTTGTAAAATTATCGAATTACCTCTGGTTTGCAAAATTACTAAATTACCCCTGGTTTTTGAAATTATCGAATTACCCCTAGTTTGTAAATTACCAAATTACCCCTAGTTTGTGAAATTACTAAATTACCCCTGGTTTACAAAATTACCGAATTACCCCTAGTTTACAAAATTATCGAATTACCCCTAGTTTGTGAAATTACCGAAATACCCCTAGTTTGTGAAATTATCAAAATACCCCCAATTTACAAAATTACCGAAATACCCCCAAATTACAAAATTATCGAAATACCCTTAGTGTGTAATTACCGTTTTACCCCTAAACGATAAATGACTATTGTACCCTCGTGGTAGTACTAATGTTGTCTATGTTAATTGTATGATTGATTATGCTCGAGATGCACTGCATACATGGATTAGTTATGAGTAGAATTACCGAATTACCCTTGGTAGGTAAATAACTGGAATACCCTCGGTGGGTAAAATTACTATTATACCCTTGGGGGTTGATTAGCGTGATTGTGTGTAAAATTCACCCTTTAATATTAATATGTGTTATTAAATATCTTGGTTGAAAAGCCGAAATGGTTAGACGAATAGACGTTATGCCAACTACGGGCATGATCAAAATACCAGGTAAGTACCTTGTTGGTTATGTATGAGCTAATGATTGTATGCCATAATGATATTATGCACTTGACAGCTTGCTGCATTCATTTGACACTTGTATGCATGGGTTGGATATAATGTTTAAGGGGAAGTGTAAGATTGTCACTAGTGGTTTGGCCCCACATTCTTGATTCTGTAACAAGTCTCAGTGGTTTGGAACCACCAGTGGTTTGGTACCACATATTGATGATTTCGTGACTCGTCCCAATGGTTTGGTACCATAGTGGGTTGGCCCCACATATATGATTATTCGAGATTGTCACTAGTGGTTTGGTACTACAAGTGGGTTGGCCCCACATATGATATTTTGTGACTATGTCACCAGTGGCTAGGTGCCACATATGGAGTGTAGCAAATGGAGGGTTGATTGTAGAAATCCCCACGGTGTGTTGGGCTGGTACGGGTGGCGTGTAGAAAATGGAAAATTAGGTTGGGTTGGGTTTGCACCGCATTGCATACATTATCTGATGTGACATATGATATGGTTTAAGGCTCAACCGAGGCTATTTTGAGCTAAGGCCCAATTGCCACCATTACTGTAATGGGCTTCGGTCTAGATTATTGTGATGTATGTTCTTACCGATGAGGGTTGTGCACACTGAGTTTTCGTAAGCTCACCCCCTCTTTTTATTAAATGTTTCAGGTGATTCCCAGCGATTGAGGATTGGGAGCCGTGGAGGACTCGGGGGTGGCTATACATCGGAGATACTACTCGTAAACTTTAGTAATTTTGATTTTTACCTTTTCTTTTAGATTATTTATTTGGGTTAATATTTTGTAATAAGACCATTGGTTTATTTTTTCTAAGTTTTCATTTATAACTGTTAAACTTATAAATATGGGGTTTTCTTAAAACATTAGCAATCGCTTTCTAAAATATCATGTTTACGCAACGATGCAAGTTCAACTTTCATAACAAAACAGTTTTTCAAAATAATAACAACTTTTAAACGGTCATTTAGTAAATCACATTTAACGAACTCGGAGTTCAAAAATCTGATAAAACTTTTCTAAAACAATTGCATAGCTTTTCAACTTCATTCAATGTGACACGCCAGATTCGGGCCTAACTTTTAGGCCGGGTTTGGGGTGTTACACGGCTTGACTCTCTTATTGGTCCCCTGTGGAGTCGCCAAGCTATCGAAATCATTTTTAATATTTAAAAAAAATAGGGGTCGCTTTTAAAAAACGGAAATGGAGTAGCCACCAATCCTTTTTACTTAAGTGTGATTTGATCACCTTGTAAAACATTTTTTTTAAAACATTGATTTTGGTCCACGAAATACAAGGAAATGGGTTCGGGAGTCGATTACGTATGAGGAAGGGTTAGCACCCTCATAGCGCCCAAAAATTGGTACCTAATTGATAAAATCATGCTTAAATGTTGAAAATTGAAAATAAAGGTCACACGGTCGTGTGGCTAGACCGTATGGCTCAAAGACATAGTCGTCTGGCCAAACTGTGTAACAACCTAAGTCCTTATAACTAAGGGTCACACAACCGTGTCGTAAGGCCATGTAACTCTTTGACACCGTATGGGCAATCCTGCACCAAAAATCAAACAGGCCACATGGCATGAAACTTAAAAAATGTTTAAAAAGTAAAATTTTTCATAATATTTTAAAAAAATCATTTGTTTGGAAAATCTTAAAATTTTATCAAATTTTAAATAATTTATTATATTCTTTTCTAAAAATTTTAACTTTTTTTTTTTACATTTTAATGAATTTTTGACATTTTAAAGGAATTTTGAGTGTTTTTAGTAAAAATTACCATAAAATTCTTTAAAAATTGGCTTAGTTGGACAAATGTAGTTAAACAATACCCTTAGACACGAATAAGAAGTTTTCTCCTTATACGACTCGAGAAAAAAATAATTAATTAAAAGTTATGTCTATGAATGAAATTAGAATGTAAAAGGATCTATAAACAATAAATCAATTAGACATTTCAACTCATCTTTTTCTCTCGTGTTTTTTTTTTTTTTTGAGAAAAAGAAGAAAAAGCATTTACACTCTTATAATTTAAGCCAAATAATTTTCAAAATGCTAAAAAAAAAAAAACTCCTCTTGTTGAGTGGTCTCTAATTACCTATTAAAAGAATTTTATGGTATTTTATTAAAAAGAATAATAATTCCTTAAAATAAAAAAAAATCATTCAAAAGATAATAAAAAACCTAAATTTTCAAAAATATCATAAAGTTTTAAGAATTTTAGGAAGCCTAAAATTCCAAATAAGTTTTTTTTTTTTTTTGAATTTATGAAAATTTTGAATTTTTAAAAGTTTTGCGTACTTACAATTTTAATTTTTATATTTTTAAAAATAAATTATGATTTTTTATAATTTTAAATAATTTTCAATTTTTAAGACTTTCTGAGTTTTTTAAAATTTTTAAATTTTTAACCTGTTACACAACGAAAAGTTATTGAACTTAGTTTTGCTTTCTTAGCACGTTACTATCTATCTACCGCTGCTGGCAAGTTCTTGTTCTCTTAGGTTAATTTTTTGGTTTTTATCATTTCGTTGAAGGATCCTGACGGCGTTATTGTTATCAGAGGTTCTACTTTTATCATCGCCAATTGCCAATTTAGTGATTGATTTGATTAAATGGAAAAAGATTTGGCTGTGTTGTCTTTAGATGAAGAGAGAAAGAGGATATTATACACATCCAGAAGGAATCTGATTCGGATGCAGTAGAGGAGTATTTGTGTTTAACTAGGTGTTTTTTAACAGAAAATATTGTCGAAACTATTTTTATATTTTTTTAAAAAAAAAGGATGACTTTAAAAATAAAAATAGAGTTGCCACCAATCTTTTTTGAAGTGTGATCGAGGTGTGTCACCTTAAAATTGATCATTTTAATAAAAAATATTTTGATTTATTAAAACAATGATTTTGGTCTACAAAATTCGAGAAAACGGGCTCGGGAGTCGGTTACGTATGAGGAAGGATTAGCACCCTCGTAACGCCTAAAAATTGATACTTAATTGATTAATTAATGTCCTAATGTCAAAAATTTAAAAAGATTTTAAAACATGATCCTTTTGATTTTTAAAACTAATGTCCTTTAATTTTAAATGGACATTCAATTATTTGGATTTTAAAAGAAAAATTGAAACTCGAAAAGTTAGAGCACGATCTTTTAAATTTTCCAAACACCGAATATCCTTTGCTTTTTAGAAATCCTTGCCTCGAGATAACAAAACGTCACATCTAGTGAGTTAGGACACCATATCTTAAATTCCCGAGATAGGTTTTTTTATTTGAAAATCATATATTTTAATTCCAAAAAAGGTATTTGATCATTTAGACTTAATGGGAAAAATCGAAGCCCAGTAAGTTGGGGCACGATTCTATCAAAACTCCAAATGTCAAATATTGCCTTATTTTGAGAAATAAAGTTTTGGATAAAAAATGGCAATTAAAATAAATTTAAAATAATTAAAATAAATGAATAAATAATGATTAAGTAATTAAATGGATAAATAAATAAATAAATAAAAGTTAAAAAAATGCATTAGTCAACCTAAGCTCCGCAATATGAGGATTCGACGAAATTCTTCCACCAAAAACTAACTCAAACGGAAGCAACTCAAAAAGAAACGAATATCAGTGAAGAACAAAGTAAGAACAAGCCACAGAAAATAAGAACGCAAAAGAGAGAGAAATTTGAGTGAATGCTCTCAAGAATTTTTATTACTCAAAACTCAAGTGTTATTCAAGTGTGTCTACAATGAAGGGAGAGGCCTCTATTTATAGTTGAGCCTCTCCAAATCCAACAGTACAGATCAATTACATCAACAGCTAAGATTAAAAGGTATTTACAAATTAAGTCTCTAAGATTACAAAATCATATCTTTTAATATTGCATACCATAACTTCTAAGATTGCATACCATAACTTCTAGGATTGCATATCATATCTAAGATTTGCATATCATATCTAAGATTGCATACCATATCTTCTAGGATTGCATATCATATCTAAGATTGCATATCCTTGAAGACTGTACTTCCATATACGTCAAACATGTAAATAGACCTTCAATCTTTTTAATTAATGGGTCATTCCGATCGGGCTAAATGATATATTTTGGACTAGACTTGGACTTTATTTTATTCTTTTAGGTTTATTATTTTTTGTATGGGCTCGGGCTAAATTGGCCTATTATAGCTGCCCCTCTTTACTCATTGTCGTGTAACGAGAATAGAGCAAAGACTATAAAAGGCCTAATTTTGCCTGGTCTTTGTCGAGCCTTGACTTCTTGGTCATTGCTTTCTTTAAATAACTTCTATCCCATCTGCAATTCGGCTTCAATTTGCTTCACTGTAACTTTAGGAATGCCAGATCTGCTATCTTTGGTCTGCTCCACTGCAAACTTAGAGAATGCAAGACCTGATGTCTTTGATCTACTTTATTGCAATCTCAGGGAGACAAGACTATAATCTTTAGCCTGCTCCCTTGCTACATCATGAAGATAAGGCTAATGGCTAAAATCTGCTCCCTTGCTACATTAGGAAGATAAGATTCGCCAAATTTGATCTGCTCCACTACTGCTTACGGATATAAGATCTACAAACTTCAGTTTGCCCCACTACTATCTCGAGGGGACAAAATCTGAACTTTTCAGTCTGCTTCCTTACTATCTTAGGAAGACTTCAATCTTCAATCTACTCCACTACCATGTTTAGGGAACAAAAACTTAAACTTTTAGTTTGCTTCCTTACCATTTCAGGAAGACTTTAATCTTCAGTTTGCTCCATTACTATCTCTAGAGAACAAAATCTAAACTTTTTGGTTTGCTTCCTTACTATCTTCAAGAAGACTTCAATCTTCAGTTTGCTCCACTACCATCTCTAGGGAACAAAATTTGAACTTTTTGGTTTGCTTCCTTACTATCTTACCATCTCTAGGAACAAAATGAACTTTTGGTTTGAGGACTTCAATCTTCTTTAGTTTGCTCCACTACCATCTCTAGGGAACAAAATCGAACTTTTGGTTTGCTTCCTTACTATCTTCGAAGAAGACTTCAAAATCTTTAGTTTGCTCAACCTTCAATTTGCTCCACCATCTCTAGGAAACAAAATCTGAACTTTTTGGTTTGCTTCCTTACTATCTTCAGGAGGACTTCAACCTTCAGTTTGCTCCACTATCATCTCTAGGGAACAAAATCTAAACTTTTTGGTTCTGAACTTTTTGGTTTGCTTCCTTACTATCTTTAGGAAGACTTCAATCTTCAGTTTGCTCCACTATCATCTCTAGGGAACAAAATCTGAACTTTTTGGTTTGCTTCCTTACTATCTTCAAGAAGACTTCAATCTTCAGTTTGCTCCACTATCAACTCTAGGAAACAAAATCTGAACTTTTTGGTTTACTTCCTTACTATCTTCAGGAAGACTTTAATCTTTAGTTTGCTCCACTATCATCTCTAAAGAATAAAATCTGAACTTTTTGGTTTACTTCCTTACTATCTTCAGGAAGACTTCAATATTCAGTTTGTTCCACTATTATCTCTAGGGAACAAAATCTGAAATTTTTGGTTACTACACCGTCCTTTGAGGGACATGTCCCGTAGACTCGAATGTATTATCGATGACATTTGCATGAATACAGAATGTTATGAGAATGATGATTAGGATGCATGATCGGAATGAATCTAATGATCCTAATTGAATGATATAAGGGATGACATTTGCATGAATGCAGAATGTCATGAGAATGATTTCCTCTTCTTCTTTTTTAAGATGATTAGGATGTAATGATAGAAATGAATCAAATACTCCTAATGAAATTTGCTATGATACAAAAATTTTATGAGTATGATTCCTACTCTAGATGTTATCACTCATTTGTTCTTCATTCTTATTCATCAATCATGTTTTGCTCAGCAAGCTTGCTCCAATGTAATTTCAGAGTCAACTCCGCTTTAACCTTAAGACATAAAATTTGTACCTCCCACTGTAACTTCAAGGGAATAACATTTGGCTTCTTCCATCCATCCAGTTACCACTCGGAGGTATGGAAATTGTATCAATTTTATCACCATTCTCTAGGTAGAATAACATGATGTATGTGCCTGAAATTTGCAAGGTATCATTTTTCTTTTCCTAAGAATGATCCCCTTTTACACTTGGGTTGACATTGCTCATCATTTGTCGAGAGGGTATCATTGACGAAATGTTTTATCCAATAAAATCTGAAGAGATAATCACCTTTCAATGTTTCCAACCCTTAGGCTTGGTAAGTTCTAAACAATAGTCCTGTTTTAGATTCTCATATTATTTAGGAGCTTCTAGAGTAATGTACGAAACTCCTTTTATGAAAGTATTATTAGTCCATTAATCGTTATTTCAATATAAAATGCTTGAAAAATAATAATGGACGTGAAAGAATTAATCAAGAGTATAGCTTGAAATAAATAAATTAATCAAAGATAACTAAGGCAATAAAAGAAATTTTATTTGGGATTATCTTGAAAAGAATAAAGTAATCAAAGATAAAAAATTCAAAAATGGGTAAGATAGAAGCTAGGTGCCCCGGATATCGCAGCCTGGACTTCTCTGTTCAAACTTCTTGAGGATCATTTTTATCTCAATATGTGTTTAGGGGATCCGAAGTACTTTTTCAATACCCCAAGACACAGCATACTTCCTCATTGTTAATTCAGGCATAGCAATACTTCCACATGCCCTATCTTTGATCAAAATTTGAGCCGCCCTTTTGGGTTTTCAGCTCAAAACCATTTTGGTCTCAAAGCACCATTTGCGGGTTTTCGCTTTGGCCTCTCCTCTTTTCTTTCTTTCTTTCTTCTTCTTCTTTTTTTTTTTTTTTGAATTTGAACTCAAGGCGCCCTTTGCGGGTTTTCACCTTGGCCTTTCCCTTTTCAGGTAAAGCACTTCTTGTCCGAACCTGAATTTGCCGGATTGGGAAAGTCTTTACCATCCATCTCAATGAATATCAATGTCCCTCTAGAACAGTCCTTACATAAAGGTCCTTCCTTAGTTTGACATCTATTTTCCTCATAAATCCTTTTATATAAGAAGGATCTTCCTCAACATTAGGTTCCCCTCATGGAATTCTCTAGGATGAACCTCTTTGTCTAAGCTTGCATCATCTAACCGTAATGGATAGCTTTTAACCTTTTCTTCGATCAGGTTCAATTGGCAAAACTATTTCTATTCCAATGTGTTGCCCCAGCGAAGGTTCTAGCCGACATTCGATAAGACAGAGGGCAAATGGTAACTTCTTTATACCAATCTTTACCAGTCCTTGTCATCTTTTCTATAATCCCCTTTTTTTCTTTTTTCTTTTTTTGCTGCCTTTGTTGCTCAATGATATGACGTCTGATCTTTGAACAAACTACAAGCTTTTGACTTTGTCCCTTTTGGCATTCTTTGTCGGTGTTTGATCTTTTTTTTTTGAGAATTTGATGACTTCAGCCTTGTAACATTGGCATATGAAGCTACTTCCACCCTCTTAGTAAAGTAAACGACGACCACGATGATGAATCGATATTGGCTAAAAGCTTTTGACGAGATTGGCCCCATCACATCCATGCCCTATATATGGAAAATTGAAGAAATGGAGAAGGCACATAAATCTCATCTTTTTCAATTCAATATTTGCGGTATAACTGATGCAATCCCCTTCCATGGTAGACCAACAGTGTCCGATCCTGATGTTTAGCCCAGGCATGTTTTGATATGATCGTGCGAAAACATCTTTGAATTCTCTAAAATAACTCAATGATGTCTTGCTTTATTTTTGTGGTGAGCTGGGCTTCAATCTTCACCCCTTTCCTAGGCTCACAATGTCAACTGACGCTATGTAAGGTAGGATCCGTTTTTCCCCTTGTTCTACCATTATTAACAAATTAGAAGATAAGTTACAATCTTTTCATCTTCAAAGTCCATCTCATTCAAAAAGGGAGTTAGTAACAACATCGCTCATGTTGTTGATATCTAGGTACCTAGGTACGAAGGCAAAAAATCCAAAGAATAAATGATTCTAAGGATGATTATTTGTATGGTATGGTCATGAATAAAGAATGAAAGAATATTGTAAAAAAATAATGTACAATATGAAATGGAAAGAATAAAAGAATATTTGTTTAAAAGATGCATTTTATTAAAATAAAAATTCTAGACATAAGTCTATTTCACAAAAGGATCCTTATTGCCTCTAGGCTTAAAGCAACAAGCATGTTCTGAATATTACTCTAAATTAGCTCTAAAAATATAGAAATTCTTTCCACAATTCTATTATTTAAAATTTTCCAAAGTAGGTAAGGGCTTGGAAACTCTTATTCCTCAATTCCCTCTTCAGGTCGTTAATGCTTAGATTCCCCAACATTCCCATCGGGTTTTTGATCTCCTCGATTTATTATTCATCACGCCTTGCACTAGGGCCTTGAGCTCGATGCGTTCTTGGATCCCCCTGCCCTTATCTATCGTGGAACTCATAATGTTTACTCCTTTAATAGAAAGGTTAGGTAACGAATTTTCTGCACCAGAGGGATCATCGAATTTTATGACACCCAATTTGATGAGTCTTTCGATTATCTTTTTGAAAGCGGTGCAGTTCTCGATCGAGTGTCCTATGATTCCCACATGGTTTCGCATTGAGCATTTGTGTCATACCATTTAGGGTATGGAGTTTGTATATGTTTTAAGTAGAAAGGGGATACTACATGTGCATCAAACAAAATTTGATGCAGCTCCCTATACGTGATTTGGATGGGTGCGAAATGGGATTTCTTTTGAGTTCGATCTTGGATTGGGTTCTTGGCTTAAGAAGACCTGATGGCTAGTAGTTGACTGGCCTAGGATATTTTCTTCTTTCTTTGGGGCCCTTAGAGTATTAACTTAGGAATTCCAGTCTTTCTTTTTCCTTTTGTAATGATCTTCACATCGTTTCGGGACCTCTACACTAGCCTTCCTTGTTTTTTTCATACTAGTCAAATCAATGACAATGGGATTAGTTGGATTGCCCCCCGGATTGGGACCTAAGCCTATCGAATAGTTTATTGGTATCGACATACTGGCCTAATGCTGTTGGGGTTTGATAGTAACAGGTACCCCTTTCGGATGTGCGTCTGGATGAGTCAGGACACCTACTGGGGAATAAACGATGTCTTCATTATCATCCACACTGTTGACCACTAAGCCACTCCTTTTTTCAAGTTCTCTAGCTAGTAACTAGGTTAGCTGGCCTATCATATTCATTTGTTCCCGCATTTATTGTTGAATCTTGGTCAATTGCCCTTGCATTTGCTCTATTCTCTCCAACTTTTGTTCCATGTTTTCCAGGTTAACTGAAATATTTTTACCTAATTAGGGTCCTTTTGTAAAAGTCTAATGCAAATGATGCAATGCAATGCAGATGCATGGAGTGAATGCAAAAGAAAGAGAGGCATTGATTCTAAATTCAATTTCATTAGAAAAAACTTTTCTAGAAAGTAAATTTCTTTACATAAAGCGAATTTCATATACGGCCTTGCCCTCATATTCCAATCAAAAACATCAATCTCCTTCTTCGTAAAGGTCAAATCTTGCCAACTTTTAATAGATGCCTCCACTAGCTCCTTTTTGCTTGATCTAGGCCACGACTCACTGTTCACTTATTTCCACAATGCTCGTTAGCCTCTTCAAGAAAGCCTAGACGTAGTGATTCTCGAATAGTCTTTGTCAGCTTGAATCCTTGGGCAATAAAGTCTTGTATTCCTTCACGAACTATCAGTCTTCTCTTGTGGTGTTTGCTTGAACCATATTTGGACGACCGTATTATAATCCACTTTATCAAGAAATCCATTTTCTTATGACAAACTCTTCTATTTAGGAATCGAATTTGAATCAACACCTCTTTTCTATGATATGAATGTAATACAATCAAAACAAAAGAGAACACGTTAGCACAGGAAAAAAAATAAATAACATAGAACACCTATCTGGGTGACCCCTAAGGTTTAACATAGTTCTACCTATGGTGGGCTCTTAGGGTTCACTATATGCGGTTTAGTTCTAAAGTTGCGATACCCGAACTAGCAGATTCCTTGATCCTCACCCATTATAGGCTCATATGGACCGAGTTCAATTTAGGGGAATACATTTCCCTATGGGCATGCGGAAGTGAAAACTTCACAAAGACATAGGTACAGATGTATCCCGGAAGCAATCCACTAGCCCATGCAGAGGTGAAAACCTCACGAAGGCGTAGCTTCTCGCTCCCACTTAAAGGTGCGACCACAACGGTCATGCAATGCAATGTATGCAAGAAAATAATAATCATATGTTCAAATCAAAATTTTAAATTTTCAAATCAAAATTTTCAAATTTCTGACAAAGGACAGAAAATAATCAATTTTAAGGCTTGACTCTCTTAAATCCCCAGCGGAGTCACCAAGCTGTCGAAACCATTTTTATATTTTTTTTAAAAAAGGGAATGACTTTAAAAATGAAAATGGAGTTACCACCAATTTTTTTTCGAGGTGTGATCAGGTCACCTTGAAATTGATCATTTTAAAAAATATATTTTGATTTATTAAAACAATGATTTTGGTCTACGAAATTCGAGAAAACAGACTCAGGAGTCGGTTACGTACGAGGAAGGATTAGCACCCTCGTAACGCCCAAAATTGGTACCTAATTGATTAATTAATATTCTAATGTCAAAATTTTGAAAAGATTTTAAAACACGATCTTTTTGATTTTTAAAACTAATGTCCTTTAATTTTAAATGGACATTCAATTATTTGGATTTTAAAAGAAAAATCGAAACTCAGAAAGTTAGAGCACGATCTTTTGAATTTTCCAAACACCGGATATCCTTTACTTTTTAGAAATCCTTGCCTCAAGATGGCAAAACGTCGCATTCCAGTGAGTTAGGACACCACATCTTAAATTCCCGAGATAGGTTTTTTTATTTGAAAATCATATATTTTAATTCCAAAAAAGGTATTTGATCATTTAGACATAATGAGAAAAATCAAAGCCCAGTAAGTTAGGGCACGAATCTATCAAAACTCCAAATGTCAAATATTGCCTTATTTTGAGAAATAAAGTTTTGGATCAAAAGTGGCAATTAAAATAAATTTAAAATAATTAAAATAAATGAATAAATAATGATTAAGCAATTAAATGTATACATAAATAAAAAAGTTAAAAAAAACGCATAAGTCAACCTAACTCCCGCAATATGAGGATTCGACGAAATTCCTCCACCAAAAACTAACTCGAACGGAAGCAACTCAAAAAGAAACAAAGATGAGCGAAGAACAAAATAAGAACAAGCCACGAAAAATAAGAACACAAAAGAGAGAGAAATTTGAGTGAATGCTCTCAAGAATTTTTATTACTTAAAACTCAAGTGTTATTCCAGTGTGTCTAGAATGAAGGGAGAGGCCTCTATTTATAGTTGAGCCTCCTCAAATCCAACGGTACAGATCAATTACATCAACGGCTAAGATTAAAAGGTATCTACAAATTAAATCTCTAAGATTACAAAATCATATCTTTTAATATTACATACCATATCTTCTAAGATTGCATATCATATCTAAGATTGCATACCATACCTTCTAGGATTGCATATCATATCTAAGATTGCATATCATATCTTCTAGGATTGCATATCATATCTAAGATTTGCATATCATATCTAAGATTGCATATCCTTGAAGATTTTACTTCCATATACATCAAGCTTGTAGATAGACCTTCAATCTTTTTAAGTAATGGCCCATTCCGATCGGGCCAAATGATATATTTTAGACTGGACTTGGACTTTATTTTATTATTTTGGGTTTATTATTTTTTGTATGGGCCCGGGCTAAATTGGCCTATTACAAATATTATTCACTTTCCTGCTATGAGTACAATGGCAAATCTGTGGCCTCCGATAAAAGGGGTTCAGATATTGGATCCAGGGGAGAAAAGATTTTTATTTAGATTTTTCCAAATAATGGATCAACATAGGGTACTTAAGGGATCCCCGTAGACTTTTAATAATCATCTGCTAATACTACATTAGTTGATAGATGGAGAGGACCCGTTGAAGGTGCCATTAATCTATGTGAATTTTTGGGTACAAATTCATAAATCTCCCTTAGGGTTTTTTCTGAAGCATTAGCAAGGAAGAATTGGGATTTTATTGGAAAATTTTTAGAGTATGATGGTTCAAATCTAGGGAGGGGAGTACGACATTATTTGAGAATAAGGGTTAAGTTGGATGTGAAAAACCTCTGAAGAGAAAGAAGAAAATTTTATTTTCATCAGGAATTTGCTCTTATGTCAGCTTTAAATATGAATGATCGGCTTTATTTTGTTTCTTTTGTGGACGGTTAAGGCATAGTGATTCTTTTTGCCATTCTAAGATGGAGCTAGGATTTGAAGTCACTAAGATGGGATGGAATTTGTCAATACGAGCTCAATCCAGAAGAGCTCTCACAATGATTAGTGTATGGCTACGAGATGATGGTGGAGAAATCCAATGAGAGAGTACAATCGAAGGGCGCGGATTAAGGAGAGGCAATTGGGAAGTTACAAATAAAGGATGTTCTAATAATTTTGTTAACCCTATTCTCGGGGTTAATTTGGAGAGGACTTTAAATTTGATTTTGGATATGGAGGTAGGATCTTTTAAAATACATGAACAGATAGATATGGAGCATGATGGCGAAGACGGTGTGATTGAAAAAGGAGATGGTAAAAAGAGGCCTAGAAGAGAGGATGATATATCTTTGGTGGGGGAGGAAATAGGCTCTCTAGTTTTTAGAAAAAAGAGAGGACTAGAAAAAATTCTTTTGGTATCGACAGCTGCGAAGGGGCAAGCCGACCAGTCGTAATAAAAATCATAAGTTGAAATGCCTATGGATTGGGGAGTCCACGGATAGTTAAAAGGCTTCGGCATTTTTTGAAGATGTACCATCCCCAAATGGTCTTCTTTATGGAGACTAAAATTAATAGAATGCGAATGGAAGGTGTAAGAAGGAGATGTGGCTATTTGAATGGGATTGATGTTGCATCGGTTGGTTCAAGAGGTAGATTGTGCCTAGCATGGAAGGAAGATATTGCAATTAGCCTCAAAAGCTATTCTGACTCTCATATTGATGTTGAAATTCAAGATAATGATAATGAAAAATTGTGGAGATTTACTGGATTTTATGGCTCATCATATGCGCATAATAGAGAGGATTTGTGGAACTTGTGAAGAATTTGAGTCACGCACAGAGTTTACCATGGATGGTATGTAGCAATTTTAATGAAATTTTATATTCTTTTTGAGAAAATGGGAGGTGTACCAAGAGATGAAAGGAGAATGATAGCTTTTAAGGATGCTTTAGTGGACTGTCAGTTGCTTGATGTTGGGCATAGGGGATCGTGGTTCACTTGGGAAAAAAGTAATCCGCCAGAGATTAATATTCATGAAAGATTAGATAGAGGAGTTGCGAACATAGAGTGGCTTCATTTGCTCTCATTTGCAGAACTTCGACATTTGTCACATTATTTTTCAGATCATTGTCCCTTTTATTCAAACAAACACAAAATGAACAACTTTCCTAGAAGAAAAGCCCGTTTTGAGTCATGGTGGGTTAAAGAGGATTCCTTTGAAGAAGAGGTTAGAAGATTATAGAGGTCCACTAATGGAGACATCATGCAAAAATTGAATGAGTTGCAACAGGGTTTGGTAAGATGGGCACACTTAATGAAACACAGAAGAAAGAGTCGTAAGAAAGAATTGACCGCAAATTTGAAAATTCTAATGGGAAGAGAAAGAACTAATAAGAATTTAGCAAAATTAATTGATGTAAAAATCCAGTTAAACCTTGAAATTGATAAGGTGGAGATGTATTGGGAGCAAAGGGCCCAAGCGAATTGGTTAAAATTAGGAGACAAAAACACGACTTTTTTTCATAGTTATGCCTCACAAAGGAAAAAACAAGAATACTATTCAAAGTTTAACATTCGAAGATGAGAGAGAGACAAGTGATAAGGGGGATATGGAGAATATTGCTCGAAGTTACTTTCAAAAGCTTTTCGAATCAAAAGGGTCTGGAAGATTTGATCACATCCTTTCTGGAATTGATAGATGCGTCTCTAAGAATGAAACACCCCAAACCCGGACAACAAGCCCTGACTGGATCTGGCATGCTCCTTGAGTAAAATGTAGCTAAACCTCGTTCTGTCACTTTAGAAAAATTGGTGGTTTTAAAGAAATTGGATTTGAGTTGTGATCAGGTTGAAAATCGTGTTGTTTTTATTGAAACATTATTATCATGTGTTCAAAAATTTCAAGTTAAAAGAAATGTCGAATTTTAGATGTTTAGGTGTCAAAACAATTGAAGTTGTTTTACGAAAAATGGTTAATCATTTGTTTGATGTTGTTCATATCATAATAAAAATTAAACTGCAAAATAAAACAGTTAAATAACAATGGCCTTATTACAACAAAATAAAACCCAAAATAAGTTCAAAAAACATAATAAGAAATCCAAAATCTTTGAAATGAGCATGGCCACCACTAAGTCTCTGTGACCGGTCCATTCTTGAGTATCACCGCAAAATGTTAGCCCACGAAGGGTGAGTCAACGACTCGGTGTGTAACAACCATCACTGATTCCCAATTGATCATAGCATATTATATCACATACGAACAAATGTAAGTAATGATACAACCCAAACCCACCTAGATATCCAACCTCTACACATCACCGTACCTACCAATCACACCATGGGGATTACTAAATCGACCCTCCATCCGCTACACACCATCGAAAGCGATCCACTGCGATCAACGCACATCGCCCTTATAATTGTGGCATAGCCACGAGATAATGTGACAAAGTCACCAGATTCATAATATGTGACACAAGTCCTTTGGATAATGTGGTAAAACCACCGAACACTTCCCTTTATCATTATCACCCATATGCCCATGCAACATACGTAACATACAAATATCATGCAATATACCTCACCCCATGGCCATATCGATATTTCTCATATTTTCTTATCATAGTTTATAAACTTTATTAACGTGAGTTAGGGTAACGATACTGAATGCCTTTGTACCATTGAATGGTACCCTTAGCCATGTTCTTCATATTTCCATTAACACATATTTAATACTAACACTATTAATCTTTCGGGAATTAGTGTAGGGCTACACACCTGACTATTCGTAGATCTAAGCGAAATCCCAAAACATTTGCTTTCCCCCTTCCTATAATCGGTCAACACTAGTTAGTGACCAAAAGCCTATTCGGCTCAACTTAGAAATCCCGAAGGATATGTCACATGAAGATATCACCTTACCTTAATGCCAATTTGGTTTCCAACCAAATCCCGAACTACGTGATGATCCCTCCTTGCAATCAGCCAAGCACTAATACACACAATCAATTAGCCTTCGGCTTTTGAATGAATAAGAAATAGATTCGAAACACTAGAACCCTTACCTAGATCGACCACCGAGTCCCGAAGATCTACCAAATCAGGTTGTACTCCTCCCTAAAATCCATAGTTAGAATTGGCAACCTTTAATAAGTAATATGGCCTTTGGCCGAATATCACAACTTTCTTACCTTGGATATCCAAATCCTGAAAGATCTCCTTCTAATCGTTGGCTACAAAGATCCCGAAATATCCCTTCATAGTTTCGACCAAAAGAATAAAAAGGAATTAGAGTCTTGAACTTTCGGCTAAACAAAAGAAAAAGAAGAGAACTCAACTAACCATTAACCCTTACCAAAATCGATTGAACACCTTTGCTTGGAACACAGAAAGATTCAGCCACAACAGAAGGTTGATTGGCTTTGAGAAAGAAATAGAAAAGGAATCGGTTCAAAAAGGAGTAAAGATGAAATCGGCTATGGAGAGTGATGGCAAAAGAGGTGAGATTCAACTTTTGATCTAGTGGACAAATCGGCTTCAAAGGTTAAAGATGCAATCGGCTATGGTCTAGTGTGTTTTCGGCATTTTAATGACAGAAGAAATCATGAGAAGAAAAAGAAAAGAGATTGAAAGTTGGTGTGGTTCGGCTTTGGTGAGAAAGAGGAAGAAAGAGTGGTGAGAAGAAAAAGAGAAGAGGAATGATGGTGAGGCTAAGTTAAAATTTGGCTTAGGGAGTTTTGGCTACTAGGTGACCGAATTTGTCATCATGAAAGTCCCTTGGCCGGCCAACTCTCCTTCCCTCATCCAAATCCCCCTTTTCACTCCTACTCAGCCGAATCTTTAAGCTATTTGACCCAATCTACACTTCATCCATGAAGTGTCCTTGTGCCATCCATCACTACATCTCCTTGCTGAAAAATAAAAGCTCCAAAATGCTTCCCTTGCTGCTCGAACCTAGGTCCCCTTACACACCCTGTGGCGTCACTGACTAAGGCCCTAAGTGGCGCTTCCTTGCCACTTTACCAAGGCTTTTCTTATGTCCTAAGCCACACAATAAACTCCTTAAGGCCTAGCTCCCTTAGTTCCCCTTTTTAGGCTTAAAATCAAATATTTTCTAAGGCTTCTACCTACATCCCAAGGTTCCTGAAGCCCCCAAAACACATTCAATTCACACACAAGCATGCTACCATACACATTTAAGTAAAAATGCATAACCCCTAAATCCCAGATATTACAGTTCTACCCCCTTAAAATAATTTCGACCTCGAAATTACCTGGCTAAAATAAGTGAGGGTATTGTTGTCGCATTGCTTCCTCTAGCTCCCATGAAGCTTCTTTCGATCCATGGTTACGCCATAACACTTTGACTAGAGGAACTGATTTCCTCCAAAGCACCTTCAGATCCCGTTCCAAAATCTGAATCGACTCTTCCTCATAAGACAAATCTGGTCTTAGCTCCACCTCCTCAATCGGTATTACATGAGATGGATCCGATCGGTAACGACGTAGCATCGAAACGTGGAACACATCGTTCATCTGCTTCAATTCCAAAGGCAACTCTAACTGATATGCCACTGGTCCAACCCGCTTCAAAATCGATAAGGTCCTATAAACCTGGGACTTAACTTTCCCTTACGACCAAATCTCATCACCTTCTTCCATGGCGAAACTTTTAAAAACACTTGATCTCCTTCAGCAAACTCTATCTCTTTCCGCTTAAGATCTGCATCTGACTTCTGCCTGTCAGATGCCTCCTTCAACTGTGCCCGAATTACCTTAACCTTTTCTTTCAATTCTGCCACAATCTCTAGCCCCAAAACATGACGTTCCCCCAATTCTGTCCAACACGTAGGAGTGCGACACTTCCATCCATCTGATCTTAAATGCGGTGCCATCCGAATACTTGCTTGATAGCTATTATTATACGCAAATTCCGCTAAAGGCAAGAACTCCTCCCAACTTCCTCTGAAATCTATCACGCAACCTCTCAACATATCCTCTAGCACTTGAATTACCCGCTCAGATTGGCCGTCCGACTGCGGATGGAATGTCGTACTGAAGTCCAACCTGGTGCCCAATGCTTGATGTAGTGCTTTCCAAAATCGAGACGTAAACCTCAGATCCCTATTCAAGATAATCGACACCGGCACTCCATGTAGCCTCACAATTTTAGCGACATACAATTTTGCCAATCTCTGCGAGGAATAGTCAACCAAGACTTTGGTATGAAATGTGTGAGACTTAGTCAACCGATCTGCTATCACCCATCTTGAGTCCTTCTTAGTAGGCGTAAGGGAAGCCCACTAACAAAGTCCATGGTAATTCTCTCCCACTTCCATTGTAGAATCTTTATCGGTTGAAGCAAACCTGACGGTGCTTGGTGTTTAGCCTTGACCTACTGACACGTTAAGCACTTCCCTACAAATTTGGTAACTTCTTGCTTAAGACCAGGCCACCAAAACTGATCCGTAGATTCCTATATAACTTACTTCCTCCAGGATGCATAGCATAAGGGCTACTATGTGATTCTGAAGAATTTTCTGCCTTAATTCCTCATCCTTTGGCATACAGACCTTGCCCCGAAAACACAGCACTCCATCACCATTTACACCATAGTCTTCCAACTCCCCATTTTGTACTTGTAGTAGCTTAGCACTGAGTTTGTCATCTAACATCTGTTTCTCCTTTACCTGACTTAACCATGTCGGCTTCACTTGCAACTCTGCTAACAAACTTTCATCATCATAAAGGCTAAGATGGGCAAACATCGCCCATAGATCCGACACCACTTTCTGACTTAGGGCGTCTGCCACCACATTCGCCTTGCCCAGGTGATACTCTATTGAGCAATCATAGTCTTTCAACAACTCCACCCACCTGCGTTGTCTCAAATTTAGCTCCTTCTGAGTTAGTAGATACTTCAAACTCTTGTAGTCCGTGTAAATCACCGACCTTTCTCCATACAAGTAGTGCCTCCACACTTTTAGAGCGAATACTACTGCCGCCAACTCTAGATCATGTGTCGGATAGTTAACTTCATGTGGCCTCAACTGTCGAGGTGCATAAGCGACCACTTTCCCGTCTTGCATAAGGACACATCCCAATCCTGTATGGGAAGCATCACAATACACCATGAAGCCTTTCCCTGCTTCGGCTGAATCAAAATCGGAGCCTCAGTCAATACTCTCTTAAGCTCCTCAAAACTCTCCTGTTGCTTATCCGCCCATATGAAAGGTACCTCATTTCTCAACAACTTCGTCAGATGTGCTGCTATTATCGAGAACCCTTCAACAAATCTCCTGTAGTAGCCTGCTAACCCTAAGAAACTACGAACCTCAGCCACAGACTTAGGTGGTTTCTAATCTAATACTACCTCAATCTTCCGAGGATCCACCCTTATTCCTTCCACAGACACCACATGCCCTAAGAATGTAACTTCCTTCAGCCAAAATTCGCACTTGCTGAACTTGGCATATAGCTTCTTTTCCCTTAACACTTGCAACACCACCCGGAGATGCTCATCATGTTCTTCTTCAGACTTGGAATACACTAGGATGTCGTCTATAAACACTACGACGAACCGATCCAAGTAGGGTTGGAAAACCCGGTTCATCATATCCATGAACGCAGCTAGGGCGTTCTTCAATACGAACGGCATTACTAAGAACTCATAATGCCCGTACCTTGTCTAGAAAGCTATCTTATGGATATCTGCTTCCTTCACCTTAAGCTAATGATATCTTGACCGTAGATCTATCTTTGAAAATACCGCGGCCCTCTTAAGTTGATCGAATAAGTCATCTATCCTCGGTAATGGGTACTTGTTCTTGATGGTCAGCTTATTTAACTGCCAGTAATCTATGCACATACGCATAGTCCCGTCCTTTTTTTTCATGAATAGGATCGGTGCTCCCATGGAGACACACTAGGTCGAATAAACCCACGATCGAGTAACTCTTGGATCTGGGCTTTAAGCTCTACTAACTCCTTTGGTGCCATTGATGTATGGAGCAATTGACACGGAGGCTGTGCCGGCGATAAATCAATTCTAAACTCCACCTCCACGTCAGGGGTAACCCAGCGACTCCTTGGAAAGACATCCACGAATTCCCTTACGGTTCTCACTCCACTAACTCCTTCTTCATTTGCATTCAAAGCACTAACGAAGGCCAAAAATGCCTTGCACCCTTTCCAAACCATCTTATTAGCCTTTAATACGGAGACTACGTTAGCCAAATAATTTCTTCTTTCTCCTATCATAATTATCTCCTCATCCTCCGGAGTCCTCAACTCCATTCGCTTAGCTGCGGAATCCAATTTAGCACGATGTTCCACTAGCCAATCCATGCCTAGAATGAGATCAAATTCTCTGAAGGGTAGTTCCATCAAGTCGGCAGGAAATACCACTCCCTGAATCTCTAGGGGCACACTCCGGAATATCCTATTCACCACTACCATTTGACCTAATGGGCTCACTACAGTCATCTCCCTAACAGACAGTTCAGATACTACACCTAGTGTTTCAGCTACTCTACATGCAACATATGAGTGGGTCGAGCCAACATCAATTAAAGCAAAGTAAGGCTTGTCAGCTATAAGGAACGTACCGGTTATGACGTCTAGTGCGTTACCATCCTCCCTCCGACGAACTGCATACACCAGACCCGGCTGTCTCACCTCTGTGTTACCAACACCTCTGCCCGGTGTTCCCCGACCCCTTCCAGAACCATTACCTCTGCCAACCGGACCACGACCCTGCGGTGGCTGCTATCCACCTCTTCCAGCCTGATTAAGACCCTGACTTATTGGTCGGCTCCCGTCTGTTTTCATAGGATAGTCCCTAATCATGTGATCCTTGGATCCACACTTAAAACATCCCCCTGTCTTCTTCCAAAACTCTCCCAGGTGCATCTTTCCACATTGAGCACAAGTACGGTACTGTCCTCCCGTAACAGCCTATTGACCTCGCGGCCCATCAACTCTAGGTCTCTTTTGAACGTTTCCAAATGACCCTGATGATCCAAAACCTCTCTTTTGTCTATTCCTATCAGAATTTTGTCTCACAGATTCCTTAACCCCTTCGGCTACCTTAGCCTTCTCCACCAACACGGCAAACTCTCGCTCCTGACTGTGGAGCTATCAGTAATCTTAGGTCATCCCTCAATCCGTCCTCAAACCTGACACATCATTCATGCTCTGTAGCCACGATGCCTCGAGCATACCGGCTCAGCCTTAAAAATTTTGCCTCGTACTCTGCTACGGACTTATTCCCCTGAACCAGCCTCAGAAATGCCTTCCTCTACGCATCAATATAGCTAGTCCCAATATACTTCTTCTGATATGCCGCCTTAAAATACTTCCAAGTAAGATCATCCACTGTGGCACCATCCCGAACCGTGAGCCACCATTGGTATGACTCATCGCGGAGAAGCGACACCACCCCTTTCAGTTTCTCCTCAGCAGTCAGGTCTAAATCGTCCATAATTCCCTCCATTGCCTCCAACCAATACTCAGCCATATTGGGTACCACACTAGATACACCTCGGAATACCTCAGCTCCATTGGCTCAGAGTCGCTCGGGTATAGATTTTTGAGCTCCCATACCTCCACCTGCTCCAGCCACCCTCTCAAGAACTCGCAGTATCACCTGCGATACTGCATCAACCCCCGTCTGATCCTGATATTCAACACTAGCAGCTGGTGGTGGTGGCATCCCATTCTTGGACCCTTGACTAGACCTAACGGGTTTCGATACGGTCATTCTGCCTCTACCACGCACATTACGACCACGTCCCCTAGAACTCATTCTTCCGAGTTGCGTTTATCTGATTAAGAATTTTATGAATCATTATTTCTTTCCACTGGTTTATCGCGAACAGTCTTATGATTAATAGTTCTAAAAAGTAGTTCTTTCGAATTCATACACACACTACAGTCTCAAGTTCATTTATTCAATCATCAACATTCATGAACTCACGTTCATTACAGAAAAGTGTTGTGGTTGTCTTTGTTGTTGTTTTCCACTACCTAGGGGTATTTTCGTAATTTTATCCTATAGGGGTATTTTCGTAATTTTTCAAAATAGGGTCCTTGGTGATTTTGTGAAATAGGGGTGTTCTGGTAATTTTGTAATCCCGAGGGTACTTTGGTAATTTTGGAAATCTGGGGGTACTTCGATGATTTTGGAAATCTGGGGGTATTTCGATAATTTTGAAAATTTAGGGGTATTTCGGTAATTTTGAAACTAAGGTTTTATAAAACAGTGTAGCTAGTCTCTTTCGGGTTTTAATTGTTGGATTTAGCCTGTGATTAAATCCTCTTGGTTAAGGTGAACTGTCACTATGCACCAGGTAGGATTCGAGCGAAGAGGAGGTGAGTCACTAGGACTGCTTAAATACCAAGCTCCCCCTGAATCCAATCCTAGACATGCGCACAACGGTTGCCACACCCTTAACTCAGTGACTCACTCACAGGTTTGTTTGATTAGGCTTTAAATTTTTATGTAATTCTGTGTGGGAGTAAGCTAATCCTAGAGTTCAATAGCTCCTAATCTACTAATCTACGTCCCTGTATTACCCACATACAAATCACACAGTAGTTAGGGGTACTTACCTGGTGGACTTCGGGCCGGAGACTCAGGTGCCATGCCAGAAAACCTGCTCATCCTTTAGTAAAACTCAATTTCAAAATAAAAGCATTTTTGGGCCCAAAAGCCCTCAAGGCCGAGTTTTAAACCGGGCTCTGATACCAAATTGAAACACCCCAAACCTAGCCCACAAGCCACGGCCAGGATCTGGCATGCTCCTTGAGTAAAATGTAGCTAAACCTCGTTGATCACTTTAGAAAAATTGGTGGTTTTCAAAGAAATTGGATTTGAGTTGTGATCGGGTTGTTGTTTTTGAAGTTTGTATTGAAACATTATTATGATGTGTTCAAAATTTCAAGTTAAAAGAAATGTCGAATTTTAAATGTTTAGGTGTCAAAACAATTGAAGTTGTTTTACGAAAAATGGTTAATCATTTGTTTGATGTTGTTCATATCATAATAAAAATTAAACCGCAAAACAAAACAGTTAAATAACATTGGCCTTATTACAACAAAATAAAACCCAAAATAAGTTCAAAAAAACATAATAAGAAATTCGAAAATGCTGAGCTGAGCATGGCCACCACTAAGTCTCTGCCGGCCGGTCCATTTCTTGAGTATCACCGCAAAATGTTAGCCCACGAAGGGTGAGTCAAGCAGACTCGGTGTGTAACAACCATCACTGATTCCCAATCGATCATAGCATATTATATCACATACGAACAAATATAAGCAATGATGCAACCCAAACCCACCTAGATATCCAACCTCTACACATCACCGTACCGCCAATCACATCGTGGGATTACTAAATCGACCCTCCATCCGCTACACACCATTGAAGGCGATCATTGTAGTCAAGCGCACATCGCCCTTATAATTGTGGCATAGCCACCGAGATAATGTGATGAGTCACCAGATTCATAATATGTGACACAAGTCACCGGATAATGTGGTAAAAACCAAAACACTTCCCTTTATCATTATCACCTATATGCCTATGCAACATACGTAACATACAAATATCATGCAATATACCTCACCCCATGGCCATATCGATATTTCTCATATTTTCTTATCATAGTTTATAAACTTTATTAACTGTGAGTTAGGGGTAACGTACCTAAATGCACTGTACCATTGAATGGTACCCTTAGCCATGTTCTTCATATTTCCATTAACACATATTTAATACTAACACTATTAATCTATTGGGAATTAGTGTAGGCTACACACCTGACTATTCGTAGATCTAAGCGAAATCCCGAAATGTTTGTTTTCCCCCTTCCTGTAATTGGTCAACACTAGTTAGTGACCAAAAGCCTATTCAGCTCAACTTAAAAATCCCGAAGGATATGTCACATGAAGATATCACCTTACCTTAATGCCGATTTGGTTTCCAACCAAATCTCGAACTACGTGATGATCCCTCCTTACAATCGACCAAGCACTAATACACACAATCAATTAGCCTTCGACTTTTGAATGAATAAGAAATAGATCCGAAACACTAGACCCTTACCTAGATCGACCACCGAGTCCCAAAGATCTACCGAATCAGGTTGTACTCCTCCCTCAAATCCATAGTTAGAATCGACAACCTTTAATAAGTAATATGGCCTTTGGCCAAATATCACAACTTTCTTACCTTGGATATCCAAATCTCGAAAGATCTCCTTCTAATCGTTGGCTACAAAGATCCCAAAATCTCCTTCATAGTTTCGACCAAAAGAATAAAAAGAATTAGAGTCTTTAACTTTTGGCTAAACAAAGGAAAAGAAGAGAACTCAACTAACTGTTAACCCTTCTAGAAATTAATTAAACACCTTTGCTTGAAACACGGAGAGATTCGGCCACAACAGAAGGTTGATTGGCTTTGAGAAAGAATAGAAAAGGAATCGGTTCAAAAAGGAGTAAAGATAAAATCAGCTATGGAGAGTGATGGCAAAAGAGGTGAGATTCAGCTTTTGATTTAGTGGACAAATCAGCTTTAAAGGTTAAAGATGCAATTGGCTATGGTCTAGTGTGTTTTCGGCATTTTAATGATAGAAGAAATCATGAGAAGAAAAAGAAAAGAGATTGAAAGTTGGTGTGGTTCGGCTTTGGTGAGAAAGAGGAAGAAAGAGTGGTGAGAAGAAAAAGAGAAGAGGAATGATGGTGAGGCTCAGTTAAAATTCGGCTTAGGGAGTTTTGGCTACTAGGTGACCGAATTTGTCATCATGAAAGTCCCTTGGCCGGCCAACTCTCCTTCCCTCATCCAAATCGCCCTTTTCACTCCTACTTAGCCGAATCTTTAAGCTATTTGACCTAATCTACACTTCATCCATGAAGTGTCCTTGTGCCGTCTATCATTGCATCTCCTTGTTGAAAAATAAAAGCTCCAAAACGCTTCCCTTGCTGCTCGAACCTAGGTCCCCTTACACTTCCTATGGCGTCACTGACTAAGGCCTTAAGTGGCGCCTCCTTGCCACTTTACCAAGGCTTTTCTTGTGTCCTAAGCCACACAATAAACTCCTTAAGGCCTAGCTCCCTTAGTTCCCCTTTTTAGGCTTAAAATCAAATATTTTCTAAGGCTTCTACCTACATCCCAAGGTTCTTGAAGCCCCCAAAACACATTCAATTCACACACAAGCATGCTACCACACATTTAAGTAAAAATGCATAACCCCTAAATCCCGGATATTACAGAGAAGGCAAATTCGAAGCTAATTGTAAAATTCACAAAGGAGGAAGTTTTGATTGCACTAAAGGATATGGGACCTATAAAGGCTTCTGAAGACGATGGATTTCTGACTCTATTTTTCCAACAGTGTTGGCATATTGTTGAAGCGGATATTATCGAATTTTGTCTAGGCGTATTCTGGAGGAGATATAAGAGCGTCTACTTCCAATGTGCAACTGCAAGTGTAAAGAGAGAACCATGAAGTTGTTGAGAAATATGGTCATTGGATGCTAGTTGACCAATGTCCAATGAGAGCTGATCGAAAAATCGAGAATGGTAATAGTGGTAAGGAAGCAACTAATTTTAAGGGATCTCATTTTAATGAATTAATTAATTTGAGGGATAAGGGTTTGAATGATAGTCATGCAGTGGAACCCGTTAATTCTGCTAGTTTAAAGGGTAAGGGACTGACAATTTATGACAACCCTTTAAGAGGAGAGAAATCTAATGTGGACTGTGTCATCTTGTAAGGAAATAGGTTGGATCGGTTGGGCTTGAATAATAATCCTAGGAAGGGTACAGATCACTCTAGCAGCGTGTCCAAAAATGTTAATGGGCCTACGATGAGGGAATTGGGTTAGAATCTCCAAGGCCTGGTTGTTTCTCCCGACAATGAGTCTTGTCCTCAATTGGGGGTCCTAGGCTTGTCGATAATTGTTAACCTTTCACAGTTGGTGGTAAAGCAGGGGTCTGAGGGTACTAATTTTTTTATGGAAAAACTAATGAAATCTACACTTAACATTTTGAAACATTAAGTGGTAGCTTTTTTGAGAATAAACACTCGAATCTTTCCACTAATACAATGTTAGTTTTTGGTTCGTCGATAGTAGCAAATGTTCTCGCTTCTGTGCGCAGCAGTCCATCAGAGGGGAGTTTCAAACATGTCAAAAAACCTCTTAACATTCTTTGGGGAAAAAGGGGTAAGTTCAAAGTACAGGGCCAGCCCATGTTCTTATACCGAAATCTATGAATAAAATAGCTGAGACACTTGGGGTAGATGATTCTTTGTCTATGAATGGCATGGTTGATAGTGTTTCAACGGGAACCGATAGTATAGATATAGCATCCATTTGAAGTCAGTCTAGTTCAGTTTAAAATCTTCTCTTTTTTATGATTTTACCAAGTTTCTTTGTTTAGAACTGTCAAGGCTATGCAAACCTAAAATTTTTAAGGGTTGTCAAAGACTATTTCAACAAATATGATGTTGACATAGCTTCTTTTCTTGAGTCAAGGGTGAGTGTTGTTAAAGCGGATAGGATTATTTCTAATCTTGATTTTGATTTCTCCTCGGGTGGTATTTGGATAGTTTGGAAAATTTGTCTTGAAGTTCAAATTCTTCAATATGACTCTCAATTTGTTCACTGTAGAGTTAGGAAGAAGGTGGGGTTCAGGCCTTGCTTGTTACCTTTATTTATGAGAGCCCAGATAAATAGAAGCGTTCGATTTTGTGGAATCTCTTAAATAGTATTGGTCAATTTGTCAATGGCCCTTGGATGTTGACATGAGATTTTAATGCTTTTCTATCACTAGATGAGAAGAAAGGTGGTCGTCCGGCTATTTCTGGTTGTAAATTATTTCAGATTTTATTTAGTTGTATCCATTACGGGATCTTGGATTCAAGGGACCTCAATTCACATGGCATAGAAGGTCTATCTTTGAAAGACTAGGTAGGGTGATCGATAATTTTGAATGGTTCTGGCTTTTTTTAGCTACTGTGGTGTACTATCTTCCTCGGTTGAAGTCAAACCATAGGCCACTTTTAACTTCTAAAGAGTCGACCATGATGCCTAGATCAATTAGGCCCTTCAAGTTTTTGTCTTCATGGGTTTCCCACCCTTCCTTTAATCTACTTATCCAAGAAAGGTGGAAATAAGGAACAAACTTATCAGCTTCTTTAAACTCCCTTACTTTAGACCTTAGGAGATGGAACAGAGATGTTTACGGTCATATTAGGAAACAAAAATGAGATATTGCTCGTCGTATTGGGAATATCCAAACAGCGTTAGATAAGAGGTGTTTGAAATTCCTTTTGAATATAGAGTTGGATTTGAGTATTGAGTATGAAAAGACCCTTGATGAAGAAGAACCACTATGGAGGCAAAAATCAAGAGTGGACTAGTTTCAACAAGGTGATCGTAACACAAAATTCTTCCATTATAAAACATTAAGGAGGAGATATTCTAATAGAATTTCAACTTAAAAGCTAACGAGGATTGGCGTTTTGTTGACAGTATCTTTTAAAGTGAAGTTGTTTCTTTCTTTAATTCCCTTTATTCTTTTAATGATGATAGGTATGCTACTTTTCCCTTACATAGGGCCTTTCCTGTGATTGATTTGATTAACTTGGATTTTTTGGGTAAGGATGTTTCTGAGGATGAAATTAGATGTGCTCTGTTCAATATGGGTCCATTAAAGGCTCTTGGACCAGATGGTTTCCATACTTTTTCTATCAAAATCAGTGGGAGACTATTGGTCAAGATATTTGCTCTTAGGTTAGGGGAATCTTGATGGTATATCCATTGATCAAGCTATCAAATGTACTCTCTTGGTGCTTATTCGAAAGTGCAAAGCCCAGAAACTCTATCACAATTTTGCCCCATCAGCTTATGTAATGTTTTATATAAGCTGCTTTCGAAGATCATTGCTAATAGATTTAAGACTATTTTTCCTATGCTCAATGCGCATACCCAAGTAAGCTTTGTAGCAGGGAGGCATATTACGGATAACATAGTAATTGCTCAAAAAATAATATATTCAATGAGGATAAAAAGGAAAAAAAAGGGTGGATGACCATAAAGGTTGATCTAGAGAAGGCATGTGACAAACTCAGATGGTATTTCATTGAGGATACGTTGTTTGATGCAGATATTCCTTCTTCGCTTTCTTGGATTATTATGGTGTTTCTTCTGTTTCGATGCAAATAATTTGGAACGAAGGTCTTTCTAAGGAGTTTGTTTCAAAGAGAGGTATTCAATAAGGTTGCCCCCTTTCCCCTTATCTGTTTTTGAGCCAAATGATTCATATGAAGGTTAAGAAGAATACTTGGATGCCAATTTTAGTTGTCAAGAATGGGTAGCTATTTCACACATTTTCTTTACTGATGATTTATTCCTTTTCACAGAAGCAAATGTGTCTCAAGCTCATATGATTAGGGAGGTTATGGATATTTTTTGTAGTGCGTCAGGCCACAAAGTTAATTCTAAAAAGATAAAGGTGTTTTTCTTCATAAACACTAATCTTTCTGTAGTTGATGATATTTGTAGGGTTCTTGGCTATGATAAAACAGATGATTTGGGAACCTACTTGGGAATGCCACTATTTCATTGTAGAGTGACATCAAGTACTTTCAATTTTGTGGTGTATAAATTTCGGTGAAAGCTTGATAATCGGGATGCTAAAATGTTATATTTGGTAGGAAGGGTGACACTTGTAACAACTCATTTTTAGTGGTGTCGAAAATTGTGGTTTCGGAACCATGACTCCGACAAGTAAGTTAATATTTTAATATTTATTTAATGTCTATAGGGTTGATTTAAAGTAGTATTAAATTTTCGTTAAGAAATTTTGAAGTTTAATTGGTTAATTAGGTAAAAAAGACTAAATTGAAAAATGTATAAAAGTTGAGTTATTTTAGTTAAAAGGACTAAATGGCTATGAAAGGGATAGCTAATGTGTGATAGCCTGAAATAGGGCCTAAATGGAATAGTAGTTTTGAAACCACAATTTTGAAGTAGAAAATTTTATTCTGATTAATTTTTATATTTTATCGAGTGATTAGATGCATGTGTTAGAATATCGATAGAAAATTTCATGAACTGCATGTCTAATTTGCCTATTAGGACTTAATTGTAAAAGTTGATAAATATGAGTTCTAGATGTTAAAGGATTTAATTGAAGAGCATAATTGAAGTAGAGGTCCTTAAATGGTAGTTATACCATTAGGCTTTCATGGACAAAAATGGACATACATAGGTAGAAATAACCAAAGTTTTTAATGAAGGGTATTTTAGTCATTTAGTAATTAAAAGATTTAAAAAAAAGAAAAAGATGGCAAAATATGTTCATCTTCTTCATTAGGACGAAATTTCAAGGGTTCTCCATAGCTAGGGTTTGTTTCAAGCTTCCAAGCTCCATAGTAAGTGATTCCAAGCTCCGTTTTTAATGTTCTTTACGTTTCTAGAGTCCCTAGTAACTCGATTTAGTTTATGCTAGCAATAATTTAACCTAGGTTTCATATTTGGAAAAATACCCATATGTAAAATGTATTTATTTTGATGTTTTATGATAAAATATGCGGTTTTAAATTATGCTAAACAACTTTTGCTAAGTATTTTAAGTGAAAACGAGTAAGACGGCTTAATCGGTAAAAATACCTAATGTTCATAAGTATATGTTAGAGTGAGAATTTGATGTTGTCATAGAAGGTAAAAATAATCAGTATGTCATAAAACATAAGAATAAGGGATAAAGTTTAATTTCCGAGCTTTGGGGAAAAAGTGTAAATATATGAAACTTTAGGGGTAAAAACATAATTTTGCCAAAATATTGTGTATGAATTGTATTTGAATGGAATGTTGATAAAAGGTATTAAATTGTGCTAATATATATCAAGAAAGAAGGAATAGTGAAGGTGATCGGGGAAAAGAGAAAGTTATTGACTAATTTACAAAAATAATCGTTTTGCATCCGAGGTATGTTATGTGTAAATAATAGCAATATATTTTTATAAATTGTGAGTTGTGTTTGATTTGTGAATTAATATTGAATGTGGAAGAAAAATTATTCATGTGATAAAGTGTTTAAAATAAGTGTTAAGTGTAAATTCCCGGTTGAACTTAGAAATAGAAGTGGATATAAGTGATATATCACTAGAGACCAGTGTTACAGTGAGTCCCGGGTGCTGGGTGATCTAGCATGTGTTGCAGACACTTGACAGCTTGTGAGAGCAGGCCCGTGGACATTTCTAGTGTTATTGATTAGTGGTAGCTTCGGCTACATTACAATGGTAGCTTCAGCTACATATCAGTGGTAGCTTCGGCTACATATCAGTGTGGCACTTATATGATAATCCTCTACGTATCCATGTATATTTCGAGTGTTAAATGGGATTAATAATGATTTAAAGTGAATATGAGATGAAGTGTGAATGCAGATATAATTGCAAGAATGAGCATACGTGATAAAGGTTAAGTGTATAAATGTATTGCAAGTGAATTGGTAAGATTGTACATGTGTATGTGATTAAATTTGCTAAGAAGGATATTGATTAGTTATATATAAAAATGTTAATTATTAATTGAATGCTTATTGTTTACATGTAACTTACTAAGCTATTAGTAGCTTACTCATTCTTTTCCTTTCCTTTTGTTTTATAGTGTATTGAACTTACTTGGATTGGAGATCGCCGGAGCCTCGTATCACACTATCAAGCCTTTATTTTGGTATATAAATTCTTTTGAAATGTTTTAAATTATGGCATGTATAGGGATCAAATTATTTTGTATGGATACCTATGTGATGTTTACTACAATGAAAGTATGAAAAAGTGAAAATTTGCAGTGAAACAGTTTTTGGATAACAGTAGTGACGTGACTTTGAAAAATCACCAAAAATAGGAGAAATGAAATTAGAAGGTGAATAAGATATAGAATTAAAGCTTATTGTGTTTACTTTCATATGAAAGAAACAGTGTAAGCAAAGAAATTTTATATTCTGTGATATTTGAATTTTAGTGAGACAGGGTCAGAATGGTATTTAAAGTCCCCTGTTTAGAATTTAGAAAATCATTTAAAATTGTACAAAAATAATTATGAGTTATAATTTATATTTCTAGATTCCTTAGTGAGTCTAATTTCAGTAGAAATAAGTGGGAAGAACATATAAAAATTGTACATTGAGATAATTTATTTTTAGTGAAGAGTGGTCAGAATCATTGGACAATGAAACCGGGGAGACTTTAATGAATAAGCTATACTAATTGGCCAAACCAAAAATTCTGAAAATTTTATTGTGAGAAGATATATGAGTGTAGTTTGAAGAAAAATTTACAGATCTAAATTTCAAGTTTTGTAACTCAAGTTATAATTAAATTAATGACTATTGCGTAGATGGACAGATTTAATGTGAATGATGAAATAAATTATTTTTATACCCTAAGTGGTAATTTAAGTTAAATAACGCCTCGTGCTCGACTCCGGTGACGGTCTCGAGTAAGTAGTGTTACATTTATTGGTATCAGAGCTACAGTTTAGTCGATTCTTGGACAAACGTAGCGAGTGTAATAGACTACCTATACATTAACTAATGATAGTGTGACGACTCCTGACATCTTAAAATGTTTTCTTTTATATAGTAATAGATCCTAATGGAGCTACAGCTGATAATGCTCAAAGTAATGCGCCTGCTCCCGTGCAAGGGACGGTGCCAGATGAAAATCGACCTGAGACTCAAGACCAAGGAGATGAGGCTCGGAAAGCCTTTCTCCATATGATGAGCAATTGGTATACCGAGTTTATTAGAACTAATCCTAATGTTCAACCTCCTCCGTCCCCTCCTATTCCTCAAGTTGTTCCTATAGCTCCTCAACAAATTGAAGTGTTAAGATTGACAAAGCCTCTAGTGGACAAAATTCGAAAGTATAGAGCCGAAAAGTTTCGAGCTAATGTAAATGATGATCTTGAGAGAGCAGAGTTCTGGCTTGAAAATACCATTAGAGTGTTGGATGAATTATCTTGTACTCCAGAAGAAAATCTCAAATGTGCTATCTCATTGTTGAGGGATTCGGCTTATAATTGGTGGAAAACTTTAGTGTTAATGGTGCCTAAAGAGAAAGTTACATAGGATTTCTTTCAAGAGGAATTCCGGAAGAAGTACATAAGTTAGCGTTTTATTGATCAAAAGAGAAAAGAGTTTCTTGAATTAAAACAAGGGAACATGACGGTAGCCGAATATGATCGAGAATTTGTCAAATTAAGCAAGTATGCCCAAGAGTGTATACCTAATGAAGCTACATTGTGCAAGAAGTTTGATTGAACAAGGATATCCGATTGTTAGTGGGAATTCTTGAAATTAAAAAATTAGTGGTGCTAGTTGAAAGAGCTATCAAGGCTGAAGAGTTGAGCAAAAAGAAAAGAAAGGTGGAAAGTGAAGTAAGAGATGCAAGAAAAAGATCAATGGGCAAGTCATTCCAGTCTCAAGCAAAGAAGTCTAGAGAAATGAATACTCGATCGAATGTTTCTAGTGTGAATTTTCAAAGAGATCGAGGAAGAAAAAATCCAAGTTCTAAAGCTCAAGCAACCTCTATGGCAAGTGTAGGTAGTGTTAAACCTATTAGACCGGAATGTCAACATTGTGGAAAACAACATTTGGGAGAATGTTATTTTATCAGACAAGCATGTTTTAAGTGTGGATCTCAAGATCATTTTGTGAAAGATTGTCCAGAAAGAAAAGAGATAGAAAAGTTTCAGAATGTGAAATCGAGCAATGTGACTACTAGAGGAATACAACCAAGAAATGTGGGGACAGGAACTAGTGGTAAAGGTTTAACAAAAGACACTACCGTAAGATCCGAAGTGAGAGCTCTAACGAGAGCTTATGCCATTCGAGCTAGAGAAGAAGTAGCTTCCCCTAATGTGATCACTGGTATATTTTCTTTTTACGACACTAATGTTCTTGCATTGATTGATCCTGGTTCTACTCATTCATATGTATGCATGAATTTAGTGTCTAATAAGAACTTGTGTGTTGAATCGACTGAGTATGTGGTTAAAGTGTCGAATCCTTTAGGCAAGCATGTGATAGTTGATAAAATATGTAAAAATTGTCCTTTGATGATACAAATTCATTATTTCCCTGCCAACTTGATGTTGTTACCATTTGATAAGTTTGATGTTATTTTGGGAATGGATTGGTTGACATTACATAAGGCCAAGATAGATTGTAGTCAGAAAATTCTTGAGTTGTATTGGCGGTGAAGTTCTTTAGGCTAAAACAGATAAGTAAAATGTGATGCCAATTGTGATTTCTGCCATGTCTGCTCAGAAATGTTTAAAAAATGGTTGTGAAGCATACCTTGCTTATGTGTTGAATACAAAAGTTTCTGAAATAAAGATCAAATCAGTGTCGATGGCATGTGAAATTTAGATATGTTTCCAGAAGAGTTGCCAGGTTTGCCTCCAGTTAGAGAAGTGCAATTTGGTATTAAGTAATGCTCGGTACCGCTTCAATATCGATTCCTCCTATATAATGGCACCAACTGAACTAAAAGAATTAAAAGTGCAATTACAAGAGTTGACTGATAAAGGATTTGTGAGACCAAGTTACTCCCTGTAGGGTGCTCCCGTGCTATTTGTGAAGAAAAAAGATGGGACATTGAGATTATGTATTGATTACCATCAACTTAACAAAGTGACAGTGAAAAATAAGTATCCATTGCCTCAAATAGATGATTTGTTTGATCAGTTAAAGGACGCCACTGTGGTTTCCAAAATTGATTTGAGATCTGGATATTACCAATTGAGAGTTAAAGAGTCAGATGTGCCAAAGTCTGCTTTTAGAATCAGGTATGGTCATTATGAGTTTCTAGTTATGCCATTTGGGTTAACTAATGCACCCGCTGTATTTATGGATTTGATGAACGGATATTTAAATCGTACTTAGACAGATTTGTGGTAGTATTCATTGATGATATTTTGGTTTATTCTAAAGATGAAGAAGAACACGCAAAACATTTGAGAATTGTGTTGCAAATTCTGCATGAGAAGTAGTTATATACTAAATTTAGTAAATGTGAATTTTGGCTTCGAGAAGTGGGTTTTCTTGGACATATTGTATCCGCCGAAGGCATCAAGATAGATCCAAGTAAAATCTCAGCTATTGTCAATTGGAGTCCACCGAAGAATGTATCCGAAGTTAGAAGTTTCTTGGGTTTAGCTGGATATTATCGGAGATTCGTATAGGGATTCTCTATGATAGCTTCTCCAATGACTCGATTATTGCAGAAAGATGTGAAGTTCGAGTGGACAGATGAATGTCATAGAGTTTTGACTGATTGAAAGATCTACTAACGAAAGCACCTATATTAGTGCAGCCTGGACTGGGTAAGGAATTTGTTATTTACAGTGATGCCTCATTAAATGGTTTAGGTTGTGTCTTGATGCAAGAAGGTAAAGTAATAACCTATGCTTCAAGACAACTTAAACCAGATGAAAAAAATTACCCAGTACATGATCTTGAATTAGCTGCTACTGTATTTGCATTGAATATATGGCGGCATTACTTGTACGGTCAAAAATGTCATATTTATACTGATCATAAAAGCTTGAAATATTTGATGACATAGAAAGATTTGAATTTGAGACAGCGTAGGTGGTTTGAACTGATAAAGGACTATGATTTGATTATTGATCACCATCCGGGTAAGGCTAATGTTGTAGCTAATGCTCTGAGTCAGAAATCTCTATTTGCTTTACAAGCAATGAATACCTGGTTGTCACTAACTGATGATGGTTCAATAATAGCTGAATTGAGAGCTAAACCGACATTTCTACAGCAAATATGTGAAGCTCAGAAGAATGATGAGAAATTACAGGACAAACGGGTACAATGTAAGTCAGGTAATGACTCAAAATTTTAGATTGGGACTGATGGTTGTTTATTATTCAGAGGCAGAGTTTGTGTATCGAAAAATTCAGAGCTTGTACAGAAGATTTTACACAAGGCACACATTGGTATTATGTCCATACATCCGAGAAGTAATAAAATGTATAATAATTTGAAAAATATGTACTGGTGGCCAGGTATGAAACGCGATATTTCTGAGTTTGTATAAAGATGTTTGATATGTCAACAGGTCAAAGCAGAACATCAGGTACCTTCGACATTACTCCAGCCAATTACTATACCGGAATGGAAATGGGAAAGAATTACTATGGATTTTATGTTAGGATTACCATTGTCACCGAAAAATAAAGACTTTATTTGGGTGATAGTTGAACGATTGACTAAGTTGGCTCATTTCATTCTTGTGCGAATGAGTTCTTCACTTGACAAGTTAGTCGAATTGTATATTGCTGAAATAGTCCGATTACATGGTGTGCCTATGTCTATTATATCTGATCGAGATCCATGGTTTACTTCAAGATTTTGGAAGAAGTTACAAGAGGCATTAGGTACTAAATTGAATTTTAGTACAGCATTCCATCCCCAAACCGATGGACGGTCTGAAAGAGTAATTCAAGTACTCAAAGACATGTTGAGATGTTGTGTATTGGAATTTGAAGGTAATTGGGAAAGATATCTACCTTTGGTGGAATTTACATATAATAATAGTTATCAACCGAGCATAAAAATGGCACCTTATGAAGTGTTGTATGGACGAAAGTGTCGGACTCCATTATATTGGACTGAACTTAAAGAAAATCGGTTGCATGGAGTTGATTTACTAAAAGAAACTGAAGAAAAAGTGAAGATAATCCGTGATTGTTTCAAAGTTACATCGAATCGACAGAAGTCGTACGCGGACTTGAAAAGAAAAGAGATTGAATTTCAAGTGGGTGATTGTAACACCCAAACCCGGCCCAAACACCACGACCGGATCTAGCATGTCACTAAGAAGATTTAGTAAAACATGTCGCATTTTTGGAAAACATTTATCGAGTTCAAACATGTATTCGGAAAACTTAACGATTTGATAGCTTATAAAAGATATGAATTTTATATGATGCCTTAGCTTAATTAAGATGTAAAATCTAAATGTCTAATAATAATAAAAGCCCAAAATAAAACCAAAAAAATATAAAGCTAGTGGCCCGTGGCCTTATTACAATGAAATTTAGAACCCACTAATTAAAAATAATAAAAATAAATAAACTAAGTAAAGTCTTTTGCTAAATCAAAATATTCTCTCGCATGGCCACCTTGCGCTCCTCTCCAGCCCGGTCCGATGCACTAGGTGCTACCTGAAAGATGTTAAATAATAGGGTGAGTCGCGAGACTCAGTGTGCAACCCTCGTGCACCATCAGATTGTGCCTTAGCTCCACAGAACAGACAGCAAAATATAATATAACAAGAATTATTCAAAGCCCAACCCAATCCTAGGTTTCCATCCGCTACACACCACCCTTACCTGCCATTCACACCATTGGGGATTTCTACAATCAACCCACATCGCTACACACCATCAGATCATGGCAAAAAGGCCACTATAATAGATCATGGCATAAGCCACTACAACAAATCATGGCATAAGCCACTACAACAGATCATGGCATAAGCCACTACAACAGATCATGACAAAAGCCAATACAATAGATCATGGCAAAAGTCACTACACAGAACACTTCCCCTTTCATCAAATCCAACCTTGTGCAATCACAGAAATCGACATACTTATAAAACATATCATCTTAACAGGAACATTCACTGAAGAATGACAGAGATCACTAACCTGGTGATTCACTTTTACCCTCCTCGAGTTTCGAACGTTATGCCGGGATTTTAACATTTAACAGAATATAAGCAGATTTATTAACACATATTAACAAACAATCTAATGGTGTGAAAAGTTACACAACTGATAACGCGTAGTACTACTCTCTATGTCGATACCCTGGCTAATTTGATCTACTGCCCTTTGTCTACAACCTTGCTCAAAAGCCAGAAGAATGCAAGGATAAGGCCTCTCCTATATTCGGCCAAGGTTAGTGCTTTACCCGATTCATATATTTAAATTAACATATCTCTTTACCTTAAAATCCCAAAAGTAATTCGATCCGATTGCTACTGAACTCTGGCTTAGAAATCTAAGCGATTGGACCCCCTTCAAATCCCGGAATGCCACAAATGAGAGAAAACACCCGATTAGTTAACCATATAGCCATTCGGCTAAGATCTCTAAAAGCCGAAAAAAGATTGAAATCTCACGAATCGACACTTACCTTTGCAAATGGTTTTGGCCACCCCTTGTAGGAAGATTCAGCAATCATAGCAGAAGATCGAAGTGTAGAAGATTAGAGATCTAAGAATTTCTGCTTTTAAGAAAATCCCAAAAAAGATGAACAAGAGGAAAATTTTGGCTACAAGAACAAACAAGAGTGTAGTTTCGGCTTTTAGTGAATGGGAGAAGAATAACAATGGAGATTAGAAGATTCAGCTAACAGGAAATTTCAAAGAAAGAAGAAAGGGTGAAGGAGGTGGTGATTTTTGGCTTTTTTGAAAGAAAGTTGACAGAAATTGTGGAGGGAGAGATTGAGAATTTCGGCACAAAGAATGAAGAAAAAGTAGGGTTCAAATACCGAAATTGATGAGCTATTCCCCCTATTTATAAAAAATTCGGCACCCCCTATGGCTATTAGAAACCAATTTCTTTACTCCTCTAGGTGATGGAATTTCGGTCAACTCTGTTCTCAGCAGATAGCTCCTAATTTTTCTCCTTTTATCTTCCATATTATCAACTATATTATCTACATTATCCCATTCACATAAATCCTCCTATTTTTGAGCCTTGTAGCCGTCCACTCCACCTAACCCTAATGCCAAAAATTAGCTAACTTGAATCCAAGGAATTGGGCTCCTTGAAACTTAAATTTGGACCCCTAACTCCCTGGTGTGGCGTCACCTCCTTGTTCCCTAAGTGGCGCTACTGACCACTGGGCCACAAGCCCATTTTGATATTTTAAACACAGGTACTACCTTTTAAATCCTATAATGCCCAAATAGAAAATTTTAATCAAGGCCTTTGCCTGAGCTTGAGCCCAATTTAGACCCTTAACAGTTAAATTAACACTTTAAACATATACACACACTAAACGCATAGGCCCAAAAATTTAGGATGTTACAGTTCTACCCTCCTTAAAGAAATTTCGTCCTCAAAATTTCCAATTAACTAGTAATCATACTACCTAAGTCTCACTACTATGCTTTCGCTGCGCACTCTAATTCTAAAGCCAAAATAAACACTTAGTATACAATGGTAAGATACGCACCATTATTCGCATCTGAAGTGTCTCCATCCCCTTGGTGATATGCTACATAGACCAAAGCTGGCTGCCTCGCCTCAACATAACATGCACCTCTACCTGATGCTCCACGACCGTGTTCATTACCAACATCGCCCCTGGCTTGTCCACGGCCCTTTGGTGGTTGCTGACCACCTCCTAACTCGATCGAACCTCGTCCATGCAGGTGTGCTCGCTCCACTGTGGACAGTCCTTAATCATATGCTCCGTGTATCCACACTTAAAGCATCCACCGGTTCTCCATCTGCACTTCTCATAATACACCTTCCCACACGAAGGACATGATCGATTCTGACCCGTCGGAGCACGAGCTGGCCCATCAGACTTAGGCCTTTTTGAAAATTCCTGGATGATTCTGACGACCCAAAATTCCTCTTATTCCTATTCCCATCCTTATCCTTGTTCTGTTTCTCAGTTTACTTAACCTCTTCAGATATCTTAGCTTTCTCAACCAAAATTGCAAAGTCCCTTTCTCGCTATGGTGCTACTAACACCCTCAACTCATCCCTTAATCGATCCTCAAACCGCACGCAACGCTCATAGTCAATCGCCACAATCCCCCGAGCGTAACGGCTCAACCGCAGAAACTCCACCTCGTATTCAGATACAGACTTACTTCCCTGTAATAAGTTTAGGAATGCCTTTCTCTATGCATCCACATAACTGGCCCCGGTGTACCTTCTTTGAAACGACTCCTTAAAGAGGTCCCAATCAATACGGTCTGCGAAAGTACCCTCCTTCACCGTGAGCTACCACTGGTAGGCCTCTAACCAATACTCAGTTGTGTTAGGGGCCACGCCAGAAACTCCCCTAAACATCTCCGCTCCGTTGGCTCGGATTTGTTCGGACACAGACTTCTGAGCTCCTGAACCCGTACCTACTCTAGCCACTCTTTCAAGGACCCGCAGCATCGCCTGAGACACTGCATTATCTCCACCCGTTTGGTCCTGAAATTCCCCCTCCACAACTGGCAGATCAGGCATCTCATTTCCTGACCCGTGGCCAGACCCTACTGGTTTAGACACGGTCATCCTACCCCTACCACGACCACGCGACGGACGTCCTCGACCCCTTGTACTCATTCTTTCGATCAACGTTTATCTGATTAGAAATTTTATGATTTATTAGTTTTTCTTCCATTGATTAACCACGAATAGTCTTATGAACAATAGCTTTAAGAGTGGTGCTTTCGAATTCGTAACATGTCTCAGAATTCAGTCTCAAGTCTACTACTCTAATTCAGAGAATCTCATACATTCACAATCAAGACATCTGAGGCATTCACAAACCTCGTTCATCACCTAGGGTATTTTCGTCATTGCACTACCGTGGGTATTTTCGTAATTTTCAAAATAAGGTTTTCGATGATTTTGTAAAATAAGGGTATTTTGGTAATTTTACAATCTAGGGGTATTTCGGTAATTTTATAATTCAGGGGTATTTCGATAATTTTGTAAATTAGAGGTGTTTTAGGCATTTTACAATCAGGGGTACCTTGGTTATTTTCCAAAACCAGTGAAGTTTTTACGAGTCAAGGTAATTTGGTGATTTAAAAACTAGGGTTTACTTTAGGATTTTACAAAATAGAGTGGCTAGTCCCTTTCGGGTTTTAATTATAAGTTTTGGCCTATCAACACGTCCTCATGGTTAGGGTGAGCAGTCACTCACGCACTGGGTAGGATTTGATCACACGTCCTCATGGTTTACTTTAGGATTTTACAAAATAGAGTGGATGGTACCTTTACAAATGGTTTCACGCCTTGTAGGAAGATTTGGCAATCACAGCAGAAGATCGAAGCGTAGAAGATTAGAGATCTAAGAATTTTGACTTTTGAGAAAATCCCGAAAAAGATGAACAAGAGGAAGATTTCGGCTACAAGAATAAACAAAAGTGTAGTTTTGACTTTTAGTGAATGGGAGAAGAATAACAATGGAGATCAGAAGATTCAGCTAACAGGAAATTTCAAAGAAAGAAGAAAGGGTGAAGGAGGTGGTGATTTTCGACTTTTTGAAAGAAAGTTGACAGAAATTGTGGAGGGAGAGACTGAGAATTTTGGCATAAAGAATGAAGAAAAAATAGGGTTCAAATGCCAAAATTGATGAGCTATTCCCCCTATTTATAGAAAATTCGGCACCCCCTATGGCTATTAGAAACCGATTTCTTTACTCCTCTAGGTGATGGAATTTCGATCAACTCTGCTCTCAGCAGATAGCTCCTAATTTTTCTCCTTTTATCTTCCATATTATCAACTATATTATCTACATTATCCCATTCACATAAATCCTCCTATTTTTGAGCCTTGTAGCCGTCCACTCCACCTAACCCTAATGCCAAATATTAGCTAACTTCCACCTAACCCTAATGCCAAATATTAGCTAACTTGAATCCAAGAAATTGGGCTCCTTGAAACTTAAATTTGGGCCCCTAACTCCCTAGTGTGGCGTCACCTCCTTGTTCCCTAAGTGGCGCTTATCGACCCTTCGGGCCACAAGCCCATTTTGATATTTTAAACACAGTACTACCTTTTAAGTCCTATAATGCCCAAATGTAAAATTTTAATCAAGGCCTTTGCCTAAGCTTCGAGCCCAATTTAGACCCTTAACAGTTAAATTAACACTTTAAACATATACACACTAAATGCATAGGCCCAAAAATTCGAGGATGTTATGTACCTTCTTTGAAACGACTCCTTAAAGAGGTCCCAATCAATACGGTCTGCAGTACCCTCCTTCACCGTGAGCTACCATTGGTAGGCCTCTAACCAATACTCGGTTGTGTTAGGGGCCACGCAAAACTCCCTAAACATCTCCGCTCCGTTGGCTCGGATTTGTTCGGACAGACTTCGAGCTCACGAACCGTACCCTCTAGCCACTCTTTCAAGGACCCGACATCGCTCGAGACATCTGCATTATCTCCACCCGTTTGGTCCGAAATTCCCCTCCACAACCTGGCGGATCAGCATCTCATTTCGACCGTGGCGGACCCTCTTGGTTTAGACACGGTCATCCTACCCCTACCACGACCACTTGCCGACGGACGCCCTCGACCCTTGTACTCATTCTTTCGATCAACGTTTATCGATTAGAAATTTTATGATTTATTAGTTTTTCTTCCATTGATTAACCACGAATAGTCTTATGAACAATAGCTTTAAGAGTGGTGCTTTGAATTCGTAACATGTCTCGTAATTGATCTCAAGTCTACTACTCTAATTGGAGAGAATCATACATTCACAATCAGCATACAGAGGCATTCACAAACCTACGTTCATCACCTAGGGGTATTTTCGTCATTGCACTACCCTGGGGTATTTTCGTAATTTTCCAAAATAAGGTTTTCGATGATTTTGTAAAATAAGGGTATTTTGGTAATTTTACAATCTAGGGGTATTTCGGTAATTTTATAATTCGGGGGTATTTCGATAATTTTGTAAATTAGAGGTGTTTTAGGCATTTTACAATCAGGGGTACCTTGGTTATTTTCCAAAACCAGTGAAGTTTTTACGAGTCAAGGTAATTTGGTGATTTAAAAACTAGGGTTTACTTTAGGATTTTACAAAATAGAGTGGCTAGTCCCTTTCGGGTTTTAATTATAAGTTTTGGCCTATCAACACGTCCTCATGGTTAGGGTGAACAGTCACTACGCACCAGGTAGGATTTCATCACACGTCCTCATGGTTTACTTTAGGATTTTACAAAATAGAGTGGATGGTACCTTTACAAATGGTTTTGCTACGCCTTGTAGGAAGATTTGGCAATCACAATGAGAAGATCGAGCGTAGAAGATTAGAGATCTAAGAATTTTGACTTTTGAGAAAATCCAAAAAGATGAACAAGAGGAAGATTTGGCTACAAGAATAAACAAAAGTGTAGTTTTGACTTTTAGTGAATGGGAGAAGAATAACAATGGAGATCGGAAGATTCAACTAATGTGAAATTTCAAAGAAAGAAGAAAGGGTGAAGGAGGTGGTGATTTTCGACTTTTGAAAGAAAGTTGATGAAATTGTGGAGGAGAGGCGAGAATTTTGGCATAAAGAATGAAGAAAAATAGGGTTCAAATGCCAAAATTGATGAGCTATTCCCCTATTTATAGAAAATTGGCACCCCTATGGCTATTAGAAACCGATTTCTTTACTCCTCTAGGTGATGGAATTTCGGTCAACTCTGCTCTCAGTCAGATAGCTCCTAATTTTTCTCCTTTTATCTTCCATATTATCAACTATATTATCTACATTATCCCATTCACATAAATCCTCCTATTTTTGAGCCTTGTAGTCCACTCCACCTAACCCTAATGCCAAATATTAGCTAACTTCCACCTAACCCTAATGCCAAATATTAGCTAACTTGAATCCAAGAAATTGGGCTCCTTGAAACTTAAATTTGGGCCCCTAACTCCCTAGTGTGGCGTCACCTCCTTGTTCCCTAAGTGGCGCTACTGACCACTGGGCCACAAGCCCATTTTGATATTTTAAACACAGGTACTACCTTTTAAGTCCTATAATGCCCAAACAGAAAATTTTAATCAAGGCCTTTGCCTAAGCCTGAGCCCAATTTAGACCCTTAACAGTTAAATTAACACTTTAAACATATACACACTAAATGCATAGGCCCAAAAATTTAGGATGTTACAGTGATAAAGTATTTTTGAAAGTGTCTCCATGGAAGAAAATTTTGAGATTTGGCCGTAAAGGTAAATTAAGTCCAAGATTTATTGGTCCGTATGAAGTGATAGAAAGAATTGGTCCAGTGGCTTATCGATTGTCTTTACCATCAGAATTAGAAAGAATTCATAACATATTTCATGTTTCTATGTTGAGGCGATATCGATCGGACCCATCGCATGTGATTTCACAAACTAAAGTGGAAATTCGATCGGATATGACATACGAGAGCTGATTCGAATCTTAGCACGAGAAGTGAAACAATTGAGAAATAAAGAAATTGCTTTAGTGAAAGTGTTATGGCAACGACATGGAGTGGAAGAGGCAACATGGGAAACTGAGGAGGCTATGAGGAAACAATATCCTAACTTATTCACTGGTAAGATTTTCGGGGACGAAAATCTATAAAGGGGGGAGAGTTGTGATAGCTCGAAATAGGGCCTAAATAGAATAGTGGTTTCGAAACCACAATTCTGAAGTGGAAAAATGTATTCTGATTAATTTTTATGATTTATCGAGTAATTAGATACATGTGCTAGAATATCAATAGAAAATTTCATGAATTGCATGTCTAATTTGCCTATTAGGACTTAATTGCAAAAGTTGATAAATATGAGTTCTAGATGTTAAAAGATTTAATTGAAGAGCATAATTGAAGTAGAGGTCCTTAAATGATAATTATATCATTAGGCTTTCATGGACAAAAATGGACATACATAGGTAGAAATAACCAAAGTTTTTAATGAAGGGTATTTTAGTCATCTAGTAATTAAAAGATCAAAAAAAGGAAAAAGATGGAAAAATATGTCCATCTTCTTCATTAGGACGAAATTTCAAGGGTTCTCCATAGCTAGGGTTTGTTTCAAGCTTCCAAGCTCCATAGTAAGTGATTCCAAGCCCCGTTTTTAATGTTCTTTATGTTTCTAGAGTCCTGGTAACTCGATTTAGTTTATGCTAGCAATAATTTAACCTAGGTTTCAGATTTGGAAAAATACCCATAGGTAAAATGTATTTATTTTGATCTTTTATGATAAAATATAAGGTTTTAAATTATGCTAAACAACTTTTGCTAAGCGATTTTAAGTGAAAACGAGTAAGACGACTTAATCGGTAAAAATACCTAATGTTCATAAGTATATGTTAGAGTGAGAATTTGATGTTTTCGTAGAAGAGAAAAATAATTAGCATGTCATAAAACATAAGAATAAGGGAAAAGTTTAATTTTCGAGCTTTGGGGCAAAAGTGTAAATATATGAAACTTTAGGGGCAAAAACGTAATTTTACCAAAATATTGTGTATGAATTGTATTTGAATGGAATGTTGATAAAATGTATTAAATTGTGCTAATATAAATCAAGAAAGAAGGAATAGTGAAGGTATCGGGGAAAAGAGAAGGTTATTGACTAATTTACAAAAATAGTCGTTTTGCATCCGAGGTAAGTTATATGTAAATAATAGCAATATATTTTTATAAATTGTGAATTGTATTTGATTTGTGAATTAATATTGAATGTGGAAGAAAAATTATTCATGTGATAAAGTGTTTAAAATTAGTGCTAAGTGTAAATTTCCGGTTGAACTTAGGAATAGAAGTGGATACAAGTGATATATCACTAAAGACTAGTGTTACAGTGTTACAGTGAGTCCCGGGTGCTGGGTGATCTAGCATATGTTGCAGACACCTGACAGCTTGTGTGAGCATGCCCGTGGAAATTTCCAGTGTTATTGATCAGTGGTAGCTTTGGCTACATATCAGTGGTAGCTTCGGCTACATATCAATGTGGCACTTATGTGCCAATTCTCTACGTATCCGTGTATATACCGAGTGTTCAACAGGATTAATAATGAATTAAAGTGAATATGAGATGAAGTGTGAATGCAGGTATAATTGAAAGAATGAGCATACGTGATAAAGGTTAAGTGTATAAATGTATTGCAAGTGAATTGGTAAGATTGTACATGTGTATGTGATTAAATTTGCTAAGAAGGATATTGATTAGTTATATGTAAAAATGTTAATTATTAATTAAATGCTTATTGTTTACATGTAACTTACTAAGCTATTAGTAGCTTACTCGTTCTTTTCTTTTCCTTTGTTTTATAGTGTATTGAACTTACTTGGATTGGAGATCGTCGGAGTCTTGTATCACACTATCAAGCCTTTATTTTGGTATATAAATGCTTTTTAAATTTTTTAAATTATGGCATGTATAGGGATCAAATTATTTTGTATGGATACCCGTGTGATGTTTACTACAATGAAAGTATGAAAAAGTGAAAATTTGCAATGAAACAGTTTTTGGATAATAGCAGTGACTTGACTTTGAAAAATCACCAAAAATAGGAGAAATGAAATTAGAATGTGAATAAGATATAGAATTAAAGCTTATTGTGTTTCCTTTCATATGAAAGAAATTGTGTAAGCAAAGAAATTTTATATTCTGTGATATTTGAATTTTAGTGAGACAGCGTCAGAATGGTATTTGAAGTCCCCTGTTTAGAATTTAGAAAACCATTTAAAATTGTAAAAAAAATAATTATGAGTTATAATTTATATGTATAGATTCCTTAGTGAGTCTAATTTCGGTAGAAATGATTGGGAACAATATATAAAAATTTTACGTTGTTATAATTTATTTTTAGTGAAGAGTGGTCAGAACCGTTGGACAGTGAAATAGGGGAGAATTTAATGAATAAACTGTACTAATTGGCCAAACCAAAAATTCTAAAAATTTTATGGTAAGAAGATATATGAGTCTAGTTTCAAGAAAAATTACGGATATAAATTTCGAGTTTCATAACTTGAGTTATAATTAAATTAATGACTATTGCACAGATGGACAAATTTACTGTGAATGATGAAATAAATTATTTTTATACCCGAAGTGGTAAGTTAAGTTAAATAATGCCTCGTGCTCGACTTCGGCGACGGTCTCGAGTATGTGGTGTTACGTAATGAACTTAGATGGTAATTATGCCATAATTAAGTTAGTGGATAGTTATGGAAAAGGTTTAATTGAAATTTTTAATTAATAACAAGGGTAAAATGGTAAATTAGTAAATAAACATAAAATTAATTAAGTTAAAATCATCATCTTCTTCATTTGATTGTTTCAAAATTGATTAGCCATAGAAAGTGGGAGAAGCTTTTGGTCATGGTCTTTTCACCTTGCATGGTATGTATTCAAGCCCCGTTTTTATTGATTTTTATGTTTTTGTGCTTGTTTTAGCTTAAACTACTTAGCCTAGGGGTTAATTTGCAAAATTGTTAAAGGTTGAGGGACTTTCTATAGTTGAGTTTGAATTTTTTTTTATGTTAGTTGATAAATTATTAATCTTGGTTGTTAAACAAACTTGTTCTGTTAAATAGTTTTTGATGAATTTGAGATTAGGGATTAAATTGTTAAAAGTGTAAAAATCCATTGGTTTTAATGTGAAATGTTGGTAATTATGGGCTGTTCAACATCCCTAGTAGAATCAGTTAACATGGGTTTAGGTTAAAATAGTTAAATTTTATGTTGCAAGCTTAAGGACTAATTTGTGAAAAGTTAAAATGAGAGGGGTAACTTTGTAATTTCATGATAATATGAATTATAGATTGTATTGAATACTTGAGGATAATTGAAGTACTTAATTGAATGAAACTATTAATTTATATCAAGATAAACAATAACCGAACTTAAATAGAGGAAGGCTAAAGCTTTAGACTAGAATTCAACTTTGCTATTGCAACCATAGTTGTCGAGGTAAGTTTGTATAAATTATAATATTATTAATGATGGTTTGATTGATTATCGGTCATGTTGTATTAGTTATAAACTGACTTGAAAATGGATATATATCGATGCTTTGAGTAATTGACAAACAAATAATCTCATTTGAACCTTAAGGATTTTTAGGATACGAATGACATGTCATTAGGGATTTCATGTTTTGGGTTCTGGTCCTGAATGCCTTAGTGATGGTTAAGGTTCTACATTTGTTGCAGATTCTCCATAGCTCGTGTAAGCAGCATCGTTTGTAACACCCCTTACCCGTATTCGACGTCAAAAGCAGTACGAGGCATTACCGAACTTATATGCAAGTAATCATACAAAACTGAGATATAGATTTTCATCCAAATTTAAAACTTTTCAAACACATTCATATTGTCCCTAAAATGAGCCTACGAGGCCCAAAACATGCATTAGGAGTGGTTCGGGACTAAATCGAGAACTTTGAAAACTTTTGAGAAACTTATAAAATTTTTCATGAAAAAGGGTCCACACGCCCGTGTCGGTGAAGGGCGTGCCCGTGTGGCATATCACACGCCTGTGCTTCAGGCTGTGTCTATCTTAGGGGACATTCTGTTTATGACATCATCAACCAAATAAGGTCACATGACCAAGGCACATGCCCGTGTCCTTAAGCCGTGTGGTGAATTAAATTTCGAAAATCAAGTGCAGACTTCACACGGCCTGGGCGTATGCCCATGTCTTGTGGCAGTGCCTCTCACATGGCTGTGTCTCATGCCCGTGTGTTTACTACTGGGCATTCTATTTCTCAAAACTAAGGTGCAGGGGACACACTGCCAGAACACAGGCCCTTGGGGACACACGGCCTAAAAACATGCTGTAACACCTCTTACTCGTATTCGACCCCGGAACAGGGTACGAGGCATTACCAGACTTATACACAAACAATCATGCAAAACCGAGACATGACTTTCCACTCAAAATTAAAACTTTTTATATAATCTCTTAAACAAGCCTACGAGGCCTGAATCACACTTTAGGAACGGTTCAGGATCAAACTGAATTCTTTAAAAGATATCTAGAAAGACTTAGAAAATTTTAATCAAACAGTCCGCATGCTTGTGTGGAAGAAGAGACATGCCGGTGTGGCATATCACATGTCCATGTTCTACATCCGTGTAGATTTATTTCTCAATTTGAACCTACAGGGGTTTCCACATGGCTTGACACACGCCCATGTCCATGGCCTGTGTCCCTCACACGGCCATGACATGCCCGTGTCTTATCCCATGTGCAAAAACCTTGACATTCTGTTTCTAACATCATCATCCTAATAAGGTCGCAAGGCCAAGGCACACGCCCGTGTCCTTAGACCATGTGGCAAATTAAATTCCTAAATTCAGGTGTAGACTTCACACGGCCTGGGCGCACGCCCATGTCTTAAGCCATGTCTCTCACAAGGTTGAGACACACAGCCATGTCTCAGCCCGTGTGGCTACTACTTGGCATTCTATTTTTCCAACTTAGGATGCAGGGGGACACACGGCAAACCACACGTACATGGGGCAGACCGTCTGTCACACATGGCCTAGACACATTCTCATGTGTCTACCCATGTGGACGAGGACAAGGTTATTTACCAAGCCCTTTCTATCACTCCTTCTTGCACCATCCTAAACCACATCTAACAACCAATTCATTCATACATAAATATACCAATTACTCAACCATACAACTTGCGCATTCATGAATAACATCATCATTTCATAGATTAATAAGAAAGAGCCATCAACTATGGCCTTATACAAAAGAATTCATCTTCAATTAAGCCAACACACAGTTGGCTAAAAAAATATGACATCACTCAAAGACTCAATCCCTATACATGCCACACCCAAAATGCTAAATCTAACTGTACCAAAATGTGTGGATAGTGTGAGTGAACCTTCGACGATCTCCGTATCCCGAGCTGGCTCTTCGACACAATAAAATAAGGGAAAGAGAAGAGAGTAAGCTTTAAGCTTAGTAAGTCTATATGTAAACAATAAGTATCATACCACATACTTATCAATCAAGAACATTACATACTAAGTAAAAACAATTTAGATCCTCATAATCATGCTTACTCATTTCAAACCGTACCACATCCCAAACACATATCATAAAACATTGCTCACATCTACTTGCACTTATACCTTGCACTTATCACCACAAAGCCACATGTAATTTCACTTAGACAAGTTTCTCGATGAACACTTCGGAATAATACAAGATACCAGGTGGTTTTGCACACAGCCTACCATTAATTAATAACAAGGTGGTATTGCATACAGCCCACCAATATTAATAACAAGGTGGTATCGCACACAGCCCACCAACAATGATAATTATGGTGATATCGCACACAGCCCACCAAAATGATAATTACGGTGGTATCGCACACAGCCCACCATAAATTACTTATTCATGGATTTTATCCAGTATTATTTTCCTATTCCGAAGGTTCATCCGAGGATTTCCTCACATTCTATCAATTTAATAGATATCCATAATATTCATTTGCATTTCAAACAATACATTAATATGTAAAAACATAGGTACAAAGGATGTATCATTTACATATAAACTTACCTCGATACAAAATATGTCGATTTGCAATTTAGTCCGAAACCTTGCCTTTTCCTCGGTCAAGGTTGATTCCACATTCTTCTTGATCTATAATGACATATTTAATTTATTATTTAACCACATTAATCAAATCACTCTACAAATTCTTATTTTGGCAAAATTATCATTTTGCCCCTAGACTTTTACAAAATGATAATTTTGCCCCTATGCTCGTAAAATGAAATGTGTTCATTTTTCACACACCCAAGCCTAGCTGATTCATATTCCCTTTTATAGCAACTCACAATTCCAATTATTACACACATTTACCACCTATTTTACAACATTTATAAAAAGGTCATTTTAGGTGTTTTCATGGAAACACCTTTCACAAAAGTTGTATATTCAACACCTAATATTCATTTTCTTCCATAAAATTTCAAAAATCAACATAAATATTGACATGAAAAAACACTAAACTCTCAACCATTTTACAAAATAATCCCCTTATTAGCTAGATTATGCTACAAGGGTCCCAAAAGTACAAAAATTATCAAGAAAACCCACCAAAATCACTTACTTGTAAGGAGGATAAGTTGTTGAAAATTTCAAGCTTTCAAACCCATATTCTTGCTGGTAGTTTCGGTGGTAGAGGAAAAAAATGAAGAAGGATGATATCATTTTCTTTTTATTTTATCTTGTTACTCAATTAAGTCATCAAACACTACCTAACCATTGACCATGTCCATCTTTGTCCCTATGGCCGGCCAACACTCTCCCAATGGACTAATTGTACATTAAAGACCTCCAATTTAATATTATATAGCTATTTGACACCTTTAGCTTGTAAAACAAAACTTTTGTACATTATTCGATTTAGTCCTTTTTCGTAATTAAGCATAAAATCACTAAAATTAATTCACCAAAATTTTCATGCACTCATATAATCATGCTATAACACATAAAATAATATTAAAAATAATTTATCCTACCTCAAATTAGTGGTTTTGAAACCACTATTCCGACTAGCCCCAAAATCGGGCTGTTACACAAGCCCGTATATCTACCCGTATGGACAACTTTGAGGCTATTTTCCAAGCCATTTGTCACCCTCAATAACACATGCACACTTACACATCTCAATGACATCCAACATAGCATCAATAAGCACTTAAATACTCATAAACATGGTTCATACATGGCAACACATCATCATTAGACCATCAATAACCATAGGCCATATCATAATAACATTGGCACATGCATGCATATATGAATAGGTTTACAACCCAATAATCAATATGAGCCACATCTCATGGCCTTATACAAAATGAATCAATTATCATCATAAGCCAACACTTCTAGCTAAACCAATATGATATATAACAAAAAGACTAAGTCTCTATACATGCCATATTCAAAATGTTGAAACTAACTATACCCAAAAGTTCCAATTGATAGTGTGATTGAGTCTCGACATCCTTCGATCCCTGAGCTAGCTTGGCGATACTATAAGAAAATGGAAAAGAAAGGGGAGTAAGCATAAAGCTTAGTAAGTTTACATGTAAATAATTAATAACATTAATCATGCATTATTGTACACATAACATAATATAATTTATCACAATGTCATCAAGTATCATAGATACATTTTAAATCGTGTCATTTACATAATGTACAATAAAACTCGTGACCATGATTTATTCATTCACTTCTTACCAAGGTCTCATCAATTTATAATCTCAATATTTATGAGCTTTGTGTACATACCTATACCCTTTCAACATGATCATACCTTGTCATTTCGTTGACATAATCTTTGGATTACCCGTTGAACCACTTGGAATACTAAAGGATACTCGGGAATCACATACACAAAGAATCATACCAATTCCATATCCTAGATATGGTCTTGCATGGGATCACATATCAATTCCTATAGCCCAGCTATGGTCTTACATGATTTTCATATCGATGCCATGTCCCAGAGATGGTCTTACACGAAATCTCATAACGATGCCATATCCCAGATATAGTCTTACATGTAAACTCATAACCCTAATGTCATGACATTTGTATCCTAACTATTCCTAAGGTTTAACCGAGATTTCGAGGTATCAAATCTTCGTCAAATCGTCATCAAGTCAACATTAATCAAATCCACAAAGGGAATTTCACAATTCATGCAATATTAAAGTATTAAATACCTAATAATGAAATGTTGCATTATTTACACATGAACTTATCTCGGTACCAAAATATGGCTAACTATTCGATTTAGTCCACAACCTTGTTCTTCCATTGGTTTGGGTCCGGACTCCATTTTTCTTGATCTATAATAGACAAATTAGCTCATTTAAATATCACATTGTTCAAATCAAGCCAAAAACTATACTTTGGAAAAATTATAGTTTTGCCTCTAGACTTTCACATATTCACAAATTTGCCCCTAGGCTCAGAAAATGAAATCTATTCAATTTCTTCGATTCTCAAGCCTAGACGAACCTATTTTGTACTTATAGCAGTCCATATTTTTCATTTAATCACACTTTTACACACATTTTGAAATCTTTTTATAAATAGGTCATTTTCTCAATTTTCACCAAAAATCACCTATCAAAAGTTGTTTATCTAATATTAAACTTGCATAATCTAACATGAGACATCAAAATACATGCATGTCACACATGGGTAATTTTTTAAATATGAACCCTAGCTCAAATAAATGGTAGAAATAGCTAGATCGGTTGATAACAACTTCAAAAACGGAAAGAACATTAAAAACGGGGCTAAGATGCACTTACAATCAAGCTTGGAAGTTGAAGAAACCCTAGCTATAGTGACCTTAGAAATTTCGGCTAAGCATGAGGAAGATGGACATGATTTTTAACTTATTTTCCCTTTTAATTCTTTTATTAACCAAATGACCAAAATGCCCTTTTTACTAAACTTTCAAATTTTACCTATTCATGCCCATTTTTATCCATAAAAATATAAATTGGTCAAATTTCTATTTAAGACCCTCTAATTAAAAATCCATGGCAATTTCATATTCAAAGCTTCTAGAACATATATTTTGCAACTTATTCAATTTAGTCCTAATTATCAAATTGGACACTTTATGCATAAAATTTCTTCATGAAATTTTCACACAATCATGAAATCATGCCATAGACCTCAAAATACTCATAAAATAATTATTTTTACTTTGAATTTGTGGTCTCAAAACCACTATTTTGATTAGGCTCAAAATCGGGATGTTACATCGTGTAGCTACCATTTTGACCCACAGCTCGTGTGAACAGGCCATTTCGCAGCTTGTGTGAGCACTATTGAAAAAGAAATGTTATAGTTATATGGGAATGCACACTATGTGTGAGCATTCATAAGTATCCGATGTAATTCTAGATGGTTTAATGGGTAAGTAAAGGTAATTGGCAAGGCATGTGTTTAAATGGATAATTGCTCATAAACTTATGAAAGGTAAATTTGGATGAATGCAAATGAATTGAAGGGAACTATATGATTATATGATAAATGTTATGTTTATGAAGATTCATTTGTGAAATGGTTGATTTTCTATATGCATTATACATGAGCCTACTAATTTGTGAGTTTGGTGATGCTTATAGGATTGTATTAAGCTTATAAGTATGGTAAAGATGTTATGCATATTTTATAAATTGAGCTTAAGAATGGTAAGTTATGTTTGAGTGAGCTTACTAAGCACTAGTTGCTTACGTAGTTATTTTCCTTTGTTTCATATATTATCAGAAGCTCGATCGGTTGGACGCTTGTCGAAGATCTATCACCCTATCCAGCAACCACTTCGGTAGTTTTTGATTTATTTTGGCCAAAGTTATAAATGGCATGTATAGGACCTTTAATGTCTTTGAATATGTTAGTGAACAATTTGGTATGAATATGTTTTTGGAGTATGTATTTTGTATGTTAGACTTATAATGCTTAGGCAAGTTTAAGTCTTTTGGTCAGTTTTAAGTACTTGTAATATATGGTCCTTTTGGTATGTTTGTGGTGAAATGTGAATGGTTAAATTGATGTCTTTATGTAATTTTATTGAATAGGTTTTATGTTTGAAATGTGGCATTATATCCTTGTTTTGATTGAAGTTGTTTTGGTATAAATGTGGTGCCTTTGAATGGCATATTGGTTAGGTGAAATAGGTTGATTGAGTTGATATGTTTATATGTGTTTGAAAGGTGTTTAAGACTTTTGAATGTATGCACAAACGGAATGGTTGATTGGGTATGTTTTGGTTTTGAAATGGCTTGATTATAGGGCCAAATTATGGATCACACGGGTTGGGACATAGGCTGTCACACGACCTTATGTATCAAGTGAGTTACACGGTCTAGCACACAGCCTATGACATGGCCGTATGACCTAACTCAGTGAGTTATACAGTTTAAGACATGGGCTGAGACAAAGCGATGTGTCCTTTTATTCAAGTATCACACGGTCTGGGTTATGCCACACAGCCTGGCCACAAGGCCATGTGACCCTTATTTTCAAAAGGTTTAACTTTTCCCAAATTTTTTGATTTTTTCGATTTAGTCCCAGATCATTTCCAAACTGATTTTAGGGCCTTGAAGGCCCAATTTAAGGCCCAAATGTATATGTTTGCTAGGGTTTTGATGAGTTTTAGGTAATTTTGTTAAATGAAATTATTGATATATTTTGATATTAATTGTTTGGATTTATACGGTAATGCTCCATAACCCTAATTCGACGATAAAAATGAGTTAGGGGTGTTACAACACTTGCATGGTCTATCCTACTTTTTATCCCTAATTAATTTATGCAAACAATTAAAATTCCCATTAGTATTTGCATTAAAATTGAAAAGATTACTCGAGGTTTCATTTGGGGTAAGGATGCATGTGGTCATAAACCATCTTTGGTTAATTGGTTTGATTGTTGTCAACCATTATCCAATGGGGGTCTTAGTCTCCGTTGTCTTAAAGTGCAGAACGACTCTTTCCTTCTAAAGCTAGGGTTTAATTTTCTCACAAATAAGCAAGCATTGTGGTTTCAGCTTCTTCGTGCAAAATATAAAGTCAAAGACATGTGCCTAGTGGACATATCGAAGGGTTCGTGTTCCTTTTTTTGGAGGTCTCTTTCAAAGGTGTGGCCTCTCTTGCACCAAAGTTTTGCTTGGTTTGTTGGTGATGGTAGACCAATCATGGTATGGACAGATAATTGGGTTCCAAAAATTGGTCTTTTTATTAACTTTTATCGTAATATGGATCTCATTAATATGGATACTACCCTTTGGGAGGTTACGTTAGTTGACGATAGTTGGGATTGGAATTTTTGGCATTGTATGGTAGATAGAAATGTTGTTCCTTATATTTCAGGTATCATGCCTCCGAATCCTTCTATTGGGCAAGACGAACTAATTTCCAAATAGTCTACTAACGGTGAGTTTACTGTCAAATCGACATATAAACACTTGATGCAGAACTGTTTGAGACCTGTAGACAGCAAATGGAAATTGTCTTGGTCTTTTGAGGACCCTCAACACTTTAGACAATTCTTCTAGTTAGTTTTTAAGGAACGATTGCTAACGAATGCCGAAAGATTCATAAGAGGTATGGTTGGTAATCATTCTTGCTTAATTTGTGGTAATTCTGAAGAATCTATCATCTATGTTTTGCGAGACTATAACAAGGCTTGTGCTTTGTGGAAACAACTTATCCTTGAAAGATGTTTAATGTAATTTTTTTCTATCCCGTTATTAGACTAGATCACTTTAAATATGATAACATGATTATTTTGCATGATTTCTTGTATTTAATTCAGTGTATTTCTGAAATTAATCCCTGCTAATTTGCATTTTTATGATTTAATTTTTGATAGGATGCAATTGATCGGGAACATGCTGAAAAGGGCTAAATTGAAAGAAAATCATGGAAATTGGGCCAAATTAAAAAGATGGAGGAAGCAAGGACTCATCAAGCAATTTGACTTTGTAAAAAGCCAAATATAGAAAATTCTATATTTAGTTTATTTTATTTCTTTATTTATTTATTTTTATTTTTTATTTTAAGATTTTATATTAATTTGGTTAAGCCTATTTTAGTAAATCCATTAGTATAAATAGGGGTTAAATGTAATTGGAAAATCATCAATTAATCAATTCTCTCTTTTCCTATTCCTATTTGGAGTTGTTTTTTTCTCTTTTCCTATTTCAATTTTAAGTAGGATTTCTTTTATTTTTTCTTTCAAGCCAACGTCAATATTCTGCCAATCCCAATCCATTTTTGGTTTCTTTTCCAAAATTGGTTTAATTACCTTCCAAGTCCCCCTTCCTTCCTAAAATTCCATCATCCTTTACAAAACCCAAACACTTTCCATCACCTTTAAGCATGAGTAAAATCATGCCACACTAAACCCTTTCACTTTTAGCGGTATTAACTTGTCAAAAATCCGTGAGTTACGAACCCGAGCTATTCAACTCTCGATTTTCGATACTTATTATTTCTCCGGATTAGGAGTATGAGTTTGTCAGCTCATAAAGTCAAGTCGTACTAAGTCAAAAAAGACGTCGTTTGAGTTAGCCCGACTAGACGCGTAGATTGGAATTCGAAAGGATCGATTGTCTAATTAGTCTTCCGTGAACATATTGGCGTGCCAAGTGGGGATTCTTTGTTTGGTTCCGTCAAGGGAAATAGTAACCGATTTAAATGTCCCAACGTTTGAGGGCATTGGTTCGAGCTAGGCTCTTCTAGAATGCAAAGTCTGGGAGTTCTAAACCACGAACGTTTCATAGGTTGTTCGATCGATGAGGGTTAGTTATAGGACGTTCCATAGCTAATTTACACAAGGAAGAGTTGGTTCGAGGCGTCCTTGGTAGCTATAACTAGCTTATCGGAAAAGACGAGTTCATCTAATTTCGAGGATCGGTCAAAGACAGGAAAACCGTGCTTGAGGTGAGCTAAGTTTTATCGATTTCTTTTCATACTATTTCAATTTATTTTCTTATTTAAACTATTGCTTTTACGTTTTTATTTTACGTATGCATTTGTGTTTAACATTTTACTCCCCCAACGTCGCGAGCACGACAATCGCCTGACACTAACTCGGTCAAGAGATAGACGATTTTTCAATAAAACCATCTACGTGGGATCGACCCTACTCCTATCTTGCTAAAATTTGCAACTAGGTGTAGGTTTATATTGGTGGAATCGACAGCCATCAGTTTTGGCGCCGCTGCGGGGATCGCAACACTTACATCGCTTAATCGTCTTCATGACTAGGTCTTCATCAGGAGATCTCGAATGCGACCCAGAGATCGAGAAATCAGCTCGAGCGTGACGAAAAGAGACAGAAGCTCTCAAACGCGTAAGTAAAGTAGAAGTTGAACTAGGGTAAGGGATCCTAGAATCCGACGTTGAAAAGTTGAGCGAAGCAATTCATGCAGAGGCAATTCGACGTGGGAAACAAGTCGAAGTGGTTGGAACTGAGACCGAACCACTTCCTAAAACAAAAGAAGAAAAAGGCAACCTCGGAGAACCAGTAAGGATGGCGAACCGAACCATTCGTCAACTAGCCACTGCTCCCAATGAGCAAACACCATTATGAATCAATTATCCAACCGGAGAACCCGTTTGAGCTGAAATCGAGCTTGATTCACCTTTTGCCCACCTTCGAGGCTCGAAGAATGAAAATTCGCACACCCACTTGAGAGAATTCCACATGGTGCGCTCAAGCATGAAACCGCAGGGAGTACCCGAAGATGAAATCAAACTTCGGGCCTTTCCTTTTTCTTTAGTTGATACAACAAAAGAATGGTTATTTTACTTACCTCTTGGTTCTATCACACTTGGGATGACTTATCTCGTGTTTTTCTTGACAGGTTCTTCCCAGCTTCACGAGCAGCTGAACTTCGGAGGGACATAGTGGGAATTCGCCAAACAGAGAATGAATCGCTCTACGACTATTGGAAGCGATACAAAAAACTATGTACAAGTTGTCCTCAACACGGATTGACCAAACAGTCACTCCTTCAGTATTTCTATGAGGGATTGCTCTCTATGGAAATGAAAATGATCAATGCTGCTAATGGAGGGGCGCTTGTCAATATGACTCCTCAAAGGGCGAGAGAACTGATATCCACCATGGCGGTAAATTCTCAACAATATCGACCAAATTCGGAACCCACAAGACGGGTTCACGGGTAAGCGTTCAACTTTAGAAGATAAATTGGATAAGCTTACCAATGTTGTTCAATCTTTGCTTACAGAGAAGAAGAATTGACTCAATTGTGTGGAATTTGTTCTACATCCGAACATCCCAGCGGATTCGTGCCCAATCCTTAACGACAATTCAGTGGCACATGTTGATCTTTGTCGGAGTTTTTCAGACCTCCTCAAAGGCGTTATGATCCTTTTCCAACACCTACAATCACGGGTGGAAGGATCACCCCAACTTGAGTTACGGAGGTAATCCCGATATAATCAATCATACCAACCGAGACCTCAGTAACTACCACAACACAGAACCCAAGCCGAGAACATCTCTAGAAGCTATTGTGGAAAGACTTGCTGCCGATGCTGCAAAGTACCAACAGAGGACAGACGCGTCAATACAAGAGTTGACCAATCAGGTTAGTAAACTCTCGATGGCAGTTAACCGTTTAGAATCTCAAGGTAAATTGCCTTCCCAGACAGAGTCGAATCCTCGACAGAATGCAAGCGCAATTACTCTTCGTAGCGGAAAGGTCCTAGAAACGATGCCAACCAAAAGTCATGGACAAGACAAGGAATGAGAAAGGCAAGTGATGGATCCAATAGCTAAGCCAGAGTCAGAAATTCAGAAACCAATTGTGATGCCACCTCCTTTTCCAGGGAGACTTGCCAAAGATAAGAAAGAGAAGGAGGAAAAAGAAATTTTCGAGACATTCAGGAAGGTGGAGGTAAATATCCCTTTACTCGATGCTATCAAACAAATCCCTCATTATGCAAAATTCCTTAAAGAATTATGTTCTAGCAAGAGAACGTTGATAGGTAACGAAAGAGTAAGTGTCGGAGAAAATGTCTCCGCAGTACTGCAAAAGTAAGTTCCTCCCAAATACAAGGACTAAGGTATGTTTTCCATTTCTTGTGAGATAGGTAATGTGGGCATTAAGAAAGCCATGTGTGATTTAGGGGCTTCAATTAATGTTATGCCTTATTCTACTTATAAGTTGATTAACGCGGGACCTTTGAAAGAAACAAGAGTAATAATCCAATTGGCGGACAGGTCAGTCGTCTATCCCGAGGGACTGCTTGAAGACGTCCTAGTTAAAATTAATGAATTAGTTTTCCCTACAGTTTTCTACATTATCAATATGGAAGATGATAACTCAACTAATTCGTCTGACATTTTACTTGGAAGGCCGTTTTTAAGTACCGCAAGCGCAAAGATCGATGTTCGGAGTAGAACGCTGACAATGGAATTTGACGGCGAAATAGTAAAATTCAACGTCTACGAAGCCATGAGTCATCCTAACTCATTATTAAATATTTCTAGCATTAATATTATAGATTTCTTAGCTCAATCTTATTCTGAGTATCATAACTTCGATGAGTTGGAAACTGTCCTTTGCAGAAGCATTGACATGGATGTTTTACGTCATGACAATCCGTTGTGAGAAATTGTCAAACACTTAGAAACGCAACCATCATTGACGAACCAAGGTAATCCATTTGAACTATTACCTTCCCAAACTAAAATGTTGCCTTCGGTTTTGCAGCCACCAACCTTGGAGCTTAAAACATTGCCGGACCACCTTAAGTACGTCTTTTTGGGAGAAAAAGACACCTTACCGGTGATAGTGTCAAAGAAATTGACCACAGACGAGGAGGAAAGTTTAGTTCGAGTTCTAAGAAATTATAAAGAAGCCATAGGTTGGACGATAGCCGACATAAAGGGACTAAGTCCATCCACATGTATGCACAAAATTTTTATCGAAGAGAACGCGAAACCAAAGAGAGATGCTCAAAGATGCCTTAATCCGCCCATGATGGAGGTAGTAAAGAAGGAGATCCAGAAGCTGTTAGATGCTGGAATGATATACCCGATTTCTGACAGTAATTGGGTTAGCCCGGTCCATGTCGTGCCCAAGAAAACTGGCGTGACAGTGGTGAAAAATTCGTCAGGAGAGCTGGTTCCTACACGAGTCCAGAATGGATGGAGGGTTTGCATCGACTACAGAAAATTAAATGCAGCAACACGGAAAGACCATTTTCCACTTCCTTTCATCGATCGGATGCTCGAGCGATTAGTGGTAAGACCCATTCTTGTTGTCTCGATGGATATTCGAGATTTTTTGATTCCGGTGGCTCCAGGAGGATCAAGACAAGACGACTTTCACGTGCCCATTTGAAACGTTTGCATATAGGCGAATGCCGTTTGGACTCGCAATGCTCGGCCACTTTCCAAAGATGCATGGTGAGCATATTCTCGATTATGTCGAGAAAATCATCAAGTCTTCATGGATGACTTCACGGTATCTGATAACTCTTTTAACGAATGTCTTGATAATCTTACTAAAATACTACAAAGATGCCTAGAATTTAATCTTGTTTTTAAATTATGAAAATGCCATTTCATGGTTGACAAAGGGTTAATTTTGGGTCATATAGTTTCCTCGGAAGGAATTATGGTCGACAAGGCAAAAATGGATATTATTGACTCATTACCTTACCCCACATCTGTGAGGGAGGTTCGTTCATTTCTTGGCCATGCAGGATTTTACAGACGGTTCATGAAAGATTTCTCGAAAGCCGCGCGACCACTTTGCAACCTGTTACAAAAGGATAAAGTATTTGAGTTCGATCAGACTTGTAAAGATGCATTTGATGTGCTGAAATAGAAATTGGTCTCCGCTCCCATAGTGCAGCCACCAAATTGGGACTTTCCGTTCGAAATTATGTGTGATGCCAGTGACCAAAGTGTGGGAGCTGTTCTTGGCCAAAGAATAGGGAAAGAGCCTCATGTTATCTACTATGCTTCGAAGACTTTGGACGCTGCCCAAAGCAATTACACAACCACTGAGAAAGAACTATTAGCTGTTGTGTTTGCTTTAAATAAATTTAGGTCTTACTTATTGGGAACTAAAGTTATTATCTTTTCTGATCATGCAGCTTTAAAGTACATGATAGGGAAGAAGGAGGCAAAACCCCGACTGATCAGGTGGATTCTACTCCTACAAGAGTTTGACTTTGAAATACGAGATAAAAAAGGATGCGAAAACCTAGTAGCCGACCATTTGAGTCGATTACCGATTCTAGTAGATGACACACCGTTGAAGGACAACTTTCCAGATGAAAACCTGTTTGCAGTAGATGCGGTTCATCCTTGGTACGCAGACATAGTAAATTATCTCGTTACAGGTACTATTCCTTCGGATTTACCAAGGTCTAAAAGAGATAAGATTAAAAAGGATGCGCGGTATTACATTTGGGACGATCCTTACCTTTGGAAACATTGCTCAGACCAGGTAATTCGACGGTGTGTAGCTGAAACAGAGGTACAGTCTATCTTAACCTTTTGTCATTCTTATGCATGTGGAGGACACTTTGGACCTAAACGAACTGCACACAAAATTCTCGAATGTGGGCTATTTTGGCCGAATATATTTCGTGATGCCTTTTTATTTTGCAAAACATGTGAAAAATGCCAAAGAGTTGGCAACCTTGGTCGTCGAAACCAGATGCCCCTTACTCCCATTCATATTTGTGAAATTTTCGATGTGTGGGGCATCGACTTTATGGGTCCCTTCGTTTCTTCTTTCGGTATTGTTTATATACTCTTAGCTGTTGATTATGTCTCTAAGTGGATAGAGGCAAAAGCCACTCGTAATGATAACGCTAAAACCGTGGTTGACTTTCTTAAAAGTTCTATTTTTTCCGTGTATGGCACTCACGGCGATAATCGGTGTGAGAGGAACTCATTTCGCAATAAGCTCGTAAGTGCACTGATGGAGAAATATGGAGTGACTCAACGGATTTCCACTGCTTACCATCCACAAACGAACGGACAAGCTGAAGTGTTGAATCAAGAGATCAAATCCATTCTGGAAAAGACGGTTAAACCTAACAGGAAGGATTGGAGCTCGAGGCTTAATGATGCACTTTGGGCCTACAGGATGGCTTACAAGGGACCAATAGGCATGTCACCTTACCGACTTATTTTCGATAAACCGTGCCATCTTCCAGTCGAGTTAGAACACAAGGCATTTTGGGCAGTTAAACAGTGTAATATGGAGATGGAGTCTGCAGGAAAATATCGAAAACTGGACATCCAAGAGCTTGAGGAAATTAGAAACAACGTATATGAAAATGCTCGAGTTTATAAAGAAAAGACAAAGGCGTTTCATGACAAATTCATCACTCAAAAGCAGTTTTCAATAGGACAAAAAGTTCTCCTATACGACTCCACCTTAAAAATTTTCGCTGGTAAGCTTCGATCCAAATGGATAGGACCATTTATTATTACTAATTTATTTTCTAATGGTACAGTGGAAATTCAAAACGAAGAAACACGAAAGTGCTTTAAGGTGAATGGGCAACAACTAAAACCCTTTTTCGAGAACTTTCAAATGCACATAGTTGAGGAGATTATTCTCGACGAACCCGAAATTTGAATAAACAGGTCGTCGAGCTAACGACGTTAAACAAAAGCGCTTTTTGGGAGGCACCCCAAATTTCTTTTAATTTATTTAATTTTAAGGTTTAGTAATTTAGGTTGTAAATAAATAAATTTTTACTTAGTTTAATTGATTTGATGTTTTCAGGAAAATAATGGAGAGCATGAATTTTCGAGAATCGGATAATAGTGATGGCGCGGGCACGACAGGCTAGAAGGCGACATGCATTTACCAAAATAAAAAAATCCAAAAAACACACACACACACACCCCCAAATACCCATTACCCAATATCCATTTAACCCACCAACAACTACCCAAATACCAACCCAACAAAAAACAACCCAATAACCTAACCCATTAACCCAAACTCAAATAACCCATCAACCTAATACCCAATATACTTATCCATTTAACCCAAATACCCATTACCCAAACTTAACCCATCTACCCAAAACCAAAAACCCAAAAAAAAAACCAAACCCAACATACACCAAAACCCAACACCCAATACCATCCCTCTAACCCAACACACAACCAAATGACCCAACACCTAACCCAAACAAAAAGAAAAAAGAAAAAAAAAAGATGAATACCCAACCGTCCCAAGGAAAGAAAAAACAAATAAGGAAAAAAAGAAAATAGAAAAGAAAAAAAATAAAACACCCAACTCCTTTCATCTTCTTCAACACAAAAACCCTAACACCTCAAGACACCGCCGCTGCCACTCGTCACCTTCGTCGCCGACACCCTCCGTCACCCTCCGTCACCGTCGCAACACTAGTTGTCGTACCACGCCATCGCCAAAGCCGCCACCATCACCGTTTTTCTCTCCCCTTACCGACGCCGAAACCTCCCCTTCACCCTTCCCTCTATTCTCTTCTCCTCCACCACGACAAACCCCACTCCACCACCGTGCCCCTCGCCCCTCGTCGCCGTTTCACTCCTCTACTGCCACTATCGTCGGTCGACGCCAACACCTCCAACGACCACCCTTATTCTTATTCTTTTTCATTTTCTTTATTTCTTTTCACAACAAAACCACCTTCCACTGCCCTAAACAACAACACATTTGAACCCCCACCTTCAACCATTTAAAAATTGGCTGAAACAAGCCATTCTCGATCCTTGTCGTCGCCAAGTGCTCGTCTGCCGTCAAACCATCAATCAAGTGCCGCCGTGTATGTCTTGGTGTCCTTTTGTCAGAACAGAGCCAAACCTTTGTGTCGCTACCACTGACGCAATGGTCCGAACTAGAAACCAAACGGCGACAACATTCCAGTTCCAGTTTCGCTCAACCGAAATTAACACCGTTTCACCGCACCTCTATTTATCGATTTAGACAATGAAAATACTCCTCTGTAACCTCCACCACAACAGCAGGCCGGCCCATCGAGAACCCGACATCCAAGAAGGCCAACCCCGATAGAGTCAGACACTTCGGGTAGTCCCGAAGAAGTCGGGACCTCTAATGACAACGTCGAAGCTACCCCTACTATTGACGAACAAGCTACTCAACGTCAAACCCGAATTCGTCGACAATCGACACGAGAACCATCGACACCCCCGGACAGCAGTACTAACGCTGCTGAAGAAGAAAATCCACCTGACCCGCCTAACGAGCACATTCGACCACCCCGGGACGGCCAGCGCAACAGACGGAGTCGTGCCAATATAATTCCAACGAAAAGTTGACTTCATGGGTTTCTGGACTTCTCAACATCGAAACATCAAACACGATACGACGCCATCCGACAACGCTCTCTCCCGGTCTATAAGCAAATCGATTTTCCTACTCTTGAACTTCTAGATATGCATGCTGCTGTGCTTCATTATTTTGATGCTATTGGTTGGACTTCATATGCTAATATCACTTATAATGCATATTATGAATTAGTATATGAATTCTACACAACTTTTAGCTTCGATATTAATGCCTTGTAAACTATTGAAATGCAAAATATTGTATGCTTTCGTTTGCTTGGAAAAGACTTTCGGATGTCAATTTTTGAATTTAACATTGCTATGGGTTTCATCGGTCATGATGATATTCAGTCTGATTCTTATCATTCTGCTCTGTTAGATATTCCAAACAACTTTGATGCACAGCATGTTTATCGTGTTTTAACTAATTCTGATCATTTGTATAATCCAAAATCCACAAAAGACTTATTGGTGCATGAACCTGCTTTGAGATATATACACCGATTTTTGGCATTTAGCTTTTCGCGTAGAAATGATGCATCAGCTGCTTTAACTAAAACTGAACTGTTCTTTTTGTGGTGCATGCATTTGGGTTTTAAAGTCAATCTAGGATATTGGTTTGCACGTAATTTTCATGCCGTTTTGCGATACAACCGTCCACTTATACTTGGATCATTTATTTCTAATCTAGCTTCTCGACTTTGTTCTGAAATTGATTTCTCAACTTTCACTTGTGCATATAGTATGAGCAGCCTAGACAAATATTGTTTGGATTCTATGGGATTGCTTGCCGGCACCCCTACTTCGCTTTATTTTGTCCCTCCAGGTACACGAACTACTCGTGAGAATATGGTTTTTCGCCAACGCCACGAATTGATACAAGAGAACGAGGAACAACCTCCGCTCGTGGAGGATCGTTTAGAACGAATCGAGGCAAGACTTGGAGCGATGGAAACTCAAGTCTCCACAATTCTTGATATCCTACAAAACCACTACCCCAACATCGACAAAATCATTGAAGAGACACATGGGGAGTATTCTAAACTTTTCATTTTATTTTGAGCTACTGATTTTTTTCTTTTACTATCTATAATATGCACATGCTTGAGGACAAGCTTAGAATAAGTAGGGGGATGAATATAGTAAGTATGCATGGATGGTTGATTGATTTTGGCTACATGTTTCTCTTTTGCATATGTTCAATCTTGCATTGAATTCATTCAACAGTTTATTTGACACTGAGCCTTTAACTCGTATTTAGTCAACTTGGACAATTGGGTAAAAAAAAATTTTTTTTTTATGCTCAAAGTATATATATTAATCGACACTTGTGTTTTAATGTTGATGTATGTAGCTAGATTTTCATGAATTGGTTGATTGAAAAAAAATTTGCTTGTGCATGAAAACCAAAAAAAAAAATTAAATAAATAAAGGCTCAAGTTATGAATGAAAGTCTCGAAAATGTGACCAGATTGAGTGCTTAGGGGTAAGGTGCTTGGGTTGTCATCTCATCTCGCATAAAAGGTTCGAGTGATTTAGTCGATGGCTTAATAACATTCCGCTAATGAGCCCAATAATAAAGACGCTCGAATCGAGTAACTGAATAGGGTGCTTGGGTTGTCATCCTAGTTCGTAAAAGGTTTGACCATGTCTAGCTTATTTTTCTAAAAGTATATTAATAATGCCTTGCAATTTATCGAATCAAACTCTATTTAATGGAATTATCTAGTTCGCATATATCGAATTTTATGACACTTGTCTTGTTAATTAAACTATATGTTCTGAGCATTTATTAAATTATTTTTGCCTATGTTGTCTACATTGAGTAAGGATGCAGAAAAGAGGCTCGGGTCTTAATAAATTGTGGAATTAATTTTAATGTTTGAACAAGCAACATGCTTGAGGGCAAGCATGAGCTAAGTAGGGGATTTGATAACATGATTATTTTGCATGATTTCTTGTATTTAATTGATTGTATTTCGAAATTAATCCTGCTAATTTGCATTTTTATGATTTAATTTTTGATAGGGACGCAATTGATCGGAACATCTTTGAAAAGGGCTAAATTGAAAGAAAATCATGGAAATTGGGCCAAATTAAAAGATGGAGGAAGCAAGGACTCATCAAGCAATTTGACTTTGTAAAAGCCAAATATAGAAAATTCTATATTTAGTTTATTTTATTTCTTTATTTCTTTATTTTATTTTTATTTTAAGATTTTATATTTGGTTAAGCCTATTTTAGTAAATCCATTAGTATAAATAGGGTTAAATGTAATTGGAAAATCATCAATTAATCAATTCTCTCTTTTCCTATTCCTATTTGGAGTTGTTTTTTCTCTTTTCCTATTTCAATTTTAAGTAGGATTTCTTTTATTTTTCTTTCAAGCCAACGTCAATATTCGCCAATCCCAATCCATTTTGGTTTCTTTTCCAAAATTGGTTTAATTACCTTCAAGTCCCCTTCCTTCCGAAATTCCATCATCCTTTACAAAACCCAAACACTTTTCATCACCTTTAAGCATGAGTAAAATCATGCCACACTAAACCCCTTTCAGCCTTAAGCCGGTATTAACCCCGTCAAAAAACCCGTGAGTTACGAACCCGAGCTATTCAACTCTCGATTTTCGATACTTATTATTTCTCCGGATTAGGAGTATGACTTCGTCAGCTCATAAAGTCAAGTCGTACTAAGTCAAAAAAGACGTGGTTTGAGTTAGCCCGACTAGACGTACAATTGGAATTCTAAAAGGATCGATTGTCTAATTGGTCTTCTGTGAACATATTGGCGTGCCAAGTGGGGATTGCTGTTTGGTTCCGTCAAGGGAAATAGTAACCGGATTTAAATGTCCCAACGTTTGAGGGTATTGGTTCGAGCTAGGCTCTTCAGAACGGAAAGTCGCGGAGTTCTAAACCACGAACGTTTCGTAGGTTGTTCGATCGGTAAGGGTTAGTTATAGGACGTTCCATAGCTAATTTACACAAGGAAGAGTTGGTTCCCGAGGCGTCCTTGGTAGCTATAACTAGCTTATCGGAAAAGACGAGTTCATCTAATTTCGAGGATCGGGTCAAAGACATGAAAAACCGTGCTTGAGGCTGAGCTAAGTTTTATCGATTTCTTTTCATACTATTTCAATTTATTTTCTTATTTAAACTGTTGCTTTTTACGTTTTTATTTTACGTATGCATTTGGGTTTAACATTTTACTCCCCAACGTCGCGGGCACGACAATCGTCCAGACACTAACCTGGTCAAGAGATAGACGATTTTTCAGTAAAACTAGTCTCTGTGGGATCAACCCTACTCCCTATACTGCTAAAATTTGCAACTAGGTGTAGGTTTATATTGGTGGAATCGACAGCCATCAAAATATAAGGAATGATCTTGATCTAGTCTATATTGAGGTAGAGTGGCAATCTCTATTTGGTATAATTTGTTGGAATATGTGGAAATAGAGGAATATGTGGATTGTCCAAGGGGTGGATGTTGATTTAAAGCATATTCTTATCTCTTCATGGAGTTGGGCGAGTTCTATCAAGCATTGTTTTGTTTCATCTGTTGGATCTTCTAGGAGTTTTAGCCGTTGCAATAATTAGAAACCTCATCCGTTAGGGTTTGTTAAATTAAACACGGATAGGGTGAAATCCTTGAGTTTGGGATTTCCATCAACTGCTATTGTGGCATTAGAGGTGTGGGAAAAATATTGGAAGATGTAGTGTCGAGCAGACAGAACTTTGGGCGATTTATGATGCCCTTGTGTTGTCTTAGGATGCTAAATGGGATATTATTATTGTTGAAACGGATTATGCCCAAGCCCTTGCAGTAATCTCGGACAAATCTCGTGGTAAATCGAATAGGAATTTAGTGATAAAAATAAAGGAACTTTATAGCAGAAAGTGGCAGGTGATTTTACAGAAGGTCCCAAGAGAAGCTAATGCTACAACTCACATATTGGTTGGTACAATGCAAAAGATCCCGTATGGTTCTATCAAGTTCAAGGAAATCCCAACAAAAATCTTGTGATGGCAACCCAATTTGTAGTATAACTGCTTTATCTTTGTAATAAATTTATAAAAACGGGGTATAGAGAATAATAGTACACATTGAGAACCCAAAATAAAGTATAATAGCCAAATTAATAAAAAATTGTACAAATACCAAAGTGATAATTTAACAATAGTTCAGTTGCTCTATTTTTCAAACTAATATTTTTAGCCACGTGGTCTCCTATTTCGAACAAAAGGAAAATGAGTTTGGGCGGGTCGAAGTTCCCTTCTCAATTCCCATTCTATTTCTCCATTGACCTCTATCTCCTGACAATCACATTGAAGAGAAACCAAAGATTATCTCTTCTCGTCTCTGAATCTCATCAATCTGCAACTGAACAAGAAAACTTACAATTAACTACTGCTGTCTGCTGCTACTAGTCTACTACCTAGGTACTTAATTTGTTCGTTAATAATATGAATTAATCTATCAAACCCTAGAAATTCTAACTCCTCACCGTCTTTGCTAATCGTTTAGATCAGCACTATAGGCAGCTCATAGTCAGCCACGATGCCGTAGTGCTAGGAACTGCTCTCAACGAACGCATCCTCAGCTCTCTTATTTCTGTTCATCGACTCAAGGTCTTCTTTTTTCTTTTTCTTCCCATTTACCTGCTGCTATAATATATTTCCTATCTTCTTTTCTTCGTTTTTCTTTTAAGTAATTGATTTCTGATCCTAGATCTTGATGGATACATCTTAGATTTGTGTACGGATCTGTTGGATATCGTTGCCATTGATTAAGGCAAACACCACGTCTATGCCTCTATTTCTTTTTCTGTCCCCCCCCTTTTTCTGCACCATTCCTTATCGAGGTGCCTTTGATTAAGGCATGGATCTGTTGCATTTTAACGAGGTTGCTGCAAATAGGATTTGTTTCCCCTAAAATTTTCAATCCTCCTGTAAACAGTAGCTGCAACGATGCAATTATACTGAAATAAATCAGTTTAATCTAATCAAGGGATGCCAACTACTGACATCCCCCTGTCAAATGTGAAAAATTCTCATGATCCTGCTTGTATAGTTGATCATAGAAACTCGAATTTTGACTGTTCTTTTTTTGAGTAAAATCTCTTTATCGTCTAACTATCCCCAATTGCTTGCACTATGTAACTCTTGAAAATGTTTGTGCTAAGGTAAAGTGAGTCTTCTAGATAAGCTTGGTTTTCCTAAATGCTTTACTTGAGAAAGGAAATGCAACTTGTTTATCCTATAACGTTGATTTCAAAGTAGAAAGTGTCTTTTGTTTCGCTCTTTTTGGAAAATTACAAAATGGTGGTAGATATTTATTATATTACTTTTGTTGTTTGTTCATTTCATTTGGTGCTGTTCATCATGCATTTAGGTTCTGCATATGGATAGGAACGAGTACTATGGAGGAGAGCCTACATCACTCAACCTGATTCAGGTTCCATTTTCTGCATAGTCCAAAGGCCCAGCTAAGCTATTGATTTGTTTTCCTTTTTCTATTTATTGATTAATGCCTTTAAATTATTTGTTGGCAGCTCTGGAAGGCAAAGTTAGTGGTGTAACATCTGAAGGTGAAACTGCCAGGTCTAAGAAAGTTGTTTGGGACCCTTCCCACTTGTGAAAGAAGGAATTACTGTACTACGTTTTTTCTTTGCCTTAGCATTTTCTCAATTGGATGCAATATAACTCATGATCTTATGGAGTTTTTCTCCTTCTTTCATTTTAAAGAATGCTGAAGAAACAACTCTTTCTCAACAGGTTCACTTGCAGATTATCCTGCCACGAAAGCAGTTGGGTCATAAATCAGACATGTAAGTTCACTTTGGAATTTTTCTTAATAGGAAGCTTTATTAAAGTAAGATATAAGGGGCTCTCAATGATTACCATATATGAATTTTGCGATTTGATTAAATAGAACTATATCTGGTACCTTTATTGTTCCTGGTATCCTGTATTATGGGATAGAGTCCTTCCTACATATTCTTGGAACAGCTAAAGAGAACGTTTGATTCTATTCTTCATTGATTTCAGTTTATAGTTTATGTTGCTGCAAGAGGCATGCATTTGGGTTTTTCAAGACATATTTTCTCTTCATTTTTTTCCTGGCTGTTTGGGGTGTATTTTGACCTAAATTTCTTTCCATGTCAAATTGACACTACTTGTTACTTAACAGTACTGCGCTCAATTTGTGAAATTTTACTGTTCTTTTGACTTTACAGTGTAATTGTATGATGGAAATGCAAGAGAGCCCACGAACACCCGTAGTCATGGCGCAGCTTTCTTGGTTTTTTGGCATAGCCACGATTGTAAAGCTTCTACTAATCCCATCCTACCACAGCACGGACCTGGAAGTCCATCGCCACTGGCTGGCCATTACCCACTCTCTTCCTCTCAGCCAATGGTACACTGATGAGACGAGTGAGTGGACCCTTGATTACCCTCCCTTCTTTGCCTACTTGGAACGCTTTATTTCTATGTTTGCCCATCTAATTGACCCACAGATTGTTCATCTCCATCATGGCCTCAATTACAAAGCCAATTCTGCCATCTATTTCCAGAGGATGTCAGTAATTGTCTCAGATTTGTTTCTCTTATATGGGGTTTACAGATCAACTCTAGCTCTGGCATCTCTGAAGCGGAATTTGATATGGTTATTGGTGATTTGGTCTCCGGGACTCCTTATTGTGGACCATCTGCATTTTCAGTACAATGGGTTTTTGTTTGGCTGGTTGTTGTTATCCCTCTCATTTTTGGCACAAGGAAGAGATGTGATGGGTGGCTTTCTGTTTGCTGTGTTATTGTGTTTTAAGCATTTATTTGCGGTGGCAGCCCCTGTTTATTTTGTATACTTGCTAAGGCATTATTGTAGAGGTGGGCTGGTTCGGGGTTTTGCTCGGCTTTCAGTTATGGGGGCTATTGTTGTGGCAGTTTTTGCAGCAGCATATGGGCCATTTGTGTATCATGGACAGGTAGGTCATCCTTTGATTTACTTTTATGTGTTCTGGCTTATTCTGCAGCGAGTTTCTCTTTTAATTATATGATTTGCCCTTAGTTTTGGGTTTTTAACCATTGGCCCTCAATCTCTCCATCTTGTCCTGGTTGCTGTTGTACCTTCTTCTCATTCATTTAGAAGTACATATTTTTTCGCAAATTTTATGGTTTCACTTATTAGTCATGCTGAAATTGCGAATGTCTAGCCATTAGTTTCCTTGACCTGTTATATATAGTTCTAAGTATTCTCCAAATACCTTGCAGATACAACAAGTCATCCGCCGGATGTTTCCTTTTGGCAGGGGACTTTGCCATGCTTATTGGGCTCCAAACTTTTGGGTTTTCTATATAATGTTAGATAAAGGGATTGCTTTCTTGTTGAGGAAATTTGGCTTCAATATTCCGGCACCAGTAGCTTCATTCACTGGTGGACTAGTTGGCGATGCATCACCATTTGCCATATTACCTCGGGTAAGAAGGCTACTGAGTTTTTTTCTTTTCCAAAAAGGAGAAAAAGAAAAAGAAGGCTACTGAGTAAATATCATAGATTGATCTTATAGCCCTCTCCCCTTACCAATCCCCTTCGCTTATCCCTTTGGTAATCATGTCATCTCAGAACTGGGGAAAGGCATTGGCTGTGAGTAGGATTGTTAGATATAAACAAGGATGCTTGATATTTAACAGTTGATGAAATGCTATTTTTTTTTGTCTGTGGTAAATGTACTGATTAATCTGTCTTATATTGGATCTCCATGAAATGACAGGTAACACCACTGACAACCTTCATTATGGTCCTGCTTGCCTTATCGCCTTGTCTTTTTAGAACTTGGAAGGATCCCAGGCCAAGGTTGATTGTCAGATCAGTCGCATATGCATACACTTGTGGGTTTTTATTTGGGTGGCATGTTCATGAGAAAGCATCACTACACTTTTCCATCCCCCTTGCTATTGTTGCTGTGGAAAGTTTGGAGGACGCAAAGCATTACTTCTTGCTATCTATAGGTAATGCTTCTCCTCTGTTATCTCTTTTGTTGACTTTTGAACTTGTATAGATATCACAACTCAAAAGAATTTCAGCATTGTCAAGGGTACAGGGCACACTGAGGCACTAGAACCCTCTTATTGTCTGACTCAAGGTGTAAAAGTTGTGCTCAAGTGCAATATACAGACTTGTGTTTTTGTGTGTATATACTTATGATATATAATAAGCTCTAAAGAGAGGTCTAGTTTATCTACGAAACATGCAATTCTTTTGTTGGTTAATATGTGTGATTTACTTAGTGTCGATGTCTGTTATTGAATACTAAAATATTGAGAAGTAGATGGTTTGATACTAGCCCTTTATTAGTTAAAGTACATCTAATGAGAGAAGTTAAAAATAAAAGAAACAAGAGAGAACTTAATGAGGTGGGCTATTTTTATGCCTTTTGCCTTATTAAAAGTGCGCTTAGGCAAATCACTTGCCTGAATGTGTCTCGCCCAAAAGGGTTTGTGGAGCATTTGTTGTTAAGCGCCACCCATTTTGTACCATGGATGAATGAATATGCTTCTGTGGTTTCAGCTGTTACCTAGTTTATTATAGTTACTTTACTGCTTTCGTGCACATTTTGTGATGAGTTTTATCATTTGTTGGATAACTTTGAAATGAATTTGTATATTAAAACTGTCGATAAAACTGATTAAGCAGAAGGCAGTCGTACATTATAAGACCGATGGTGAAAAATGTTGGCATGCGTGGGTTTTCCGTGTCAATTTCAGTTTAATGCATAAAGAAAAACTAACATGGATATTGTTGTGTACATGAAATGCAGTGTCATGCTACTCACTCTTTCCCCTACTATACGAAGCCCAAGAATACCCGATAAAAGTATTGCTGTTGCTGCTACACACAATCCTGATGTGGTTCAGTTTTAGTGCACAATACTCGGGCAGTTTGCGGGGGGATAAGAAGGGTGGTGAGAAACAAGGGTTTGAGGTGGGGTGGGTTACAAAGAGTTACCTGATAGGTGTGGTGGTGGTAGAGATATGGGGTCAGTTTTTGCATCCTTACCTTTTTGGTGATAAGCTTCCCTTTGTACCACTTATGTTGATCTCAATGTATTGTGCAATAGGGATTTTGTACTCTTGGATCTGGCAACTGAAATCGATCTTAATCTCCTCCTGACTTCACTTTCTTTTGAGTCTACATTATTTTTCTATTTTTCTCTCGAAATATATACATAGACAAGACCATTGTTGGACTGGTTAACTGTGCTCGCAATTCTAATAGCTTCCCCGGTTAAATTAAAGAACTATGTGGTTTTTTTTTTTTTAATATGTAAGTATGCTGTTTTTTTTAATTAATATTTTTAACACGGTTAAATAATTATAATTTCGGCCATGAGTCTGAAGTTCGATTTTCTTATAAGCATTTTAAATGTATTTTTTATTTCTTATTGTTTTGAGTTTTTTAATTAATGTTTATAATTAATAAATATATTGTTTTTAAGCTTTTTATTTTTAATTAATAATTATTTTATTTATAAAATTAAATAATTATTGCAAATATAATTATTTTAGTAAATATAATTTTTATGCATAATATTTATTTTTAATCCATATTATGATTGTAGTAAATTGACAAATTATATATTTTTGCATGCATATTTGAAATATTTCATATATAAACATAATGATATTTGAAATATTTCACATAAAATATTTGAAATATTATACCCACAATGTAGATGAAAAATAATGATGTTTGAAATAATTATTTGATTTTATAATATTAGAAATCATCATACTCAAAATATAGGTGGAAAAAAGATATTTGATGTTTTAAAATACTTACATATTTATTATTTGATTTTATAAATAAAAAGTTGCTAATTAAAATAAAAAAAAATAAAAACTTGAAACAACATGAAATAAAAAATACACTAAAGGATAAAATCACAATTATCTAACATCTAACCAAAAGAGCTAATGTGTTAAAAATATTAATTAAAAATAAAAAAACTTGGAACAAATACAAATGAAAGCAGGAGAGAAATTGAACCTGAGACTCAAGGACAAAAATATTAACATTTAAGCATCTAACAAAAAATCCAAGTTAGCAATTTTTTAGTAAAAACGTGTCTTATAAAACGCGTTTTCACTTTCCCTCTCCAAAAACAACGTATTTTGATAAATATAGTAAAAACAACATACTTACTTAAATATTAAAAAATAACACATATTTCTTTCATATAGCCTGCTCTTAATTTTCATTGTTATTTTATTTTTTTCTATATTTTAATTATTAAAATAAATTTTCATAAAGGAATATTTTTTATAGAATTAATTATAATATCTTTTCAACTATTAAATAAGACGATACACATGCTTTAACGTATTCGAATTTACATTTTTTTATCTCGATAACAATGTTATTACTAACTGAACTAAAACTCAATTAGCAAACTTTTAAAATTTAAATTTAAGAAATAGGTAAAATTTTAATTTTGATTTATATGTAATATATGTATATTGATATTAATTATACAGGGTCGTGAAAAATATTGTTATTTTAGAAGTGGAAGAACTTTTGTTTTATTTGAATTTTAACTAAATATTTGTTTTAATGTAAATCCAAAGAATAAGTAACATCCTATTTACGAAAAAATGACTATTTTTAAAAAGAATTTAAGAGATAAAATAAAAATATGAGTTGCAAATAAGATATACAAAAGAAAGAAAACAAATTTAGTAGTTTTAAATGGTTCTTATATTTGACTTTTGCAGATAGATTCAGTTGAAATTTAGCTAATTGGACAACTCTGTGAAGAGTGATTTTCTTTTCATTTTCTATATGATTTGCAGCTATTTATATTAATTTTGCTAAACATTTTTATTTTATTATTTAAATAAAACTGAGAAATAATTGGTAAGTTTTTGTATTAAAAAAATTGTGTTTTCTTTATAAAAAGTAAAATACTTATATAAACATATTAATTTATTAATATTATTTTAAAAATAGTATTTGTGTATTTTTTTCCAACTGAATAGTTTCTCTTTATTTACAACTTTACTAGTTTCTATGTAATTTTACATGTTTAATTTTAAATTAATTTTTAAATAATGTATTTTTAATTATTTTTGTCTATCATCGATAATAATAATTTTTCTTAATTTTTAAATAATATATAAATTTGACACTATATAAGAAAATATCTATAATGTTAATTTAAAAAAAGTAAAACAATATATAGCAATTATAATAATAGTTCATTAATAAACACAGTCAATAATAGTGATTAAAATATAATTGTTCTTTAAAAAAATTCACCTGCACCAAATAAATGACAGATACATAAAAAGGAAACAATTTTAAGTGTGTTTGCCTCACATTGTATAAACTTATACAAAAATTTTAAAAATTGATATCATGATATTATATTACTTCATCATCAATCAAAATAAAGTGATAAGTAAGATGCTTAGAGTACTCTATTTTACATCAATAAATTTAGTACAATTTTAAAAATAAAATAAAATTACAACTATAATTATCAAATTTTTTCTATATTTTATGCTTAGAGATTTGTTCAAGTAATAATTTTATTTTAGAATTAGTACAATTTTTTAACTAATAATTCTAAATTAAACTATAATTATTTTTAAAGTTAACTTGATAATAAGATGAAAAATAAGGACACTCTTGTTGGTTCAATTTTTTTCAAACTCGTAATTTTATATATATTATAAATAAATAATATAGATGAAAAGGAAAGATGAAGATGTGTAAGCGGTTGATGGATGAATAGTGTTAAAACAACATCAAAATTAGAATTTGTAGTAAACATAGACTATAATTTGGTATAGAAGAGTGAAAAGTATAGCAGCAATGGCCTGTTGGGAAAGTGAAATGGTGTTCGGCTTTTGTGGGTCAACAAGCCTGCTGTTGGTAGTTGAAGGAGAATAAAGGAATGCCATTGATATGCACTCTTCTTTCCCTCCTCTATAGATTGGCCTTCCCATTACATGCTTCAATTGTCCACCACTTAGTGCCTGTGAATAACCACAACACAAGATGAACTTTATTGGGAATTCCCCTATGTTATCATGGGATTACACCCACATTTATACCTCTCATTGCATTTAAACTAAACAAGTAATGATAGATTCTTCTCTTTTTCATATTATTCAGAAATTTAGTTTAGGAACATATCAGACCCTACGCTTTTCCTAAAATATATTATATGCATGTTTTAAGAATTGTGGAGGGCTAAAATTAAAATTAAAAAAATTAAAAAAACCAGAATCTTGTCATGGATTTTAAATCGATATTTTTTTTAAGTCGATTTTTCTTTTTCAAAAGTGTATGCAAAATAAATTTTTTCTTTTAAATAGTGGGTATGAAGCGGTTATGTTATGATAATTACTTGTCTAGCCTTGCCTCACCCCACTCCATTATTATCATTTTATTATTGTATATATAACTATTAAAAGAGTAAAAATATAATAATGTATTATAAAAAAATTCGCATATTTTATGTTTAAATACTTAACTTTAAAATTATTAAAAATAACTAGTAAAAATTAAATTAAAAGGGTATTAGGTGGATCGAGGATGCATGCATCCAACATTCATGAAGGTGGTAATGAATTCCAAAATTATAAATTCATAGTGGAGTGGGACGGATGATGGAGTAAAGTATGCAAACTATGGAACGGTAGTAGATTTAGCAATATTCATCATGCCCGCTCCATTTCTATTCCTAGTTAGAATTAAAAATTTTATATTAAAATGATTTAAATTAATTTTTTAATTTTTGAGAAAATAAAATTTGTGGTATATTTTGTTTAACAAATAGATTAAAAGCAAATAAATTGAATTACTAATCAATGAGAAAGACTAAAGTTTTAGTTCTAACATTTAACCAAAGGCGAGGCACTCCCCTGGCCTTGTGGTTAGTGGTGTTGATGAATTGGGTTAGATTGAGTTTGGATTAAATTTAAGTATAGTATTAACATAATTTATATTTATTTAAATTTGACTCGCTTCAAATATGAATTTAAAATTTTATCTAAGATTATTTATATTTGTAAATAATTAATCCAAATTCATTTTAAACTCATCCATATTATTTTAAAAATTAAAATTTTTATATTATGTTTAATTTAAAATTTAATAATTATATATTTTATTTATTAAAATTTTATATATAATCAACTTAATATTTTTTTAAATATTGTATTGCTATAGATTTCAAATTTTGTAGTTATATATATAAAATATATAATATATTATAAAATAAAATAAAATAAAATAAAAAAGAATAAAATTGGAGACCTTGATGTGTGGTTTGAAGAAGTGTGTAAAAAATGAGTAAATCAGCATGCAAGACTGCATCTGTATATTAAATTAGCAGTGTGCAAGTGGAATCGAGGGGTTTGAAACCAAAGCTGAAAGCAATGTTTAAAATAAAATACCTGAGTTTGATCCCCAACTGTAACGACCAAGGCATGTTTATGAGGGCAAAACGACACCCAACCTTTCTTGGAATACACATGAAACTCGGAGGATCCATCACAGATATGCAAGCACAATGTATGCGAATAATCCATCCCTCCTATCAACATTTTCATCACATCGTATCGTAAACAGCTACGCCATTTCTCCCCTGAAACATTCCCACCATGTTTGTAAACATAACATGCCCACCCATTCCCATCTTCCCCTTCCATCTTTTCCTTTTCGCAACGTCCTGTTTTTTCTTGGTAAATTTCCCGGAAAACAATCAGAATTTTCTCCGCCACTTTTTCCATTTCAGCCACTAGAGTTTCCATCTTCTCACTGAAGGTATTAAAAAAAACTGTTAGTTATTAGAAACTGCCAGAAGGCAAGCGAAATATAAAGTTGAAATGAGTTTCACCTGAAATTTGAATATCCAACAGGCCAAATTCCCTCCATTGCCAGTTCCAGGGCTTTAGCTTTACACCACACAAACTCTTCACTCACTTCACCTTTATCTTCCTCGTGAACTTCCTCAAACCCGTATAATTTCTCCGGCGACCTAGTCACTGCCGTCCGTTTCTGGGGTGGAAGTTGAAAAATCCCGGCAGCGGCTGTCAGTGCTGATCGGATAGATTCCACTGGAATCCCATAATTCACTAACTGAAAGCATCCGATTGTAGCTATGGAATCCAGAATCTTGGGCAGAGTTTCAGCTTGCATGGAATTCAAAGCCTGGAAATCAATCTTGGGGGGGTTGTCAATGAACTTCTGCCTAGGGAAAACCTTGTCTGGCAAAATTAAATCAGGGACGCGCATAGAATTTTGGAGGAATTCAGAGAGAACCTCATCATTGGTGACGCAGGAGCGGCGGGGACTGGCGACGGGAGAAGGCGGCGGAGCACGGAAATCAAAGGGATTTTCCGGCACGGATTGAGGTGAGAGGGCCATAGAGCTGATGAATGATGAAGAGCTTACGTTGTCAGCTTTGTTTATGTTAAAGAAAAAGTTGAGATAGAAACACAATGATGGCTTGTCATGGGACTTTGGAGAGAGTCATCACTCACTTTTTTTCTTTAGCTTTCACTTTTGTTTTAAATCATAAATTTGATAGCTAGCAAGGAATTTGGCATATAAAATAATATAAAAATTTAAAGTATTTTTTTTTACACCTTGAATCAAACTCTTTTTTGGATATTTATTTAAATTAATAATTTTCACCAATCAAACCGATAAATTATCCACACTCATATGTGAATGATTACATATGTAAAAGTATACAACTTACTTCATTCCATTTTACCAAGTTACACTTTCCAGTTTGACACCGACCGCTCTGTTTCCAAGTTCAAAGTTTTGCTGCTGTCCGCGCTTTACTTTTTACCTTTTTAAAGGGTAAACTACAATCATGGTCACCCTTTTTTTTTTAATCTTGTCACATTAAATAAGATAATTGTGTGCCGTTAATCTTTTTCTTAATGGATTGCTGATATAGCATATTAGTACATTGAGTTACTGACACATGATATTTTTGTTGTTGACTTTTGACTAACATTTAGGGACCTCTCTATAATTAGTCTAAAACTTTTATCTCTAAACTTTATAGAGAAGTCCTAAACTTTAATCAAAAGTCAACAAGAATATGTAACATGTCAATCACTCTATGAGCTAGTGTGCCACATCAACAATCTATTAAAAGAAAACAAAAATTTTAACAGTAGTGACTAATTCGCACAATTATCTTATTTAGAATGACTAAATTGAGAAAAATTTTTTTAGAGGAGTTAAAATAGGACAGACCCTATTTTAAAGTGACTATGGATGCAATTTACCCTTTTTGAATTAAATGCAATAAGAGAAATTACTTAAAACGTTTTTTAATAAAAATATTAATATAATAATATTTTTGTTTTATTATTATTATATGAAATATTTTAATAAAACAACTAAAATTATAATATCTTTACATTCAACTCACACTTAAAAAAGTTTATCTATAATCACTTTACTATTTCATCAATAATTCAATTGTTGATTAATTTTGTATAAGTATAATTTTAATATTATATATTTTAACTACATTAGTGTAACAAAATTTAGTGTAATATCAATTATTATTCCATTAGATTATGGTTTAGTATAATATTTGGTACCTGAATTTGACACCTTTTTTTAATTTGGTACCTAAATTTTTTTTTGTCTAATTTGGTACCCAAACTTGACACTTTTCCTAATTTGGTACCTAAACTTGACACTTTTTCTTAAGTTGGTACTTAAACTTTTTGGGGATTCAATTTGGTACATGAACTTAACTCTTTTTCCTAATTTGGTACCTAACCTTTTTTTTTTTTGTTCGATTTGGTACTTGTCAAACATTTTACAAATTACTCCAATATACTAACAATGTTATTCTTTTATGAGGTAGCAAAAATAATCAATGTACAACCGACATGTGACAAATGATATGATATATTTTTTTTATTTTATGTAACAGCCCATTTATGCCCGGGCTTGTAACAAAAACAACAAAAATAAATGTCCAATGTTTTTTTAAAAAACAGTCCATTTCTTACAGCCATTAAACCCAAACAAACCAAAGCCCATTACCCGAATACACCCTAGCCCAAAACAATAAACTACCCAGCAGTCCAAACCAAACCTATGACCCAAGCTAGCACAGCCAAAGAGGGCCCAAAAATTAAACGAGTTTCAGACCTAGGGTTTCCCCAGAAACCCTAGGCGCCGCAGCAGGAGCCCAATCGTCGCGCTGCACCCATCAGCCCTCATTCACGCCGCCATCAATGTATGAACGGCCTTGCCACCAAGATCCTCGCTGATGACCTGTACGAAAAAGGAAAAAACACCAAATGACAGCAGCAGATCACAGCAAAAATGGCAACAGTTTTATTTCTTTTTTTATTTTTCATTTCGAAAGGATATAAAAGCCTGTCATAAACCTATAAAAAGGACGATACACAGATACAAAGATACAAAAAAAAAAATGAAATCAATAAAATCAAAACAAGGTTTCCTTTTATCTTTTTTCATTTATGAAATCTGTCCGTTTTCTTTTTCTTTATTTATTTTATTTTATTATTTTTTTACATACGAAGGCTTTAAATATTAAAAAGGGAAAAAAAACTAACCTTTTTGGAACTCGCGTGGTGGCCGACGACGGTGGCGGACGGCGGTTGGAGCTACATCGGAGGTTGGCTGGAAATTGCCAGAGGAGAGCATTCCAGAGCTCTCTGTTTGTTTGTTTTTTTTGAGGGGTTGTTAAAATGAAATTTTTTTGATTAATTTTCACTTTTTATAGGCCTAAGAAACGATGCCGTTTTGGTGTGGTCAGATAATGACCAAAATGACGTCGTTTCACCAAAGATCCGTGCGCAGTTGACCCGACTCGAAGGATCCGCGTTTTTTTTTTTTTTTGTGAAATGGGTTCTTTGTTGATTTAGCCCTTCCGCTTTTTTTGTTTTTTAATTAAGTTTATGTAATTTTTTAATTTGTGCCCTTCCGATAATTTATTTCTTTTAAAATTCGCCCCAAAGTATTATTTTTAAGTTTAATTTGGTCCCTATTTTATTTTCTTTTATTATTTTGGTTATTTTTCCATGATTTTAACATTCTTTATTTATTATTTCTATATAGATATTATTATTATTTTGTTATTACCATATTCGTTATTTTATATTTATTATTATTGTTATTATTTAAATTTTATTATAATTATATTTATTATTATTATTTTCCATATTATTATTATTATTATTATTTTCTATTATTATTATTACTATAATTATATTTATTATTATTACTATTATTAATTTTATACTATCTTTATTATATCATACATTTTCTTCTTTTGTATTTACTCATATTATTTTAATTATCATTTTTAATTGTTATTATTATCATAATTATTATTATAATTTTCATTTTGTATTTTTTATTCTTTTCAGTTATTATTTAAACTTTTGTAAATTTTCATTTATTGATTTATTTATTATTAGCTTTATTTTTGTTATTATTTTCTTTTCTTTTATTTATTTATTATTATTATTTTACTTAATATTTTTTTATTTTTACCTTCATTATTATTATTCATATTATCACCCACACTTTTATTCCATTGAGCATATTGGCATTATGATTTATTTTTCATTTTATTACAATCATATTATATTTTCTTTGATGCACCAAAATTTGGTTTTGAAATAAGCAAACACTCCGTGTTCTAAGGTTCGAAAGAAACTGTACCCTAACTTAATGGGTTTCGATTTTCCTCATCGAGTCCAAAGAACCTATTACTTTCTTTTTAGAAGTTAAATAAAAACTTATTCTTGAGAATTCAAAATTGTTGTGTCCTAACTCACTGGATATGACGTTATGTTATCTCGAGATAATGATTTTAGAAAACAAGGCAATGTTTTGTGTTTGGAAGTTCGAGAAATTGTGCCCTAACATGATGAGTTTTGGTTTATCGTACATCTAAATAACTAAATATCCTTTTAATTTCGTGTTTTGGGACATTAAGGGACAATCTTAGTTTCGGGGTTTAAAATGTTACACCCTAACGTACTGGATGTGATATTTTATCCTTTTGGAACAAAAGAGTCTTAATATTCCCAAAACGGATTATATAAATATTCTTTAAAAAAATTAAATTTTAAAATTTTTTCAAATTCTCGACATAAGGACATTAATTAATCAATTAGGTACCAATTTTTGGGCGTTACGAGGGTGCTAATCCTTCCTCGTACATAACCGACTCCCGAACCCGTTTTCTTATATTTCGTGGACAAAATCAAATGTTTTAAAATAAAATGTTTTACAAAGGTGATCCAATCACACCTAAGTAGAAAAAGATTGGTGGCGACTCTATTTCCATTTTTAAAGTCGATCCCCATTTTTTATAAACCTTTTAAAAACGGTTTCGATAGCTTGGTGACTCCGCTGGGGACTTAAGAGAGTTAGGCCGTAAAATTGATTATTTTCTGTCCTTTGTCGGAAATTTGAAAAATTTGATTTGAAAATTTAAAAATTTTGGTTTGACCATATGATTATTGTTTTCTTACACACATTGCATTGCATGATCGTTGTGGTCGCACCCTTAAGTGGGAGTGAGAAACTATGTCTTCGTGAGGTTTTCACCTCGCATGGCTAGTGGGCTGCTTCCGGGATACATCCATACCTATGTCTTCGTGAGGTTTTCACCTCCGCATAGCCATAGGGAAATGTATTCCCCTGAACCGAACTCGATCCGTATGAGCCTATAATGGGTGAGGATCGAGGAATCTGCTGATTTGGGTACCTAAACTTTAAAACTAAACCGCATATAGTGAACCCTAAGAGCCTACCTTAGGTAGAAATATGTCAAACCTTAGTGGTCACCCAGATAGGTGTTCTATGTTATTTATTTTTTCCTGTGCTAATGTGGTTTTTTTTTGTTTTGATTGCATTGTATCTACATCATAGAAAAGAAGTGTTGATTCAAATTCGTTGCTAAATAGAATAGTTTGTCATAAGGAAATGGATTTTTTGATAAAGTGGATTATAATACGGTCGTCCGAATATGGTCTAAGTAAACGAGAGAACACTGATAGTCCGTGAAGGAATACAAGACTTTATTCTCTAAGGATTCAAGATGACAAAGACTATTCGAGAATCACCATGTCTCGACTTTCTTGAAGAGGCTAACGAGCATTGCGAGGTTAAGTGAGCAGTGAGTCGCGGCCCAGATCAGGCAAAAATGAACTAATAAGAGGCATCTATTAGAAGTTTTCAAGATTTGACCTATGCGAAGAAGGGGATTGATGTTTTTGCTTGGAATATGAGGGTAGGGCTATATATGTGATCCGTTTTATGTAAAGAAATTTGCTTTCTAGAAAAGTTGTTCTAATGAAATTGAATTCAGAATCAACGCCTCTCTTTCTTTTGCATTCATTCCATGCATTTGTATTACATCATATCATTTGCATTTAAGTCCATAGAGAGAGTCTAATTAGTTAAAATTATAACAGAGAGAGGGAAAAGAGAAAGAGAGAAGAGAAATCTAGAAACTGAACACCACTACGGTACATGCGCCAAATCAAAGAAAATGGATCAAAGACTTGAACAATTTCAGAGGGATATGCAAGATCCGATGCAGGAGCAATTGGCAAAGCTCCAACAAGAAATGAGGGACTAAATGTTGGAAGCCCAAAGGAACATGATGACTCAAATGACCCAGATGCTGAGTGGGGCAATGGACAAAGGAAAGGGTTCCATAGTTAATGCTGAAGGCAACGAGGACTTTCCTAGGGGGTTCACCCCACGGCATGTACAACCTGAGGAGTATCCCCAAAGGCCACCTATTACGATTAGGCCTCAACAAAGGCAAAATGACACTAGAGTGCCCATAAATTTCCAAGTTGGCATAGGATCCGACCCAGGATATCACCCTGCTAATCCCGTCATCCTTGACTTAGACATAGCAGAAAGGGAAAGAATAAGGGCTGAATCTTCAAGGCAATTAGAAGATCAAGTAAACATAGATGAGCTCATCAAGCAATATTCTTTCAAGTCATTATCATTTCATCTCAAAATTCTCATACCAGGTTAAGAGTTGTGTCTGTTGAAGCATTGAAATTTTGATGGATGCTCAAGTAGTACACTTAAGGTGTACGATTCAATGATCCATCAATTCTTATTCAAGGGTACCCATTAGGGAACTTAACTAAGGAACACACTCTTGAGCCACATATCTAATAACAGGATTACCAGTCCAGGCTAAATCCTTTATGTAACATATGCTCAAAAGAGCTCGATTAGGATTACCAGTCCAAGTTAAACCCTAATCATAACGTATACTCGAGAGGTATTGTATCAGGATTACCCATCCGGGCTAAATCCTTTCTATAATGAGGTCAATAGGATTACTCGTCCGAGCTAAATCTCATCCGTAACAAATGCAGGACCTCATCCATTTCGAAAAAGCACATATATTCATCAGAATTCAATATTCAATCGGGACTTAACCCTTTTTTCACCATTCAAGCATGTATTAAATTTTCCATTATAGCATTCAAGTAATGCATATAACTATAATCACATTACATACAAACACAACATTCAATTAACATAATTACATGCTCGATTAAGTTACACGAACTTACCTCGACATTTGTTCGTATAAGTAATCTACTAATCAAACCTTTTCTTTTCCTCGATCTAACCTCGAATGTGAGTTGTTCGAATCTTTTTAAGCTTGGAAAGTTTTCTTCCTCTCTCTTAGGGTTTCCATAGAAATTTTAGGAAAGAAGACATGAAAATAAGATGATACTTTCTTTTTAATTAATTATCATCTTTTAATTTTTGTGATTTCTAATTTAATCCCTACTCTTTTCTAATTTTTCCATGGATGAGTCACCCAAAATGTAAAACCCCTCACACGTATTCAACGTCAAAATAGGGTTACAAAGCATTACAGGACATGCAATACATTTATATATATTTTTCTCATACATTCAATCATTACATACAATCATCATTCAATCTCAATCAAATTGTCCCTAATACGAGCCTACGAGGCCCTAAACATGCTCTGAAAGTGGTTCAGGACTAAACCTATAACTCAAGCAACTTTCACAAAACTTTGAAAATTTTTCTCAAAATAGGGGACACACGCCCGTGTGTCTCACACGGCCACCAGACACGCTTGTGTCACAGGCCGTATGGACATTCGAAATGGGAGCACATGGTCGTGTCCCAGCCCGTGTCTTACCCGTGTAACTCTCTGACTTGGGTCAAACGGCCAACACACACGCCCGTGTGGCTAGCCCGTATGCCCTAAAAATGACCATACGTCCGTGTGCCAGGCCATGTGCTAGGCTGTGCTAAACCTGTAGGGTATACTGACTTATGCCACATGGCCAAGTCACACCCCGTGTTTGATGCCGTGTGGAGTATACTGACTTGATTTTAATTTCGACACTAAAGGACACACGGCCATGTAACATAACCATGTGTCACACACAACTGAGACATACGCTCGTGCCTCTACCGGTATGGACAAAAATAGGCTATTTACCAAGCCAATTTGCCACCCCAAACTTAGGCCACCTACACAACCATATGGCACAAAACATAGCATCAATAAGCATATAATTCAACTCCAAACCAAGCATGATTTATACCATTTCTAGCACCAACTAATACAAAACATAATACCACGTTATGCCGACTAGATTCATACCATTCCATATCTTCTCAAATCATCAAAATGACCATTAACAAATATGCATTATTAGCCTAATTTCACAAGCATACCAATATCCACAATTCAACCATTTGGACACCTATAACATCTATAACCATCACGCATCACCCAACCATCATACCATTCATATCACAAAGCATAAACACATATATTAATATATGATTCAACCACACCAAAATAACCCCAAATAAACCATTACTCAAGGCTATATATATACAAACCATAACATGTAAATTTACAATCCAATTCAATTGGCCAAAATCATTATCAAGTCATAACCAAAATAACCAAAGTCCCTATACTTGCCATATACTTAAAATACCAAGTTCATAGGTATCGAGTGAAATGTGGATAGTGTGAAATGATCTCAGACGATCCTGAATGCGAGCTAGCTTTGATAACACTACAAAACATGGGAAAAAATGAACAAAGTAAGCTTTATAGCTTAGTAAGCTCATATGAAATAAACTCAACTAATCATAAATACACAAATCATCAATTTGAACTTGTTAGCTTGTAATTCATAAATACTAACAAACCTTCCATTTGCTTAATCATATGCTTATATGCAAACTTCATAACTTCTTCGATTTTAAGCTCGAATGATTCATATACATAATTGAACCAATCCGTAACAAACTCATACCCAAACAGAATGATTTCAAATACCCGAATTCTCGCACACTAAGTGCCAATACATAGTCGAAGCTATTTTAATTAAAATACAGTGCTTATTGCATACGAACTTACCTCGGATGTGAAAAAGACGACACGGCCGACTAATCCTATATCTTGTTCTTTCCTCAATCTAAGCCCGTATTCTGCTTTTCTTGATCTATATAATATCAAATTTAACTCATTTAATCATCCATTTATTCAATTTAGTCCAATTTATACATTAGCACTATTTTACACATTTCCCCTAAACTTTCACATTTTTCACAATTTAGTCCTTATTTCATAAAATCACAAATTAATGAAATTCAAAATAAACCCATGCTAGCTGAATTACCATTATGCCCCTAGTAGCCCATATTTTCCATTTATTTCACATTTTGACCAAAAATTTTCACATTTCCACAAATAAATCCCTATTTTGCATTTTTACTCAAAATCACTTAACAAAACTTGTATAATTCATATCAAATATTCATAATCTATCATCAAACATCAAAACACACATATATTCATCAATGGCATCATTCAAAATCTTTAACAGTTTTGTCAAATAGTCCATGGGCTAGCTAGTATTAGTTGCAACGATATCAAAAATATAAAAATCATTAAAAACCGAGTCCAAATCACTTACCAATTGAGCTACCAAGTGACCGAACCCTAAAAAAACTTCTATGGCTTCTTCTTCTTTGTATTTTCGGTGGAAATGAAGAATATGAAAGCTTTTTCTTTTGTTTTACTAATTTTATCATAATTAATAACTATATTAACCTTAATATATAAACATATAAATCACTTAATGGTTTTCCATAATTGTCCACTCACCTTTGTTTAATTACCATTTAAGGCCACCATATTTAAAAACCAAAGCTATTTAACACCTTAAACTCATAGAATATGCATTTTACACTTTACGCGATTTAGTCCTTTTTATCAAATTAAACATTCAAACGATAAAATTTCTTAATGAAATTTTCACACAATCACTCAATCATACTATAAAAATTAAAATAATAATAAAATAAATATTTTGACCTCATATTTGTGGTCCCGAAACCACTATTTTGATTTGACTAAAAACAGGTTGTTACACAAAAAATCTACATATTTTTCTTTAATGGTCTATTACCATATAAGGACCTCTATTTTTGAATTCCATAGCTATTTAATCCTTATAGCTACTAGAATTCAACTTTTACATTTTATGCGATTTAGTCCTTCTTGTAATTAAACACTTAATCAATAAAATTTTAGTATCAAAATTTTCACACGACATATCTATCATAATATGGACCATATAATAAAATAAAAATAAACTTTATTTTTGGATTGGATTTGTGGTCCCGAAGCCACTATTCTGATTTCATTGAAAAATGGGTTGTTACAGGACAAATCGTCGAATGTTGATAGCTATTGTATTTTGGTAAGTTCATATTACGTTTATTATGTTTGTTAATGTCTTAATTAGTTATGTGTTTGATTATATGAATTTGAATGATGCTATGATCTATTGAATGGTAATGATTTCAGTCAAACAGGATAAGCCCGAGTGAACTTAGTGAATTGTTAGTATACAAATGACATGTCATTAGGGTGTATCAGACACTAGTTGCCGGTGATTACAATATCAGGTACTTTATACTAGTGTTACAGTATCAGGCACTCCGTGACAGTGTTAAATTTATCAGGTACTGTGTACCGGTGATGGATACCATGCCAATGACTTGAGATCCTACATATGTTGTGGATTCTCTGAATCTTGAGTGAGCAACATCGTGTATCAGTTAATGTCCTTTCGTTAGCTTGTGTGAGCATTACCCTCTCACGTATCTGAAGCCAATTTACTATTGTTCTCCGGGCAAAACAGTTAACTATTGAAAAAGAAAGGGAATGAGAAGATATAATGAATTATATTTGTTTGATTATATCTTGGTATGTGATTTTTAACATAATATGAATTATTTAGGTTTAGTTACTTCATATTGTTGGAATGATGAAACAAGACAAAGGAATGTCTATTCTATATTATGTATGATTTATAAGTTAAATTGACGGTATGTGATGTTTTATTTTATGAACTTACTAAGCTTTATATAAGCTTACTCTATTTGGTTTTCTTCTTTGTAGATTGTCGGACTTTTGCTGTCAATTGGAACATCATTAGAGATCAAACTATCTTGTAGTTATTTGTTTATTTTGGTCCGATTATAAGTGGCATGTAAATAGGATTTTAGTATATTTATTTTATTAGGTAAGTTGGTGATGTCTTATGTCATTTGGGATGTAATTTTTTTATTTGGTATTTTGGTATCTTGAAATGGTATCTTATCACTTGATGCCTTTATTGATGAATTGTTGTGTAACACCGCTTACCTGTGTTCAACGCCGGAACAGGGTACGAGGCGTTACTTGACAATAACACTTGCAATTGAACAAATTCAAGGCATAAATTTTCGTTTAAAATTTAAAACTTTTATCTTATATCATCAAGTCCCTAAAACGGGCCTACGAGGCCCAAAACTTACTTTGTGAGTAATTCGGGAATAAACCGAGAACTTTTAAAACTATTGGAACATTTAGAAAATTTTCTTGTTTTGGAGAGTCACTGCACTTTGTAAGGAGGCCATGTTCTCTACAATTTGAGACACACCATAGTGTCTCTGCACTGTGTGCAAGGAGTTGGCTATTTTCCAAGCCAATTTCTACCCTATCATGCCCATACTTGAGTATAACTTGAATGAAACATTTCATGACATATTAAAGCTACCAAAACATCCACCACACACACGTAACAAGTCATAGCATACAATTTACTCAACCATGGAATGCATCATCATGAGTTTATAGCATAACCAATTTATTGGCCACATTAAATGGCCTTATACAACAATGAACTCCGAATATCATGGGTCATTATTCTAGGACAACTCATAGTAACATATGCACATGACCAAGTTTCCTATACATTTTATAACATTAAGTATAAAATCATCGATACCTAAATTGGAAGCTTGATAGTGTGATAGGTTCTCCAGCGACTTCCAACCCGAGCTAACCTGAGTACATTATAAACACGGAAAACAACGGAGTAAGCTATAAAGCTTAGTAAGTACGTATGTAAATAATAAACCATTGATTACCATGTTTTTAACAATCCTCATTATAAGCTCTCAATATAATACCATCATTATTGTATAAAATTTCACAATTCATTTATGTTCATCTTAAGCTGTTTACTTGAGTTACAGTCACTAAATTATTTTTATCCGGAGTTACGGAACTCCAAATTAAGACCTGCTAATTTTAAATGAAACTAGAATCACATATCTTCTTCCATAAAATTTCCAAAATTTTGGTTCAACCAATAAGTACATTTTATTCTTTAAAGTCTCCCTTATTTCACTATCCAACAATTTTGACCCCTCTTCACTAAAAATTAATTATCTCATTGTACAAAACTCGAATGATGTTCCTGTTTGTTTCTATTGAAAATAGACTCATTAAGAAATTAAATAATATAAATTTTACCCCATGATTATTTTTTTAAAATTTTTAATGAATTTCCCAAGTCAAAATAGGGGATTCTGAAATCATTCTGACCCTGTCTCACTAAAATCCAAATATCTCACCATATGAAATTCTTTTGCTTATTCTATTTCTTTTATGTAGAAATAAAGTAAATAAGATTTAATTTCATATCTCATTAAACCTCTAATTCAATTTCCACCATTTTTTGGTGATTTTTCAAAGTCACACAATTGCTGCTGTCCAAACTGTTTTATTACTAATTTTACTCTTCCATGTTTCCTTTATATTAATTTTCAATTACACACATATAACACCAAAGTATATCCATGGTTAGCAATTCCAATAACTAGTCATTATAAAATATTTACAAGCCACTCATTGGCCAATTTAACCTATACATCAACAACAAAGACTTGAACATATCATTACTCAATTTAACTTGGTCTAAAAGCCTCACACATGATCATCAATCACATTTGCCACATATTCTGTAACATCCTAAATTTATGGGCTTATGCATTTAGTGTGGGGATATGTTTAATTTTTTAATTTAAGTGATAGGGGTTCAAAATTGGGCTTAGGATTAGGCAAAGGCCTTGATTGAATTATTTTAAGGTGGAGTCATTAACAATAAAAGAGGCCCAAGTTTTGGCCGCAAAGAGCCCATGTTTTTAGGGCCATTTTCAGTACCTAAAATGAAGCAAGGAGTGACACCACACAAGGAGTTAAGGGCCCAAAATTTAAGTTTAATAAAGCCCAAATCTTTTCATTTAAGTGAGTTAAATTTAGGCATTAAGATTTGATGAGGTGGGCAGCTACAAGGCTCAAAAATAGAAAGATTTAGATGGATTTTATAATTGATAAAATAGTAGATAAAAAGGAGAAAAGTTAGGAGCTTATCTACATGTAATATCCGGGATTTAGGGGTTATGCGTTTTGATTTATAATTCATGTGATAGTATGCTTTAGGTGTGGTTTGAATGGGTTTTAAGGGTTTTGGGAACCCTAGGATGTAGGAGAATACCTTAGAAAAATATTGGGTTTTAAGTCTTAAAGGGGATGTAACACCCTAAACCTGGCCCATGAGACTTGACCGGATCTGGTATGTCACGGAAAAACGCTTTGAAAGATTTCGATAAACAGGTGAAAATTTGAATGGGGTTGATCTTAAAAAATGAGTTGAAACCTTTTTCCTTTGAAAGCACTTGATCATTTAATTTTTTAGAAACATCAGAGTTATGGTTGACTTGGTGAATTTTGCTACCCGATGGTAACATCTTTGAAAACTCGTAGAAGTTACTTAATTTGAAAATGTTACTTATAACCGATTCACTTAACAATTTATAGTTTCATTTGTAATATAGTATAAGTAAAGTAAAAGCAGCTACGTAAACATCCAAAATAATTATTAGCGGCCTTATTACAAACCAAACCAAAAATTTAGAAATAAATAAACTTAAACTGTACTAAATAAAATCCCAAATCCAAGGAACAAGCATGGCCACCTCGAGTCCTCTCCGGCTCCATCTCGCGATCTACTCATCTGCAAAATGATATGGGAAGGGGTGAGTCACCAAGACTCAGTGTATAAATCCCCAACCCGGAAGTGCAAACTCATACACAAAATATTAGTAAGACATGCAAAACATGCAACCCAAAACTAACCATCCATACTCCTTTAACTACCCCGTGTGGTCAAAACCACTGGTGGTCAAAACCCCTGGTGACCATTGGTCACAAATCAAGTGATGGGGCCAACCCATCGTGTGGTCAAAACCACTAATGACCATAGGTCACAATTATCAATATGTGGTCAAAACCACTGGTGGTACCAAACCACTGGGACTTAGTCACAATTTATATCAACGGTGTGGTCAAAACCACTGGTGACCGAAGTCACAATTAAGCTGATGGGGCCAACCCATCTTGTGGTCAAAACCACTGGTGACAGTCCATAGAGAATAATCCACCTCCTCTCATCAATCCCATTACCAACATGCTCATATCATGCTTAATCATAATATCGTAAATCATGCATATAAGTCATGGCATAGCATATTACCCATCATGTCATCCATAACAGATTTTAAATCACAAGTGACTTACCCAGAATCCATGCTCATGTCCACAAACAAATCACTACCACAATGATTAAATCGTAACATATTAGCAATGCTAGCTAATAAAATGTGTAAGAGTTTTACACACCTGTTTACTCGTGAGACTAGCAAATCCCGAGCTTTACTAGCAAAACCCCGAGAGGTTGTTTCCCCTAAAATCGGCCAACACATATACTTTTAGATCTAATAGCCATTCGGCTATACTAATAATCCTGAAGGATTAATTGCACCTGAAATATGGCCTTAGGTTGAAACTTACTATCACTTACCAAAGCGAGTTTAAATCCCGGAAGCCTTTGTTTGCCTTGGCCGATTAGCCCCTAGATCCATGGCACACAATCGGTTATACATAGATACCAAAAATGGCCTTTGGCTGAATATGACTAATCACTTGCCAAACTTATCGAAATCTCAAAATTGTCACTTGACTTGTCGAGATCCCTACCAAATATTTGTTAGAATCGGCTTGCACACATACGCTTAATCAAGGCCTTTGGCTGAATAGTATATATGCCTTACCTTGAAGAATCAAATCCCGATAGGCTCCTTCAACGCACCTTAACGTTAACTACACACAAGAGAGCACATCACTTATTATTTTAAGAAGACATTCGACCAACCTTGCCAAGGCCTAATCGGTCATAGTAACTAAATCCCGAAGGATGAATCACACAAGTTTGATCTCTAACCTTAGTGTCGATTTGGACTCCTACCAAATCCCGAAAACACACCAAGTCCTCCTTGTATTCGGCTAGATTGACCACCAAGACCCGAAGGTTCCTGAATTCGGCAATAGCCTTCCCTACAATCGGTTTTATTACATCATTAGATAGCTAAAGGCCATTCGGCCATAACATAAATCCCAAAAGGAAAAAGAGTTGCCGCACCCTTACCTTAATGATAGATTCAGCTTTGCCCTAAAAAGAAACCTTGATTTTGGCACTTAGAATGGTGAAGAGAAAAAGGGAAAGAGAGATTGTGAGCCAAGTATTCGGCCAAAGTTCTTGTTGAAAGATAGAGAAACAATGGCTTTCGGCTTTTGAAACAAAATAGAAAAGAGGGAGATGAGGGTGATAGGAGTTTCGGCTAAGTATTTGAGAGAAAAGAGAGGAAAAAAAAACAACAACCAATGAGTCTAGGGCATTCGGCTATACTAAAAGAAACTCTCTAAAACCGATAGCCCCCTTGCCCACAATCCACCAATCGGCCAACACTTCCAAGGGAGCCTGATATACTTCAAACTCCTCAATTCCTCTTTATCTTCACCCTTATTTAAAATCTAATCTCTTAATCCTCATCCATCAGGAGAGTCCCATCTAAACACTCCTCTTCTTACCTGTGGCGTGAAAAAGAGTAAGCAAGAGTGCAATTCCTGCGACTCGAACACAGGTACTCCTTCACTGTATGTGGCGTTACTCTCTCTAACACTCTAGTGGCGCCCCCTTGCCATTATAATAGGATAGTTCTTGTGTCTTGCTTCACACCAAATAATTTTTAAAGCCTCATTCACTTAACTTCCTCTTCTCGAGTGCTAAAAAAAACTTCTCGAAATAAGTCAGGCCTAGCCCGAGGTTATCACTAGACCCTAGAATATGTCAAGCAATCAAGAATACATATTTCTTCAAGCACACACACATGGGAAAAATAATTAAATTGCAAACAACCCCTAATTCAGGATGTTACAGGGAAGCTAGGCAAATGAGGTCTTAAGAAAATATGTAGGGGAAATTGGACATAAGAATTTGGCTTGGAAAAGTGGCAAGGGGCATCACCTAAGGTGCAGAGAAGGTTGCATCAATAAGGTGTTCCAGGGGAGGAGGTTCGAGTCATGCTAACAACAAGGGAGTGTTATTTTATTTTGTTTTTTTTTTTTTGCGTCAAGAGAGGGGGGAAGTGTTGGATGGCATTGGGACACTAAGTGGATGAGCTTTTGGCTTAGTCAAACTCATTTGAAATTCGACTAAAGAGAGTGGATGAAGGCTGGACTCATTCAAATTCTTTGAATGAGAGGCAGAGAGGAGAAATAGGAGAAAAAGGTGGGATTAGATAGGGGAAAGGGAGTTGGCCGAATGTGGGTCTTTAGAGGGGTCATAATTCGGTCATACAAGGGGGAGTGATCATCTTTTGATATTTCTTTTCTTCCTTAATCTCCTTTGTGCCGAAAATTATTTCTCTCATCTCACTCAATTTATTTTCTCTTCAATTGACCAAGCTGAAATTGTGAGTACCTATTCTTTTCTTTTCTCCCTTTTTACTATTCACTTTCAAAAGCTGAAATACTCTTTGTGTTAGCCAAAATCTTTCTTATTATTTTTCAAAAGCCAAAACTTTGATCTAGTTCTCTCCTTCGCCGAATACTCTGACCATAAACTCTCTTCTGTTGTGATTTCTCTCTTTATCCTTAAGGTGCCGAAACCCATCTCTACCTTGGTTCTCAAAAGTTGATTCTCTAAGGAGGTGCTGTCGACTACTTTCTTTTAGTCTCTGCAAGCAAGCGTTGGTGGTAAGTAATCTCTTCTTTAGCAATCGATTTTGCCTCTTCTTCATTGGTGTGCCAAAATTAATGGTTAGGCCTTGGTTTTTAGGGATGGCCGGATGTACTTAGTGCTATAATCTCATGTTCTTGTATGTAGTCAGCATGAAGCAGCATTAAAGGAGTCTCTTAGGTTCGACTACTCAAGGTAAGAAGTGTTGACATTCAGCCAAAGGCCATATTATGAGTTTTTAAGTGATGACAGGTTCTGACTATGGTCTTTTAGGGGCAAATCGATAGTGGTAAAAGAGAAGTCTCGAGATTCAGATAATTTCGGTAGGAGTGCTTAAGTTGTAGATTTTATTCATATAAGACCTCATATGTAGTTGACCGTGTTTCCTGATTAAGTGTTGATTTGATTGATGCAAGTACCAGTCAAGGGGAGAAAGGGGTAGCCCCTATCCCTAAGTTTAAGAAGCGATCATCTCTCATGACGGGTTGGCCACCGGGTGTGGGCGGTGTCGAGAATAGGGCGTGGGGTGATAATGTAGTTTTGATTAGTGACAGTGTCGGTAATGAGAGTGTTATTCTTCAGGTTATCAAGTGTGTAATTAATTCGCGATTTCCATATTATATAAATGTTGGTATGTGTTATATATGTGATGACTAATACGGTGGCAATAATGAGATGAATACCTTTAGGGGGTATGTCGATAATCAGGTTAGTGTTAAATGTCAATAAAGTTGTGGTTATTATTGTATATGTGCTGTATGCCTGATTAACATGTTCATGCACTATTTTATCATATCATTATCGTATGTTGCATAAGCATGGGGAGGGATTTATATATATGAAAGAAGGACAGGGTGTACGTTTATGTACGTGGTTTAGTGATGGCTATGAGCCTCACGTGGATTGATTATTGGCTCTGTGCCTCATTGTGGTTGGTATCGGCTATGTGCCATATCGTGGTTAGTGATGGCTATGTGCCTCATCGTGGTTTGATGCTAGCTACGAGCTACATTGTGGATTGACGTTGACTGAGGTCGCGTTGTGGATTATATTGTGATTTATTTCACGTGGGCCATTGGCTTGACCACTTGGTGGATGGCATTGATTGCCAAATTGGTGTGTAGAGGTTGGAGGGTTGATTTAGTAATCCCCTGGTGTGTGGTGGCTGGATACGGGGGTGTGTAGAGGATGGACCCTAGGTTGGGTTGGGTGCATTTTGCATCATTATCTGATATGTGGATTTGTGTCGATATGGGCTAGGCCCATGAGTGGAAATTCATGGATTAATTACACACTGAGTCGGTTTGACTCACCCAATTTTTACTAAACAATGCAGGTGATTCGTGAATCTTGGACCGGGTTGGAGCGGATATGAGGTGGCCATGCATAAGATGTTTTTTGAATTATTTCATGCACTTTATATCTTTAGTACTTTTGGATAAATATTTATTGTAATAAGGGCCACTTAAAGTATTTGGGGATTTTTATTATGTTTAAGTTGGATCGACGATCGAGATGATTTTTGGGAATGTTTTATTTTTGAAAGCGATTTACATCTTCAAAACTTATATTAAAGTTTTAAATCTAGAAATTTGTAGCAATACAATTTTACTTAGAATATTAAATATACAATGTTTAATAAATGACAATTTTTTTATGTTTTCACCCTTATGTCAAATTCTTTCCAAACTTTTCCTCCGTAGCATTCTAAATTGGTAGTGGTGTTTGAAATTTGAATTTGGGGTGTTACAATTTGGTATCGAGCCGGGTTCAAAACTCAGCTTTGAGGGTTTTGGGTCCAAAAACATTTTTTTAGATGGGATTTTCAAAAACATAAACTTTTATGAATTATTTCAGTTTATTTCATCATGGCACTGTGTCTCTACCAAGTCCATCAGGTAAGTACCCTAACTACTGAAGTGATTGGTATGTGAAACTTTATGGGTATTATGTGATCGTAGATTAGTAGATTAGGAACTATTGAACCCTAGGACTAGCTTACCCCAACACAAGATACATAAGACTTAAGTGCAACCAAACAAACCTGTGAGTAAGTCACCGAGTTAGGGTGTGGCAATAGTTGTGCGCATGCCTAGGATTGGATTTGGTAAGAGCTTGGAATTTAAGCAGTCCTAGTGACTCACCTCCTCTTCACTCGAATCCTAACTGGTGCGTAGTGACGGTTCACCCTAACCAAAAGGACTTATTCATCGGCTAAACCCGATAATTAAAACCCGAAAGGGACCAGCTACACAGTTTTGGAAAGACTACCTTAGATTGAATACAAGCATTAGTTTTGTGAAAACTACACTGTTTTGACTAAAATATTTTGGTTTGGAAAATTTACTAAATTACCCTAATTTACAAAATTACCAAAATAACCTCGATTTCTAAAATTTCCAAAAATACCCTTGATTTGTGCAAATTTTCAAAGTAACCCCGATTTCTAAAACTTTTGAAATACCTATGATTCATTAAGATTGTTTTTGAATTAACCCCGATTTATTGCTAAAATACCCCTATAGGATAAATTATGAAAATACCCCTAGGTTGGGAATGGACAAAATGCCCAAAGTAGTATGGTGGATGTTGTTGATGAATGTATATGACTCTTTGAATTAGGGTAGTAAACTTGAGTTGAAAACTTTGGTTGATCGAAAGAACTACTACTAATCTTCTTTACATAAAATTGTTCGTGGGTAATCAGTGGAACAAATAACTAATGCATAAAATTTCTTAAATCAAATTAAATCGCGATAGTAGACATGAGTTCTAGGGGACGTGGTCGTCGTGGACGTGGTAGGGGCAGAATGACAGTATCGGAACCAGTGGGGTCTGGCCATGGGTCAGAAAATGATGTGCCGCCCCCGTCAGCGGTGGGCGCAGAGGAGCAAGATCAGACGGGAGGAGATGATGCAGTATCACAGGCTGTGCTGCAAGTGTTAGAACGAGTCGCAGGAGCCAATATGGGCAATGGGGTTCGAAAATCAGTATCTGAGAGACTTAGAGCAAATGGAGCTGAGGTTTTCAGAGGGGTGTCTGGGGTAGCTCCGAACGTGGTGGAGTATTGGCTAGAGGTAGTTGAAAGGATCATGGACGATTTGGACTGCACTGCTAAGGAAAAGCTGAAAGGTGCTATTTCATTGCTCCGGGACGAGGCCTATAGGTGGTGGCTCACTGTCAGAGAGGGTACCCCTGCAGATCGAGTGGATTGGTGGTATTTTAAGGTTAAGTTTGAAGGGAAGTATGTTGGAGCTAGTTACCTAGACTCGCAGAGAAAGGCATTTCTAAACTTGGTACAAGGAAGCAAGTTGGCGCAGAGTACGAAGTAGAATTTCTGCGATTGAGCCGATAACCAGGGGGATAGTGGGTACTGATTATAAGAGGTGTGTTAGATTCAAGGATGGGCTGCAGGATGATCTGCGGGTGTTGATTGCTCCGCAGAGAGAAAGGGACTTCGCCATTCTAGTAGAGAAGGCTCGGATAGCCGAGGAGGTCAAGAGGGCCGAGAGGCAGAATAGAGATAGGGATAGGAACTGGGATAAGAGGAGTTTTGGACCGTCAGAATCATCTAAGGGTTTTCGGAAAAGACCAAGGATTGAGAATTCTGTTCGTGCACCTATACCAGTTGCTAAGAATCGGAGTCGTCCATGTGTTTGGTGTGGAAGAGCTCATGCAGGAGAGTGCTGGGGAAATAGTAAGGAATGTTTTGGTGTAGGTCCAAGGCTCATTTGGTTAGGAATTGTCCTCAGGAGATGGGTAGGACTTGGACAGTAGGCCAGGGTTATGTGCAGCCAGGAAGTGGTGGTCAGCAGGCGACAAGGGGTCGTGGTCTGAACCATGAAGGAAATGGTTTCGACCGAGGTCGTGGAGCACCCAGCGAGGGTCTTGAGGGTGTAGATCGAGACGGCCAGTGCGGTATATCTGATTCATGGGAAGGAGGATAGTGATCGCCGGATGTGAGCACTGCATGCGTTCTTTATTGCTGGATTACCTTTACAACTTTAATGGATATCGGGTAAAGTATCTAGAACCTTGAGTGTGAACTTAGAGACTGTGCCTAGGAAGTATATTAGTTTCATTAAGATCAGAGTGCACAGTAAGAGCGTAGTATGGTGAGTTAGGGTTTACGACTATTAGTTAGTTGGTAATTTTGGGGTCGAAATTATTTTTAAGGAGGGTAGAACTGTAATATTTGAGATTTAGGGGTTATGCATTTTAATTTATAATTCATGTGATAGTATGCTTTAGGTGTGGTTTGAATGGGTTTTAGGGGTTTTGGGAACCCTAAGATGTAGGAAAATGCCTTAGAAAAGTACTATGTTTTAAGTCTTAAAGGGGAGCTAGGCAAATGAGGTCTTAAGAAAATATGTAGGGGAAATTGGACATAAGAATTTGGCTTGGAAAAGTGGCAAGGGGTGTCACCTAAGGTGCAGAGAAGGTTGCATCAACAAGGGGTTCTAGGGGAGGAGGTTCGAGTCATGCTAACAACAAGGGAGTGTTGTTTTCTTTTTTTTTTTGTGTCAAGAGAGGGGGGAAGTGTTGGACGGCATTGGGACACTAAGTGGATGAGCTTTTGGCTTAGTCAAACTCATTTGAAATTCGGCTAAATAGAGTGGATGAAGGCTGGACTCATTCAAATTCTTTGAATGAGAGGCAGAGAGGAGAAATAGGAGAAAAAGGTGGGATTTGATAGGGGAAAGGGAGTTGGCTGAATATGGGTCTTTAGAGGGGTCATAATTCGGTCATACAAGGGGAGTGATCATCTTTTCATATTTCTTTTCTTCCTTAATCTCCTTTGTGCCGAAAATTGTTTCTCTCATCTCACTCAATGTGTTTTCTCTTCAATTGACCAAGCCGAAATTATGAGTACTTATTCTTTTCTTTTCTCCCTTTTTGCTATTCACTTTCAAAAGCCAAAATACTCTTTGTGTTAGCCAAAATCTTTCTTATTATTTTTCAAAAGCCAAAACTTTGATCTAGTTCTCTCCTTGGCCGAATACTCTGACCATAAACTCTCTTTTGTTGTGATTTCTCTCTTCATCCTTAAGGTGCTGAAACCCATCTCTACCTTGGTTCTCAAAAGCCGATTCTCTAAGGAGGTGCTGTCGAATACTTTCTTTTAGTCTCTGCAAGCAAGCGTTGGTGGTAAGTAATCTCTTCTTTAGCAATCGGTTTTGCCTCTTCTTCATTGGTGTGCCGAAATCAATGGCTAGGCCTTAGTTTTTAGGGATGGTCGAATGTACTTAGTGCTATAACCTCGTGTTCTTGTATGTAGTCAGCGTGAAGGAGCATTAAAGGAGTCTCTTGGGTTCGACTACTCAAGGTAAGGAGTGTTGACATTCGGCCAAAAGCCATATTATGAGTTTTTAAGTGATGACCGATTCTGACTATGGTCTTTTAGGGACAAATCGACAGTGGTAAAAGAGAAGTCTCGGGATTCGAATCTTTTCAGTAAGAGTGCTTAAGTTGTAGATTTTATTCATATAAGACCTCATATGTAGTTGACCATGTTTCCTGATTAAGTGTTGATTCGATGGATGCAAGTACCAGTCAAGGGGAGAAAGGGGTAGCCCCTATCCCTAAGTTTAAGCGATCGATCATCACATGCGGGATTAGTCACCGGGGTGTGGGCGGTGTCGGAAACAGGATTGTAGGCTGATAGCTGTAGTTTCGATTAGTGACAGCGTCGTTATTGAGAGTGTGATTCTTCAGGTTATCAGGTGTGTGATTAATTCGCGATTTCCCTGTTATATAAATGTTGGTATGTGTTATATATGTGATAACTAATGTGGTGGCAATAATGAGATGAATACCTTTAGGGGGTATGTTGATAATCAGGTCAGTGTTAAATGTCGATAAAGTTGTGTTTATTATTGTATATGTGCTGTATGCCTAATTAACATGTTCATGCACTATTTTATCATATCATTATCGTATGTTGCATAAGCATGGGGAGGGATTTGTATATATGAAAGAAGGACAGGGTGTACATTTATTTACGTGGTTTAGTGATGGCTACGAGCCTCACGTGGATTGATGATTGGCTTTGTGCCTCATCATGGTTGGTATCGGCTATGTGCCTTATCGTGGTTGGTGATGGCTATGTGCCTCATCGTGGTTTGATGCTAGCTACGAGCTACATCGTGGATTGACGTTGACTGAGGTCGCGTTGTGGATTATATTGTGATTTATTTCACGTGGGCCATTGGCTTGACCACTTGGTGGATGGCATTTATTGCTAAATTGGTGTGTAGAGGTTGGAGGGTTGATTTAGTAATCCCCTAGTGTGTGGTGGCTGGATAAGGGGTGTGTAGAGGATGGACCCTAGGTTGGGTTGGGTGCATTTTGCATCATTATCTGATATGTGGATTTGTGTGGATATGGGCTTGGCCCATGAGTGGAAATCCGTGGATTAATTACACACTGAGTCGGTTTGACTCACCCAAATTTTACCAAACAATGCAAGTGATTCGTGAATCTTGGACCGGGTTGGAGCGAATATGAGATGGCCATGCAGAAGATGTTTTTTTAATTATTTCATGCACTTTATATCTTTAGTACTTTTGGATAAATATTTATTGTAATAAGGGTCACTTAAAGTATTTGGGGATTTTTATTATGTTTAAGTTGGATCGACGATCGAGGTGATATTTGGGAATGTTTTATTTTTGAAAGCAATTTATATCTTCAAAACTTATATTAAAGTTTTAAATCCAGAAATTTGTAGCAACACAATTTTACTTAGAATATTAAATATACAATGTTTAATAAATGACAAATTTTTTTTATGTTTTCACCCTTATGCCAAATTCTTTCCAAACTTTTTCTTTCGTAGCATTCTAAATTCGGCCGTGGTGTTTGGGCCGAGTTTGGGGTGTTACAATTTGATATCAGAGCCAGGTTTAAAACTCGGCTTTAAGGGTTTTGGGTCCAAAAATATTTTTTTAGATGGGCTTTTCAAAAACATAGACTTTTATGAATTATTTCAGGTTTATTCTGTCATGGCACCTGTGTCTCCGGCCCGAAGTCCACCAAGTAAGCACCCCTAACTACTGAAGTGATTGGTATGTGAAACTTTATGGGTATTATAGGATCGTAGATTAGTAGATTAGGAACTATTGAACCCTAGGACTAGCTTACTCCAACACAAGATAAATAAGACTTAAGTGCAACCAAACAAACCTGTGAGTAAGTCGCCGAGTTAGGGTGTGGCAACAGTTGTGCGCATGCCTAGCATTGGATTCGGTAAGAGCTTGGTATTTAAGCAGTCCTAGTGACTCACCTCCTCTTCACTCGAATCCTACCTGGTGCGTAGTGACGGTTCACCCTAACCAAGAGGACTTATTCCTCGGCTAAACCCGATAATTAAAACCCGAAAGGGACCAGCTACACTATTTTGGAAAGACTACCTTAATTTGAATACAAACCTTAGTTTTGTGAAAACTACACTGATTTGACTAAAATATTTCGGTTTGGAAAATTTACTAAATTACCCCTGATTTACAAAATTACCAAAATAACTCCGATTTATGAAATTTCCAAAAATACCCTTGATTTGTGCAAATTTTCAAAGTAACCTCGATTTTTAAAACTTTTGAAATACCTCTGATTCATTAAGGTTGTTTTTGAATTAACCCCGATTTATTGCTAAAATACCACTATAGGATAAATTACGAAAATATCCGCTGGGTTGGGAATGGACAAAATGCCCAAAGTAGTATGGTGGATGTTGTTGATGAATGTATGTGACTCTCTGAATTAGGGTAGTAAACTTGAGATGAAAACTTTGGTTGATCGAAAGAACTACTACTAATCTTCTTTACATAAAATTGTTCGTGGGTAATCAGTGGAACAAATAACTAATGCATAAAATTTTTTAAATCAAATTAAATCGCGATAGTACACATGAATTCTAGGGGATGTGGTTGTCGTGGACGTGGTAGGCGAGAATAGCGATGCTCGGAACCGATGGGGGTGCAGCCATGGGTCGAAAATATATGCCGCCGCCTTGACGGTGGGCGCGGAGGAGCAAGATCAGACGGGAGGAGATGATGTAGTATCACAGGCTATGCTGCGAGTGTTAGAACGAGTCGCGGGAGCCAATATGGGCAATGGGGTTTGGAAATCAGTATCTGAGAGACTTAGAGCAAATGGAGCTAAGGTTTTCAGAGGGGTGTCTGGGGTAGCTCCGAACGTGGTAGAGTATTGGCTAGAGGTAGTTGAAAGGATCATGGACGATTTGGATTGCACTGCTGAGGAAAAAGCTGAAAGGTGCTATTTTGTTACTCCGGGACGAGGCCTACAGGTGGTGGCTCACTGTCAGAGAGGGTACCCCTGCAGATTGAGTGGATTGGGGGTATTTTAAGGTTAAGTTTGAAGGGAAGTATGTTGGAGCTAGTTACCTAGACTCGCAGAGAAAGGCGTTTCTAAACTTGGTAGAAAGAAGTAAGTCGGTTGTAACACCCATAACCCATATCCATCACCGGACTAGAGTTATGAGGCATTAACGAACTAGATTCAGACCATCATAGGCATTTATAACAATTCATACATTTATTAAATCCCAAAATTTTAAACTCAACTTTTCAATATCCAACTAATAATTCATACCAAAAATTTAGATTAAAACAAATAATCACTCAACTCAAAGTTCACATGAATTCATTTGCATGCATATAAATGAATCTAAGATGTTTATACGGTACATATATCACATACCTATATGATCATATATTACATTTATAATCAAATAGAACAGATTCTTAACATACTAATTTAGTTTACTCTAAAAAAACAAATCATCATACATATACCATTTCATTCCATTACCAAATTATCAAATAATTTATAATCATTTTAAACATTTATACATAATTAACAAATACAAATACACATAATTGAATAACTAAATAGAATAGTTTAAAATTCACATGTTGAACTAATAAATAACTACCTATTCGGTTACATTCATTATTTCTAAGCAAATTTAATCATACCAAATTTCCTATATATATATATATATATATAAACCATAAATTCCACATTTACCAATTACAAATGTTATTGCACGTTTTACCATAGTGGTATTAAAACTTCATTAAACATACTTGAATACCAATTATAAACATAACAAACATATCATCCTTATATCCCTTGACTAATTTCATATGAATAAGACATTTATATTAGCCTGTGGTGTCATTACTCACAAGACCAAATTGTATCTATCACAAATATCTAGACCATGGCCTAATATAAAGTGAGAAAATCCTTACAAATTTTGCATCACAATGACATACCCATATACATCATCTAGTCATTTAAAAAGAAAATCATATATATATCCTCATTATAACACAAAATAAAAGCCATGTTCATATGACTATAATACCTATGACTAGACTTCATATTCATTTGTAAACATATTGGACTTAAAAAAAACATGAAATCATTTTAATCGCAAACATACTCTCCATGCATCATACAACAACCTAAATTAGTAGATAGCAAGCCAAGAATAAATTTGCCAAGCACCGAGCATGTCAAGCATTCAACCATTCATGCATATTTCCAACTAACATATCAAAGAGCACAATAACTAATATTAATCAAAGAAATAAGCCTTTTACAAGGCTAAGTTATGCTTATAAACAATTCCCAAGTTCATTGATTTAACAACTTAGTCTAACCTATACATGCCTTTTTTATCCAAAAACCACATATATAAATACCAAAAAAAGGAGTTGATAGTGTGGATGATTCTTCTGATGATCCTTTGAGCCCGTAGCTTGAACGAAATCTATAAAACAAACAAGGGATACACACAAGGTAAGCTTACTAGCTTAGTAAGTCCAAGGCAAATTTGGTACTTAACTAAACATTCAAACAATATTATGCATACCACCAAATATCCATTCGAATAGGATTTTAAATACAATATTTTATCACATAAATGCTACCAAAGCCGTAAGTCATGAATCTCATTTAGCAAATTAGCTAACCATCTATTATAAGCATGGAATCTCAACACTTAAATGCCTTAAGTATTTGCATAATTTGAAACTATTAATATAACATATTTTAACCACATATGATATGTTATTCACTTATACCAATTATACATATGCCGAATCTCAATTTCATAATCAAACTCATACTTCAATACACATATCATATTCATATTTCAATATGAATGAAAGTGCCTTTAACATTTCAACAAAAGCTTCAGCCATACCTCAATTTACTTGATTCGAAAGGGTATTTTTATATATATATATATACCTACCTATTTACTTACATTTTAAGTACAACTTAGGCTTACCCGAACCTTTACCTTATTGTCGTAGTTATAACCCACCTTGTAAATAATCCATGGCTTTTCATTTATAAATGTCACCGGCATTAAGCCTGCTAGGCATCAAGGCCCGAAGTACACACCGGCATTAAGCCTGCTAGACCCAAGGTCTGAAATTCATTCCACCGGCACAAGGCCTGCTAGGCAATAAGCCCGAAATAATTCACCGGCACTAGGCCTGCTAGGCAATAAGCCCGAAATAATTCACCGGCACTAGGCCTACTAGGCAATAAGCCCGAATCAAATCACCGGCACAAGGCCTGCTAGGCAATAAGCCCGAATCAAATCACCGGCACAAGGCCTGCTAGGCAATAAGCCCGAATCAAATCACCGGCACAAGGCCTGCTAGGCAATAAGCCCGAATCAAATCACCGGCACAAGGCCTGCTAGGCTTTAATGCCCGAAATAATTCATAAACCAGTCCATCACATTAAATTTCTTAACACTATCATCACTAACTAAATATATACACAATTCACATTCACATATCACAACGAATGTACAAATTCTTATCACATATACAAAAACACATCTAATCCATTTTGAAGCCTTTACATTCGGCTAACACATATATTCATACCCAAATTTATCAAATAATTTCATTGAACCTATTCATAAATAATTCTTTAACATACTTTAACTTAAGGACTTACCTCGACCGTCGACAAACCGCGTAGACTGACTATTCGATAACCTTTGTCTTTCCCCAATCCAAATTTGTTTTTCTTTGTTCTTGATCTAAACACATTAAAACTCAACTCATTCAAGTACATTTCATCTCAATTTAGTCCCAAACATATAAATGAGAAAATTACCATTTTACCCCTACTATTTTAAATTTTTGCAATTTAGTCCTATTTGCATAAAACTCAAAATACACAAAATTTCACTAATCAACTCAAGGGCCGAATATCCATAAGGACTATACAAGTCCATATTTTCATTTATTTTGCAAATAAATCCCTCTATTTTTTTTGTAAGTTAGCCAAAATCATTCAAAATTACTAAAATTTCCATTTCAAAACTTGTAGATTTCAACATAACTTTAATATTTTTCCATCAAACATCATAAAACATCAACATTTAGCCATAGCCAAATATTAAACATGCTCAAATCTAAAAATTCTAACATGTCAAACAACGATCTCAAAAACGTAAAAATTTTCAAAAGCAGATTGAAAACTAACCTTTAATTCAAGCCAACACCAAGACCAGATGCTTAAGGTAGCTAAAGGATGAAGACAACAAACGATCTCTAAAAAAGCGTGCATTTTCGGTTTAATTGTATGAAAAAATTTTCAAAAATCGATTGAAAACTAACCTTTAATTCAAGCCAACACCAATGACCGAATGCTTAAGCTCTCAAACCTATATTTTATCCTTTTTTATTTAGGCAAGGAAGCAATCGATCAAAGCATTAAAGGTAAAAGGATGAAGACAACCATTATTTCATGTTTATTTTAACATATATAATGGTTTTAATCTAATTACTAATTTAACCTTATGTTATAAAATGTTTATATAATAATGGACGGGAAGACCGGGCTCATGGTGTGGCAACCTCGTGTGCATGTCTAGGAATGGTTTGGTGGGAGCTTGGTATTTAAGCGGTCGCGTGACTCACCTCCTCTCCACTCGAATCTTGCACAGTGCGTAGCTTTGGTTCACCACGACCAAGAGGGCTCGGTCATAGGCTAAACATAATGACTAAAACCCGAAAGGAACTAGCCATGTTTAAAAAAAAAAGAGAACAAAACAACAACCCCAGTTTAAAATTCTCAAAACTTTCTTTGAAGTTGAGGAAACCATCTTTACAAAAAAAATTTGAAAAATTTCTGATTTGTGAAAATTACAAAAATGCCTGGTTATAAAATGTTCAACTACTCAACAGCTTTACCAAAATGTCATTATTTTATAAACATTCAAAAACCCTAATTTGTAAAATATCAAAATACCTTGATTTTAGAAAATTACAAAATTGCCCCTAACTTACAAAATTACCAAAATGACCACGATTTCCAAAATTTTGCAACATCCCCATTTTGGAAGGACAATTTTCAAAAGAACCCTCAAAGTTTTACAACTTTGAAATATCCTTGACTTATAAAATTTTACAAATTTACCGATTTGTGAAAAATTACCAAGATACTCACGAGGTCGAAAATTTAGAAATACCCCGAATTTCAAAATTTTTCCAAATTACCCGAGACTTTGAAATTTTCAAAATACTTTTGACAAAAACACCAAGGAACATTTTTCTTACGAAAATTACGAAAATGCCCTGTGAGGACAAAATTACGAAAATACCCTTGGGTAGTGGAAAACAACAACAACGAAAACTACAACGTTTCTCCGAATGAGCGAAAGTTCATACTTGTTTGATGGATGAATGAATGAATGGAAAAGACTGTGTGTTTGTATGAATCTGAAAGAACCACTCTTAAATTTCTTTTCATAAAACTCCTTCATTTGGTAAATAAGTGGAACAATGACTAATCCATAGAATCTCTTAATCGGATCTCGACACTAGAAAATGAGCTCTAGAGGGCGTGGTAAATGCGTGGACGAGGTAGAGGAAGGATACCGTGTCGGAACCCGTTAGATCGAGTCAAGGGTCCGACAATGAAATACCACCGCCACCACCACCCTCAGCTGTTAATGTTGAGCAGCAGGCTCAGACGGGGGAAGATGTTGTGTCGCAGTTGTCTTCGAGTTTTGGAATTGGTGGCAGGTGCAGGAGGAAATTCAGGAAATCGTAAGTCGTGCTGAACGGCTCCGAGCTAATAGAGCTGAAATATTTCGAGGAGTATCTGAGTGGCACCGATCTGAGTGAATCTTGGTTGAAGCAACGAGACACATCATGGATGAGCTCGATCGACTCAAAGGAAAAGTTGAAAGGGATGGTGGCATTGTTCGCGATGAAGCGTGTCGGTGGTGGTTAATCTGTGCGAGATGGTGCTATGGCGGAGGATCTGACCTGGGAATATGTTAAGGAGGCATTCCAGAAGAAATATGTGGGAACCAGGTATACAGACGAGCAAAGGAAATCTTTTCTGGGGCTCGTTCAAGGGAACAAGTCCGTAGCGGAATATGAGGTAGAATTTCTGAGGTTGAGTCATTATGCTCGAGGTGTAGTGGTGGTGAACATGAACACCGTGGTCCGTTTGAGGACGGATTTGAGAGACGACACGAGGCGTTGATAGCACCGCATCAGGAGCGGGAATTCTCGGCATTGGTGGAAAAGGCCAAAGTGGCCGAGGGAATCAAAGATTCTACCAAGAAGGCTGTGGATAAGAATAAGCCTAAGAGAGGTTTTGGACCATCTGGAAGGGTTCATAAGAGGCCTAGGGTTGATGGGCCACGAAATCAACAAGCTGGTACGGGCTGGCAGTATCGCCCTTGTGAGCATTGTGGAAAGAGGCACTTGGGGGAGTGCTGGAGAAAGACGGGAGGATGTTTCAAGTGTGGGTCCAAGGACCATATGCTTAAGGATTGTCCCAAGCAACCAGATGAGAGCCGATCGGTAGTACAGAGGGCTAGCCAGATTGGTAGAAAGCGGTGACCTCAAGCGGGGTCGTGGTTCGCTAATGAGAGGTAATGGTCTTGGTAGAGGCCGTGGAGCATGGTCCGAGGTGCTACTAATGTTAATGCAGAAGCAAGACAACCGGGTTTGGTTTATGCGGTTCACCGAAGGGAAGATGGAGACGCGCCGGATGTTATAATCGGTACGTTCTTTATTCATGACAAGCCCTATTTTGCTCTTATTGATGTGGGCTCGACCCATTCCTATGTTGCATGTAGTGTAGTGGAAACATTAGGCCTAGACTCTGAACTCTCTGATAGGCAGATGACGGTAGTAAGCCCATTAGGCCAAACTGTAGTTGTAGACAAGATCTTTTGGAATGTACTCCTAGAGATTCAAGGAGTGAACTTTCGGGCAGACTTAATGGAGTTACCCTTCGGAGAGTTTGAACTTATACTCGGAATGGATTGGCTAGTAGAACACCGAGCCGTATTGGATTGTGCGGCTAAACGTATGGAACTAAGAACCCCAGAAGATGAAGTGGTAGTAATGATCGGAGAAAGGAGGAACTACTTGTCTAACGTAGCTTCGGCACTGAAGGCTGAGAAGATGGTTAAGAAAGGTTGGAAGGCATTCCTAGCCTTCGTAAGTGCGATAGATGGAAAGGAAGAAGGTATTAATGGAGTTAAGACGGTAAGGGACTTCATGGATGTGTTTCCAGAGGAATTTCCGAGAATACCCCCAGACAGGGAGGTAGAATTTGGAATTGATTTGCTACCCGGAACAGCTCCTGTGTCAATCGCTCCATACCAAATGGCGCCAAAGGAGTTAGTGGAGCTCAAGGCTCAAATCCAAGAACTGTTGGATCGTGGGTTCATCCGACCCAGTGTGTCTCTGTAGGGAGCACCGATCCTATTTTTGAAGAAGAAAGACGGAACTATGCGTATGTACATAGATTATCGTCAGTTGAATAAGCTGACCATTAAGAACAAGTATCCTTTGCCAAGGATCGATGACTTGTTCGATCGGTGAAAAGGAGCCGCGATGTTTTCAAAGATCGACTTAAGGTCAGGATACCATCAGTTGAAGGTGAAGGAGGTTGATATCCATAAGACCGCTTTTAGGATAAGATACATCCATTTTGAGTTTGTGGTGATATCGTTTGGGTTGACAAACGCTCCAGTCACGTTCATGGATATGATGAATCGGGTTTTCCAACCCTACTTGGATAGGTTCGTCATTGTGTTCATCGACGATATTTTGGTGTACTCGAAGTCGGAGGAGGAGCATGATGAGCATCTCCGAGTTGTGTTGGAAGTGTTAAGGGAGAAGAATCTCTATGCCAAATTCAGCAAGTGTGAGTTTTGGCTTAAGGAGGTGGCATTCTTAGGACATATGGTATCCGCAGAAGGAGTAAGAGTAGATCCTAGGAAGATCGAAGTAGTGTTGGATTGGAAACCACCTAGGTCCGTGGCTGAAATCCAAAGTTTCCTAAGCTTGGCAGGCTATTACAAAAGGTTTGTGAAAGGATTCTCGTCAATAGCCGCGCCTTTAACAAAGTTGCTAAGGAAGGAAGTACCCTTTGAATGGACTAATAAGCAGCAGGAGAGCTTTGAAAAGCTTAAAAAGGTGCTGACAGAAGCTCCAGTGTTAATTCAGCCGGAGGCAGGAAAAGATTTTATGGTGTACTGTGATGCTTCGCATACGGGGTTAGGCTATATGCTAATGCAAGATGGCAAAGTAGTCGCTTATGCGTCACGGCAGCTAAGGCCTCATGAGGTTAACTACCCAACTTATGACTTGGAACTAGCAGCAATGGTTTTTGCCCTTAAGGTTTGGAGGCACTACCTTTATAGAGAAAGGTCAGTTATTTACACAGACCACAAAAGTCTTAAGTACTTGTTGACTCAGAAGGAGTTGAACTTAAGGCAATGAAGGTGGGTGGAATTGTTGAAGGACTACGACTGTTCGATTGAATATCATCCGGGCAAGGCGAATATGGTAGCCGATGCCCTGAGTAGGAAGGTTGTGTCAGATCTAAGGGCTTTGTTCACTCATTTAAGTCTGTATGATGATGGAAGCCTGTTGACGGAGTTACAAGTCAAGCCCACCTGGCTGAAGGAGGTGAAAGAGGGACAGTTGGTTGATAAGGACTTAAGTACTAAGTTACAAATCAAACAAGGAGGATTAAGGGACTATAGCGTCACCGATGAAGAAGTATTGTGCTATAAGGGAAAGGTCTGTATGCCGAGGGATAAGGAGTTGAGAGAAAGGATTCTTTGGGAAGGGCATGGTAGCCCTTATGCTATGCATCCCGGAGGTATCAAGTTGTATAGAGATCTAAGGGAACAATTTTGGTGGTCGATCCAAAGCGAGAGGTGACCGAATTTGTGGGGAAATGTTTGGCGTGTCGACAAGTTAAATTTGAACACCAAGTCCCATCAGATTACTTCAACCAATCAAGTTCCCCAATGGAAGTGGGAAAGAATTACCATGGACTTCGTTAGTGGGCTTCCCCTTACGCCTACTAAGAAGGACTCGGTATGGGTGATAGTGGACCGTTTGACCAAGTCCGTACACTTTATCCCAGTAAGAATGGATTATTCTCTTCAGAAGTTGGCTAAGTTATATGTGGCAGAGATTGTGAGGTTACATGGAGTACCAATGTCGATCATCTCTGATAGAGACCCAAGGTTTACGTCTCGATTTTGGAAGGCACTTCATCAAGCCTTAGGCACTAGGTTGGACTTCACCACGGCGTTTCATCCACAATCCGACGGGCAGTCTGAACGAGTTATACAAGTGTTGGAGGATATGTTGAGAGGCTGTGTAATGGATTTTCGAGGAAGTTGGGAAGATTACTTGCCTTTAAGCGAAGTTTGCCTACAACAACACTATCGTGCTAGCATTCGGATGGCACCATATGAAGCGTTGTATGGCGGAATTGTAGAACACCTACTTGTTGGATCGAGTTGGGAAAAGCGTCGAGTTTTGGGACCGAAATTAGTGGCGTAAACCGAGGAAAAGGTTGAGTTGATTCGACGCAGTTGAAGGAAGCCTCGATAGGCGTAAGTCAATGCAGACCTTAAGTGGAAGGAAATAGAGTTTGAAGTGGGAGATCAAGTATACCGAAAATCTCGCCTTGGAAGAAGGTAATGAGGTTCGGTCGAAAAGGGAAGTTAAGCCCAAGGTTTATAGGGCCTTATCGAGTACTGAAGCGAGTTGGGTCGATGGCATACCAATTGGAGTTGCCACCAGAGTTGCAGCGGATGCACGACGTATTCCATGTATCCATGCTACGTTGCTACAGATCGAACCCATCTCATGTGGTACCTGTTGAAGAGGTGGAACTAAGGCCAGACTTATCCTATGAGGAAGAGCCGATTCGAATCTTGGAACGTGATGTGCAAGTATTACGAAGGAAGTTCGTACCTCTAGTCAAAGTGTTATGGCGTAATCATGGAGCGGAAGAAGCTTCGTGGGAGTCGATGAGACCATGCGGCAATACCCTCAATTATTTTAGTTAGGAAATTTGGGACGAAATTTTGTTTAAGGGGTAGAAGCGTAACATCCTCGAAAAGGGCCTATGCATTTTCAGTTTAATTGTATGAAATGACAAGTTTAAGCACTAAGAATAAATTTTGATATTTTGGAAACACGGAAATGCATAAAATGGAAACTGAACATTTTGGACTCTTGAACATTTTGAAACTGAACATTTTTGGAAATGATCCAAAATGGAAACACAACATTTTGGAAACTTGAAAATGTAAGAAAAATGGCAAGTTCTGAGCCGATCGAAAATTTTAGGAAACTTAGAAATGATGCGAAATGTCAAATTTTAAAGTTTAAAATAGGAAATAAGGGTAAGATGGCCTTAAAAGAAAAAGTTGGTAAAGTTTGACACACAAACAAAGCTTGGAAAAGTGGCTCGAAGATGTCACTTAGGGCCTATGGAAATGGCGCCACATGCGAGGTGTTGGGCTTGAGTTCGAGTCACTTAGGAAGAAAATAAAGGGAGTTTTATTTTTGCTTCCAAGGCTAAGGGTGGATGGCACAAGCCTTCTAGAAAGGAGGTGTTTTAATTCCATAAATATGTGATTAATAAGTGATAAATAAGGATTTTAAATTTGGATTATTTGAGGAGATAATTGATGGATTAAAAGCTTTTATTTTTAGATAAAGGAGATAATATTATCTTAAGGGAGAGTGGTGGCCAAGTCAAGGACTCTTGGCCTAGCAATCGGCTAAAGAAGGAGAATCAAAGTCTTTTCTCTCATCTTTTCCAAGTTGTGAAAATTCCTAGCTCTCCCCCTCTCTGCAAGTTTTCTTTAAGCAAAATCCATCTCTTCTTCTTCTATTTTCTTCTCCTCTCCTTTGCTATTGTTGAGCCAAAACACTCTTTGATCCCTGATTAAAACTCCATAGTCGAAACTCTGTGACTCTAGGCAAGGAAGCAATCGATCAAAGCATTAAAGGTAAGGCTAAGCATTAATCAAGTTCTTTCTTTTTCTATTTGCCGAAAGAGAAGGGTCTAATCCCTATTTTTGTCTTATGGTCGAATCTATAAGGATCTCTCGTGTTCTTTTTACAACGATTGAATACAAGGAGGAATCTTTCGAGAAATCCGAGGATCTAAGGTAAGATAAATATATTTGGTTAAAGGTTATGATTTATATGTTAAATTAAATTTAACGTATGATGCTAGGGATGTCGATCTTTATAAGGCAAGGAATCCTTTTGATTTGGAATTTGTAAGGTAGGTGATATTCGGCCAAGGCTTGTTTTTTTGATATTTAGGATTATTTCCCATTATTTCAAAAGCGGAAGCGACATGGTTACATGGCTAGTGTTAGCCGATTTCAAGGAAAAGGAATACTAGCAATTTTGGGACTTGATTTGAGACATCCAAATTCGCAAACAAGGTAAGTAATACAAATCCTACTAGGATTTGGTTTTCTTTAAGCCAAATAGGTTTGTTAATATGCTTTAATGATTGGTAGAATATAGGAGTTAAAAATCTAGATCGGTAGATCGTTCTTCGGGATCTCAAGGAATCCAATAAGCGAATCAGGTGTGTACCCATACTAATCTTCAATAAATTATATGGCAATTATTAACTATATGAATATGCATAAGAATGTGAATGTGGTTAAGTACCATAAATGTGGTAAGAAGTACTGTGCACGTTTCCTACTTACGATAGGATTACGAATATGATATATTATGAACATGTGAATAGGAACATGAATGAGAAATATGTATGTTATATAATTTATGGGGCATTCGGGATCTATGTGAAAGGGGAAGAAGGTGTTGACTTCGGTCTCACCAACGGAATATGGTGACTACGGTCACAAAATTTGAATATGGTAACCGGTTACATTATCTCGAATTTGGTAACCGGTTACATTACTTGAATATGGTGTCTAATGACACAAATGATATGGGCGATGAGCACGCCGTCATTTATGTGATTGCCTTCGATGGTGTGTAGCGGATGGAGGTTGACTTAGTAGTCCCCATTGTGTATTTGGCGAGTGCACGGGTGGTGTGTAGCGAATGGACAAATAGGCTTGGGTTTGGGTTGCATCATCATTTATTTTATATGAATATGAATTTGATATGAACATGTATGCCTTATTTGTTGAATGTTAGTCTTGTGTGCACATTGAGTCTGTTGACTCACCCATTTGTGGGAACTATTTTCGGGTGATGAACAAGGATTGAGCAGGGACGATGAACCTTGAGGTGGCCATGTTTCATTTGAAGATTTGATTTGATTTGGACTTTATTTCTTTTCATTACATTTAATTTTATTATTTTTTGGGTTTACTTAATGTAATAAGGCCATAAGGCCCAAGTGGATTTCTTTATTTTTGCTTTACATTTAAATATTGTGCTAAGAACCATTTTGGATGTAAGTAAGTACAAAATTTATTTCTTTAAAATGAACCTAAAATTATTTTGTCACTTTACTTAAATTGGATTTACAAGATTAATTAAATGGGTTTCCAATCTAAGCCCAACTCAAAATAATAGTTTTCTAAAATTTTACAAATTTTCTCTAAATGTGAAAATTTTGAAATCGGTTTACTTTAGGAACATACCAGATCCGGTTCAGGCTCGTGGGCCGGGTGTGGGGTGTTTCAAGGTTAATCTTGTAATATAGCATCCACTAACTTAAAAATGGGTTATTTACCCATTTAACACCTCACATTAAAAAGCCATCATCATTCTAGCACTTTACACTATAGCATGCAACTTTTACACTTTACGCGATTTAATCCTTTTTGTTTAATCGAACACGCAAACGATTAAATTTTTCCACGAAACCTTCACACACCTAATTTTACATATAATAAACACAAAATATAATATTTAAATATTTCTCAGACTCGAATTCATGGTCCGAAACCACCATTCCGATTAGGGTCAAATTCAGACTGTTACATCGGTAGCAGAGTACGAAGCGAAATTTTTGCGGTTGAGCCGATACGCCAGAGGGATCGTGGCTACTGATTATGAGAGGTGTGTTAGATTTGAGGATGGGCTGTAGGATGAGCTGCGGGTGTTGATTGCTCCGCAGAGAGAAAGGGACTTCGCCATTCTAGTGGAGAAGGCTCGGATAGCCGAGGAGGTCAAGAGGGCCGAGAGGTAGAATAGAGATAGGGATAGGAACTGGGATAAGAGGAGTTTTGGACCGTCAAAATCATCTGGGGATTTTTGAAAAAGACCAAGGATTGAGAATTCTGTTCATGCACCTGTACCAGTTGCTGAGAATCGGAGTCGTCCATGCGTTCGGTGTGGAAGAGCTCATGCAGGAGAGTGCTGGGGAAATAGTAAGGAATGTTTTCGGTGTAGGTCCAAGGCTCATTTGGTTAGGAATTGTCCTCAGGAGATTGGTAGGACTTGGACAGTAGGCTAGGGTTATGTGCAGCCAGGCAGAGGTGGTCAGCAGGCGACAAGGGGTCATGGTTTGAACCATGAAGAAAATGGTTCCAGCCGAGGTCGTGGAGCACCGTGAAAGTCTTGAGGGTGTGGATGCGAAATAGCTGTGTCTGGTATATATGAGTTCCTTTGGAGGGAGGATAGTGATGCGCCAGATGTGAACATGGGTACATTCTTTATTGCTGGATTACCTTTACAACTTTAATGGATATTGGGTAAAGTATCTTGAACCTTGAGTGTGAACTTAGAGACTGTGCCTAGGAAGTATATTAGATTCATTAAGATCAGAGTGCGCAGCAAGAGTGTAGTGTGGTGAGTTAGGGTGTACGACTGTTAGTTAGTTGGTAATTTTGGGGTGGAAATTATTTTTAAGGAGGGTAGAACTGCAATATCCGGGATTTAAGGGTTATGCATTTTAATTTATAATTCATGTGATAGTATGCTTTAGGTGTGGTTTGAATGGGTTTTAGGGGTTTTGGGAACCCTAGGATGTAGGAGAATGCCTTAGAAAAATATTGGGTTTTAAGTCTTAAAGGGGAACTAGGCAAATGAGGTCTTAAGAAAATATGTAGGGGAAATTGGACATAAGAATTTGGCTTGGAAAAGTGGCAAGGAGTGTCACCTAAAGTGCAGAGAAGGTTGCGTCAACAAGGGGTTCCTGGGGAGGAGGTTCGAGTCATGCTAATAACAAGGGAGTGTTGTTTTATTTTATTTTTTTTGCCTCAAGAGAGGGGGGAAGTGTTGGACAGCATTGGGACACTATGTGGATGAGCTTTTGGCTTAGTCAAACTCATTTGAAATTCGGCTAAAGAGAGTGGATGAAGGCTGGACTCATTCAAATTCTTTGAATGAGAGGTAGAGAGGAGAAATAGGAGAAAAAGGTGAGATTAGATAGGGGAAAGGGAGTTGGCCGAATGTGGGTCTTTAGAGGGGTCATAATTCGGTCATATAAGGGGGGTGATCATCTTTTGATATTTCTTTTCTTCCTTAATCTCCTTTGTGTCGAAAATTGTTTCTCTCATCTCAATCAATTTGTTTTCTCTTCAATTGACCAAGCCGAAATTGTGAGTACCTATTCTTTTCTTTTCTCCCTTTTTGCTATTCACTTTTAAAAGCTGAAATACTCTTTGTGTTAGCCAAAATCTTTCTTATTATTTTTCAAAAGCGAAACTTTGATCTAGTTCTCTCCTTGGCCGAATACTCTGACTATAAACTCTCTTCTGTTGCGATTTCTCTCTTCATCCTTAAGGTGCCGAAACCCATCTCTACCTTGGTTCTCAAAAGCTGATTCTCTAAGGAGGTGCTGTCGACTACTTTCTTTTAGTCTCTACTAGCAAGCGTTGGTGGTAAGTAATCTCTTCTTTAGCAATCGGTTTTACCTCTTCTTCATTGGTGTGCCGAAATCAATGGTTAGGCCTTAGTTTTTAGGGATGGCCGAATACACTTAGTGCTATAATCTCGTGTTCTTGTATGTAGTCAGCATGAAGCAGCATTAAAGGAGTCTCTTGGGTTCGACTACTCAAGGTAAGGAGTGTTGATATTCGGCCAAAGGCCATATTATGAGTTTTTAAGTGATGACCGATTCTGACTATGGTCTTTTAGGGGCAAATCGACAGTGGTAAAAGCGAAGTCTTGGGATTCGGATCTTTTTGGTAAGAGTGCTTAACTTGTAGATTTTATTCATATAAGACCTCATATGTAGTTGACCGTGTTTCCTGATTAAGTGTTGATTCGATTGATGCAAGTACCAGTCAAGGGGAGAAAGGGGTAGCCCTATCCCTAAGTTTAAGAAGGATCGATCTACTTTGACAGGATTGGCCACGGGGTGTGGGCGGTGTCGGAAACAGAGCGAGGTGATAGCTATAGTTTCGATTAGTGACAGCGTCGGTATTGAGAGTGTGATTCTTCAGGTTATCAGGTGTGTGATTAATTCACGATTTCCCTGTTATATAAATGTTGGAATGTGTTATATATGTGATGACTAATGCGGTTGCAATAATGAGATGAATACCTTTAGGGGGTATGTCGATAATCATGTCAGTGTTAAATGTCGATAAAGTTGTGGTTATTATTGTATATGTGTTGTATGCCTGATTAACATGTTCATGCGCTATTTTATCATATCATTATCGTATGTTGCATAAGCATGGGGAGGGATTTGTATATATGAAAGAAGGACAGGGTGTACATTTATGTACGTGGTTTAGTGATGGCTACGAGCCTCACGTGGATTGATGATTGGCTCTGTGCCTCATTGTGGTTGGTATCGGCTATGTGCCATATCGTGGTTGGTGATGGCTATGTGCCTCATCGTGGTTTGATGCTAGCTACGAGCTACATCGTGGATTGACGTTGACTGAGGTCGCATTGTGGATTATATTGTGATTTATTTCACGTGGGCCAGTGGCTTAACCACTTGGTGGATGGCATTGATTGCCAAATTGGTGTGTAGAGGTTGGAGGGTTGATTTAGTAATCCCCTGGTGTGTGGTGGCTGGATACGGGGGTGTGTGGAGGATGGACCCTAGGTTGGGTTGGGTGCATTTTGCATCATTATCTTATATGTGGATTTGTGTGGATATGGGCTAGGCCCATGAGAGGAAATCCGTGGATTAATTACACACTGAGTCGGTTTGACTCACCCAATTTTTACCAAACAATGCAGGTGATTCGCGAATCTTGGACCGGGCTGGAGTGGATATGAGGTGGCCATGCAGAAGATGTTTTTTTAATTATTTCATGCACTTTATATCTTTAGTACTTTTGGATAAATATTTATTGTAATAAGGGTCACTTAAAGTATTTGGGGATTTTTATTATGTTTAAGTTGGATCGACGATCGAGATGATATTTGGGAATGTTTTATTTTTGAAAGCGATTTACATCTTCAAAACTTATATTAAAGTTTTAAATCCAAAAATTTGTAGCAACACAATTTTACTTAGAATATTAAATATACAATGTTTAATAAATGACAAATTTTTTTTTATGTTTTCACCCTTATGTCAAATTCTTTCCAAACTTTTTCCTCTGTAGCATTCTAAATTCGGCCGTGGTGTTTGGGCCGGGTTTGGGGTGTTACACTACAAGGGAGGTGATGGCCGAAAATCCATCACCTAGAGGAGTGTAAAAATCGGCTACTGCATGGCAAAGGGGGTCCCGAATTTTCCCTCTCATTTAGCTTGAATTTTAATTAATTAGGAAGGGCGTTTTGGTTTTATACATGAGGTGTTAAAATATCTATAAATAGGGGGGATAGCTCCTTGATTCTGACATTGAAAACCCTAATTTCTTCTTCCATTGTGCCGAAATTCCTTAGCCTCTCCCTCTCCAATTTCTTTTCTTCAATTTCTTCAAAAGCCGAAACCTCTTCTCCACTTTTTTTCCCTTTGTGCCAATTTCTCTAAAAAGCCGAAGCCTTCATATTTTTTTTCATTTATTCATCCTATTTGAGAATTAGTTCAATTCTTCTGGCATTTAAAACTTTCCTTTGGCATTGTCGAATCTCCTTTCCAAGTGCTAACCGAATTCCCTATACTAAGGTAAGTGCCGATTTCTGTTAGATCTCGTATTCTATTTCGATTCTTAAAAGGCAAAAGCCAAAAAATTAACAGTTTAATGATTCTATTTTGGGCGGCAATTCAGGATTTGAAGGATGCTTGGTCAATTACATCTAAAAGCCGAAAATAGCTAGTCTCCACTTTTGGGATTTTTAAGGTAAGAAGATTTCCCTAGATTTCTATTAGATTTGTTCATTGTATACAAGATCTTAACGTTATGATGAGGATTAACGATCAAATATTGTGATAGTAGTTCGATAAGGACTTGTGATGGAATTGAAAATGGATCGAGCAAAGGAGAGAATCCTAAGTTTAAGAAACGAGCGAGATCGCCATTCGTGATTGGCCACTTGGTTGTGGACCGCTTCGAACAACACCTTAGGCGGATAGCGATGAGTGTCGACTAAGGATAGCGTTGACATAGAAAGCATCGTCTTATTGGTAATCGGTGTGTAGATCTCTAACACACTAATAAACTGTATGTATGACTATATATATGTTATGGGCTTAAAAGCGGAATGAGGTTTGTATAGGCAATCGAATGGAACCCAAAAAGGGTTAGGCAAGGATGCTAGTGCGTAAACATAGAACTCCCTATGTGTATTGGAAAATATATATAAGCGCATGATGTTTTCTTTATGTGTATGCATGGGGTGGGAATATGATATTGAAGGGAAGTGCATGATAGGTCACTTGGTGATCGGTGGTGGAAATCCACATATACAAATGTTAGGTCACATAGTGATCGGTGGCTATGCCACATTCAATGATTCTAATTAATAGGAATAGGCGATCACTATGCGTTTTGGTGTGTAGCGAATGGAGGGTTGATTGTAGAAATCCCCATGGTGTGATGGTTGGTGCGGGTTGGTGTGTAGAGGATGGAAACCTAGGATGGGTTGGGTTATTCATTATTTATGATTTACCATGTGATTATGATTGTTACCTTCATATATGGGCGGGGCCCATAATGTGTTTAATGGGCTCGGGCCATTGTGTGTTTTGAGATTTATACTGAGTCTTGGTGACTCACGCTTTCCTTTTCTCTACTCTTCCGGATGAGCGGTAGATCGTGGACATGGGGCGAGAGACCAGGCAGGGGCCATCAAGTTTTATTTCTACAAATTATTTTGGGGTTTCTTTAAATTTTATTTTATTTTATTTGGGAATATTTATGTAATAAGGCCCTAGTTTTATTCAACTAAGAAGTTTTCAATGTTATGCAACTTATGAATTTATGACAAGGTTTATTTATACGTAATAATAATACAAAGATGTTTATTTCAAAAGTCACTTTTTATTCAAATTTTAAATAATTAACTTGTGTTTTCAAAATCCGATAAAGTGTTATGTGTTCCATAACACGCCAGATCTAGTCGAAACGCATGGACCGGGTTTGGGGTGTTACATTTTGGTATCAGAGCCCAGTTCAAAACTCGGGCTATGAAATGGGCCTAGAGGTGTTTTGGGAAAAATTTTTTTAGAAAAATGTCTGGTTTGAGGATATGGCTTTCGAGTCTACCGGCACCCGATCCACGCAGGTAAGTATTCTGAACTCTCTGTGTGTTATATATCTATGTGGGCTTGATGGGCTTTATGGGACGTAGACTAATTAGATCTAGAACTTGATGGACTCTAGGCTTAGCTGAAACAACTTCTTAAATTTCATAACACTTAACCTCACTAAACAAAACCCATGAACGAGTCGCAAGACTAGGGTGTGGCAACAGGCATACGCATGTCTATGAATAGATCCGGAGGAGCTTGGTATTTAAGCAGTCCGAGTGACTCACCTCCTTTTCGCTGGAATCTTACCTGGTGCGTAGTGACTATTCATCTTAGCCGCGAGGACTTGTTGATGGGCCAAACCTATAATTAAAACTCGAAAGGGACCAGCCACCCTATTTTGCAAACAAAAACCCCTAAGTTTTGTAAATTTCCAAAGAAATACACTTGATTTGTGAAAATTTCTAACCAACAGTGAATTTGTAAAATGCCTATGTTTTGAAAATTTACCCAAAAATCGTATGTTTACAAGAGTAACTAGATTTTTTTCAAAATATCCCTTCGAAAAAAATAATAAAAAAATGCAACGACAACAACAACATCAAAATATCCCTGATTTGAAAAATTATTGAAATACCCCTGGATGTCAAAATTACTGAAATACCCCCGAATCTCAAAAATTACCGAATTATCTCCAGATTGTAAAATTACTAAAATGCCCTTATTTTACAAAATCACCAAGGAACCTTATTTTGGAAAATTACAAAAATACCCCTATAGGATAAAATTACGAAAATACCCTTGGGTAGTGAAACAACGAAAACACCCTTAGGTGATGAATGTATGTGTTTCTTAAAGGATACGAACTTGAGACTGAATTGTGAATACGAATTCGAAAGAACTACTCTTAAAACTATTATTCATAAGCCTGTTCGTGGTTAATCAGTGGAATAAAACTACTAATTCATAAAAATTCTAATCAGATAAACGTGAAGCGGTAGAATGAGTATAAGGGGTCGAGGACGTCCGCCACGTGGTCGTGGTAGGGGTAGGATAACTCTTTCAGAACCAGTTGGATCTGGCCACGGGTCAGGAAATGAAATGCCAGCTGAAGAGGTCGAATGTCAGGATCAGACGGCCGGAGATGATGTTGTATCTCAGGCGATGTTGAGGGTTTTAGAGAGGGTTGCTGGAGTAGGCATGGGCATAGGATCCCAAAAATCTGTGGCGAAAGCGGCTTAGGGACAATAGGGCAGAAGTGTTTAGAGGAATTTCTTGTGTAGCCCCAAGTTCAGCTGAGTATTGGCTGGGGGTGGTAGAACGCATAATGGATGATTTAGACTTTATGGAAGAGGAGAAGTTGAAAGGAATTATATCTCTTCTACGGGATGAAGCCTACCAATGGTGGCTTACGGTTAAGGATGGAACAGTGGCTGACCGTATTACCTGGAATATCTTTAAAACAGCATTTTGGAATAAGTATATTGGATCAAGTTATGTGGATGCGTAGTGCAGAGCATTTCTGAATCTGGTGCAAGGGAGTAGGTCAGTGGCTGGGTATGAAGCTAAATTTTTACGTCTTAGCCGTTTTGCTCATGGGATGGTAGCCACGGAGCATGAACGATGTGTTAGGTTTGAAGATGGCCTGAGGGATGATTTGCATGTTTTGATAGCCCCATAGCGGGAGAGAGAATTTGTTGTGCTTGTGGAAAAGGCTAAGATAGCTGAGGAGATAAAGTGGACTGAGAAATTAAATCGGGATAGAGATAGGAGTGGAAGTAAGAGGAATTTTAAATCATCAGGGGCAGTTGGGCAAACTTAGAAAAGACTTAGGCCAGACGGGCTGAAACAGGATGAGAGACTGGCTGCTATACAAAAGTGTGCTCGATGTGGTAAGTTCCATACCGGTAAGTGTTGGGCAGGCACTGGGAAGTGTTTTAGGTGTGGATCTACGGACCACCAAGTTAGAAAGCGTCCCTGACAATGGGGCGATGAAGGGCCCTGACTCAAGAGAATGCATCATTTGGGAAGAGGAGGTCAACAACCACCAGGGCCGTGGTCAAGTCAATGGTGGCAATGGCACAAGACATGGTCGTGGAGGTGCGAGCTATCTTTGGCGAGGCGACCGACCTTGGTCTATGCAAAGCACGTTGCCAAGGGGACGAGGACGCTCTAGATATGAATATCGGTGCGTACCCTACCATAGCATACTAAGTGTTTATTTTGGCTTTAGAATAAGAGTGCGCAGTGAAAGCATAGTAGTGAGACTTAGGTAGTTTGATTACTAGTTAATTGGAAATTTCGAGGACGAAATTTCTTTAAGGGGGGTAGAACTGTAACATCCTAAATTTATGGGCCTATGCATTTAGTGTGGGGATATGTTTAATTTGTCAATTTAAGTGATAGGAGTTCAAAATTGGGCTTAGGATTAGGCAAAGGCCTTGATTGAATTCTTTTAAGGTGGCGTCATTAACAATAAAAGAGGCCCAAGTTTTGGCATAAGGAGCCCATGTTTTTAGGGCCATTTTTGGCACCTAAAATGAAGCAAGGAGTGACACCACACAAGGAGTTAAGGGCCCAAAATTTAAGCTTAATAAAGCCCAAATCTTTTAATTTAAGTGAGTTAAATTTAGGCATTAAGATTTGATAAGGTGGACGGCTACAAGGCTAAAAAATAGGAAGATTTAGATGGATTTTATAATTGATAAAATAGTAGATAAAAAGGAGAAAAGTTAGGAGCTTATCTACAAGGGAGGTGATGGCCCAAAATCCATCATCTAGAGGAGTGTATAAATCAGCTACTGCATGGCAAAGGGGGTGCCAAATTTTCCCTCTCATTTAGCTTGAATTTTAATTAATTAGGAAGGGCATTTTGGTTTTATACATAAGATGTCGAAATATCTATAAATAGGGGGGATAGCTCCTTGATTCTGACATTGAAAACCCTAATTTCTTCTCCCATTGTGCCAGAATTCCTTAGCCTCTCCCTCTCCAATTTCTTTTTTTTCAATTTCTTCAAAAGCCGAAACCTCTTCTCCACTTTTTTTCCCTTTGTGCCGATTTCTCTAAAAAGCTGAAGCCTCCATATTTTTTTTCTTTTATTCATCCTATTTGAGAATCAGTTCTATTCTTCTGGCATTTAAAACTTTCCTTTGGCATTGTCGAATCTTCTTTCCAAGTGTTAGCCGAATTCCCTATACTAAGGTAAGTACCGATTTCTGTTAGATATCATATTCTATTTCGGTTCTTAAAAGGAAAAAGTCAAAAATTAACAGTTTAATGGGTCTATGTTGGGCGACAATTCAGGATTTGAAGGAAGCTTGGTCAATTAGATCTAAAAGCCAAAAATAGCTAGTCTCCACTTTCGGGATTTTTAAGGTAAGAAGATTTCCCTAGATTTCTATTAGATTTGTTCATTGTATACAATATCTTTGTAACACCCCAAACTTGATCAACACACCACGACCGAATCTGGCATGTTATGGGGTGAGAATGTTAGAATAAACCAGTTTCAATTAAATTTTATCGAAAACTCTTTTATCGTTCTTTTAAAAAAACTCTATATAAGGGGATGTTAAAAACCTTTTTGTGTTGCTTAAAAAAAATCTAGGGAGCTCATGCTTGAAAATCCGTTTGTTGTTACTAGTTGTTGAAAATTTAGATTTGAAATCATCTTTGTTAACTTTGTCATTACAATGTCACCCAATGGTAACGTTGAAAAACCCGATATAGAGTATAATTTTGTAAACTTCAATTTAATACTGGTTAATAAAGCAAATCAAGTTGTAAATCATATGTATGAGATATTTAACATATAACCTAGAAATAAAAACCCAAACCAATACTTAGCGGCCTTATTACAAACCTATAACCAAATTGATGTAAATAAATAAAACTAAAATAGTAACTTAATAATCAAAACCCAAACTAGCATGCATGGCGCCTCGAGTCCTCCTCGGCTCCATATCCACAATCTACGCCTCATCTGCAAAATATAATGGAAGGGATGAGTCACCAAGACTCAGTGTATAAATCCCCAACCCGATAGTACAAGCACTTACACAAATCATTAGTATAACATGCAAATCATGCAACCCATAACCTAACCATCCGATCTCCTTTATCTACCCTGTGTGGTCAAAACCACTGGTGGTCAAAACCACTGGTGACCATAGTCACAAATCATATAAGTGTGGTCAAAACCACTGGTGACCGTAGTCACAAATCATATGGTGGGGCCAACCTACTGTGTGGTCAAAACCACTGATGACAATCCCGTAATCAACATGTGGGGCCAACCCACTGTGGTACCAAACCACTGGGACGAGTCAAAATATGCATATGTGGTCAAAACCACTGGTGGTCAAAACCACTGAGACTTAGTCACAAATTATAACATCAAAGACGGGGCCAACCCGTCGTGTGGTCAAAACCACTAGTGACAGTACAAAATAATTCCTTTCCCCTCCTCTCAACAATCCCACCATCATGTCCATATCCATCGTGGCATAATAACATATAATGATGAAAATAACATATGGCATAACTTTAGATATTGACATGATAGCATATAACAAGATCCATAATCAGGGGACTTACTCGGAGTTCATGGTCATGCCCACAAGGCATAACTATCAGTTTTAATGGCTATAACAGAAACACAATAAACATGTCAAACTAACAAAGTGTGTAAGTGTTACACACCTGACTATTTGTAGATCTAAACGAAGTCCCAAAACGTTAGCCTTCACTCTACCTTACAATTGGCCAACACACACTTTTAAGATTAAAGCCATTTGGCTAATCACCAAAATCCCAAAGATGTGTCATACAAAGGTACACTCACCTTAACACCGATTTGGTTTCCAACCAAATCCCGAAGCTACACGAAAAACCTCCCTTTACAATCGGCTAAGCCCTAACATAAAGATAATCAGTCTTCAGCTTTTGAAAAAATAAGATCCAAATCCAAAACGCCAAAAACCCTTACCTTAATCAGCAACCAAATCTCAAAAATCCATTGTATTCGGCTACTCTCCTCCCTACAATCGGCTTTAACACATCATTAGGAATCTAAAGGCCATTCGGCCATATCATAAATCCCGGAACCAAAAGAGATTGTTACCACTTACCTTTCTGACAGTTCCAACCACCAAGCACCAATGTTCGACACCTCTAAGTAACCTTAAAGGTTTCGGCTACCAACATGAAACAAGAATGAAGTTCCGAATACAGATCTTTAATAAAAGATTGGATAGAAGAGAAGCCACTTACCAAAATATTTGGCTCTTCAAAGAGGATTAGAACACGTGAGAAGAGAAGGGAATGAGGCTAAGGGTATTCGGCCAAAATACTAGATGAAAATAAAAGAGAAACAACAAGGCTTTCGGCTTTTGAAGATGGAAGAGATGGAGAGGAAATAGACCCAAGATTCGACAAAGAAAAAGAAAGAACTTTCGGTACAAGAGACTTAAAAGAAGAAAAAGATATTGACTAGAGAATAGGTGTTGGTTTTGGCATAACAGAGAATGAAGAGAAAAGAATGTGGTTGATGGGGTTTTGGAAAAAGTGTGAGAGAAAAGAAAAGAAGTTAATGGGGAGAGGGAGATTCGGCTAGATCCTAAGAGTCAAATGGTGCAACAAAAGAAGAAATTAGCTAGCCTAAAAGGGGGGTTTCAGCTTAGCTCCCAATCGAATGCTCTATGGCATAAGCTACCCGAAAATGTCACTAGAAATTTTGGCACACCCTCCCCTAGTCTCCCAACTGATTACTCTTTTTCAAACAAGAGTCCAGATTTTGGAAATCTCCCTGAATCACTCCTGGCCAACCATTCAAATAAGTTTGAATCTCACAAGCTCCTAAATTCTCTCTTCTCCACCAGTTTAATTTGACAGAGTTTGAGCTGAGCACAACTCCTCCCTCCTTGGTGTTAAAATAATAAGCAGAAAATGAGATTTTTGCTGCTCGAACCTGAGCTCTCCTTCCCTGCCTGTGGCGTCACCAACCAAGCACCTTAGTGGTGCCTCCCTTGCCACTTTGCCACTAGGTTGTTTGTATCACAACCTTCTAATATATTCTTTTAACCAATAACTCCCTTATCTCCCTATTCCTAAGTGCCAAAATGAAAATTTTAGCCATGACTCAGGCCTAACCCGAGGTCATGCCTAGGCCCCAAAACATGCTAAACTAGCACAGTAAGCATATCGTCACATGCAAACACACAAAATGTAGAAACCCCACTTTAAGGATGTTACAATCTTAACGTTATGATGAGGATTAACGATCAAATATTGTGATAGTAGTTCTAATAAGGACTTGTGATGGAATTGAATATGGATCAGGCAAAGGAAAGAATCCCTAAGTTTAAGAAACAAGCAGTATCTTCCATTCGAGATTGGCCACTTGGTTGTGGATCGGCTTCTGAACAACACCTTAGGCAGATAGTAGTAGTGTCGACTAAGGATAGCGCCGACATAGAAATCATCGTCTTATCGGTAATCAGGTGTGTAGATCTCTAACACACTAATAAACTGCATGTATGACTATATATATGTTATGGGCTTAAAAACCAGAATGAGGCTATATAGACAGTCGAATGGAACCCAAAAAGGGTTAGGCAAGGATGCTAGGTACGTAAACATAGAACTCCCTATGTGTATCGAAAAATATATATGACTGAATAATGTTTTCTTTATGTGTATGCATGGGGTGGGAATATGATATTGAAGGGGAAGTGCATGATAGGTCACTTGGTGATCGGTGGTGGAAATCCCACATATACAAATGTTAGGTCACACAGTGATTGGTGGCTATGCCACACATTCAATGATTCCTAATTAATAGGAATAGGCAGTGCGACTATCGTTTTGGTGTGTAGCGGATGGAAGGTTGATTGTAGAAATCCCCAAGGTGTGATGGTTGGTACGGGTTGGTGTGTAGAGGATGGAAACCTAGGATGGGTTGGGTTATTCATTATTTATCATTTGCCATGTGATTATGATTTTTACCTTCATGTATGGCCCAAGGCCCATAATGTGTTTGTGGGCTCGGGTCATTGTGTTTTGAGATTTATACATTGAGTCTTGGTGACTCACGCTTTCCTTTTCTCTACTCTTCCGGATGAGCAATAAATCGTGGACATGAGAGCCGAGACGGACCCAAGGGGCATCGAGTTTTATTTCTACAAATTATTTTGGGGTTTCTTTAAATTTTATTTTATTTTATTTGGGAATATTTATGTAATAAGGCCCTAGTTTTATTCAACTAAGAAGTTTTCAATGTTATGCAACTTATGAATTTATGACAAGGTTTATTTATACGTAATAATAATACAAAGAGGTTTATTTCCAAAAGTCACTTCTTTATTCAAATTTTAAATAATTAACTTGTGTTTTCAAAATCGATAAAGTGTTATGTGTTCCATAACACGCCAGATCTGGTCGAAACGCATGGGCTGAGTTTGGGGTGTTACATATTCATACATCATAAGCATGTGCATATAATCACAAGGTCATTCTCATAGGTATAACTTACTCGTTTACATTCTTACTAGAATTCGATCACATATCAAGCACATTGCTAATACATACATATACCTGCACTTGATCGTCACATATTCACATTCATTTAAACTTTAGAAATTTTCCCTTTGAGCACATCGAAATATTAACGGATTGTAACAGTCCGAATTTGACCCTAATCGAAATGATGGTTTTGAGACCACGAATCTGAGTCTGAGAAATTTTAAATATTATATTCTATGCTTATTATGTGTGGATTAATGTGTGTGAAAGTTTCATAGAAAAGTTTTATCGTTTAAGTGTTTAATTTAACAAAAATGATTAAATCGCGTAAAGTGTAAAAGTTGCATGCTATAGTGTAAAGTGCTAAAATGATGATGGCTTTTTAATATGAGGTGTTAAATGGGTAAATAATCCATTTCTAAGTTAGTGGGTGGTATATGACAAGATTAACCTTAAGTTTTATATTTTATAATTTTATGTTATAAGGTTAAAATAGTAAATATATTAAAACCATATTATATGTTATTTAAAACATAAAAAAATGAATATGTTCACTCATCTTTCTTGGCCGAATATTGAGAAAAGAAAGGGGAGCTAGGTTCTTTGAAATTTCGGCAACATTCAAGCCAAATTCAAGGTAAATTCTTAGTCGGTTTTTGTAAATTTTTTACATTTTTGAGATCGTTGCTTCGAACAGTAGCTGACCCATGTTAGAATTTTTAAAATTAAGCATGCTTGATGTTTGGCCATTGATATGTTCATGTGGTTTTTGATGTTTGATGATTTTAGATTAAAGATATGTTAAAGATTAGTATGATTTGTATTGGAAGTTTTGGTAAAATTGAGTATTTAGGGCTAATTTGTAAAAATAAATTTTTAGAGAGGCTTATTTGCAAAATAAATGAAAGAAATGGACTTGTATATCCCTATGAGTACCAACCCACCAGTGGTGTTGAGAAATTATGTGTATTTTGGGTTTTATGCAAATAGGACTAAATTGTAAAATGTGAAACATTGGGGGTAAAATGGTAATTTGTCCACTCATGTGTTTTGGGACTAAATTGAAATGAAATGTATTTGAATGAGCTAAATTTCATTGTGTTTAGATCAAGAACAAAAAAAAGATTATTTGGATTGGGGAAGCCAAGATTGTCGTATAATGTGGCGATACATTGTAGTACATTTGTCGAGTAAGTCCTAAGCAAGAATATGTTAAAGAATTATTTATGAATTTAGTAAATGATGAAACTTAAAAATTAAAATCGATAAAGCATAAAAACATGATATATCCGAATGTGGAAGTATGATATTGGATTGAATGTATTTTAATGTGAATAAGTATGTTTGGTTGATATGTGGAAGTAATATGAAGTATATGAGATGTTTGTGACTTTAGCATTAAGTAATGTGTATTGAATGATTAAATGTGTTGATATTCGGGCTTCGAGCCTAGCAGGCCTTGTGCTGGTGATTTATATCAGGCTTTGAGCCTAGCAGGCCTTGTGCCGTTGATTTATATCAGGCTTTGAGCCTAGTAGGCTTTGTGCCGGTGAAATATTTCAAGCTTATTGACTAGCATGCTAAATGCCAGTGTTAAATCTTGGACCTTGAGTCTAGCAGGCCTAGTGTCGGTGTATGCGATTCGGTCTAAGGCCTGGTAGGTTCTATACCGGTGAGTTTCGCGTTCAAACTTCGTTTACATAGTAACAAGGTCATGATGTAATATTCGGGAATTAGGGCTTGTGCATTTTTGCCTAATTGCATGTGCTTGTATGCCAGTGTAAATTATGAAGGTGTTTTATGAATTTTGTGAACTTTAAAGTGTAGAAAATGCCATAGAAATTATTCGATTTTAAGTTTAAAAGAGGGAGCTAAGCCTAAGAGGCCTTAAGAAAACTAGTAGGTGAAATATGACACAAACATGGGCTTGTTTAAGTGGCTTGGAGGCGCCACTTAGGGCCTTAGAGTGTGGCATACAAGCAAGGGAAAGGGCCTAGGTTCGAGTCACAAGGGAAGCAAATAAAAGTTTTATTTTGCTGCAAGGAGGAGAGGTAGTGGACGGCACAAGGACACTTCAAGATAAAGTGAAGATCAAGCTAAAGACTTAAAGATTTAGCTAAGGTGGAGTGAAAAGGGGGATTGAATGGAGAGAGGATGTAGTGGCTGGCCAAGGGACTCTCTTGGTGATTATTTTCAGCTTTGAAGTGTGTTAAGAAGTGTGTGCCGAATTTTAGTTGAAAAGCATCCATCTTTTCTCTCTTTTAGAGCTTTTTCGAATTTCTTCTCACCTTTCCTTCTTATTCTTTTTCTTCTTGCAACCTTTGATCACTTTGAATCTATTTGTTTCTTAATGAACCCTATAAGCCTCTTTTCTCTTTTCTTTGTTTGACACCATAAAGAAACACCATAGCAGAATCTCTGTTGAACCTCCCACTATTTTGTTTCTTCTCCGGTTTTCTTCAAGAAGCCGAATACACTCTTCTGTTTTGTGGCCGAATCTATTTAGAGCCTGTAAAGAGAAAGGTGTCGACATTCTTTTCATCAAGATTCCAATCGGTTTCTAATATTGTGGTAAGGGGTTGTCATTCTATTTGTTTCTCGTTGTTTTATCATATCAAGGAGACTAACTCCCTTTTCTTGTAATGGCCGAATTTATGGAAGGGGTTATCGGGATTTTTGTAGGCTAGCGTTAAAGGTATAGGGATCCTTCGGGATTTGAAGTACTTAAGGTAAGTGACATGTAGTTTCGGCCAAGGGCCATTTTCCATAGGTTTATGCGTAAGCCGATTCTAACAATTGGTTGGCAGGGATTTCGACTACTCAAGGAGCAAGTGATAGTTTCCGACATTTAAATCCACAAGATAAGTGGACATAATAATCGGCCAAGGCTATAGTTAATGTTATAGATCTATTTCTTATGTTTTTTCAAAAGCCGGAAGCTAACCTGTTCAGTGATTGAGTGCTAGCCGATTGCAAGAGGAGTCATCACAAGTTTTCGAGATTTGATTAGTAGTTAAATCGGCAGCAAGGTAAGAAGTGGGTTACGTTAATCCTTCGGGATTTGGCTAGTTAGCCGAATGGCTCTTTGCTAACATGTGTAGGGTTGGCCAAGTGTAGGAACTAAGGATCTAGGATGCTAGATCGGGATTTTTAGAATTTCAGTGAACTCGCTAAATATACCAGGTGTGTACCCCACACTAGCTCTTAATAGATTTAAGGCATCAATTTAATAAATGTGTTTATAATAATGTGACATGTGGCTAACCATGCAATGGTACAAAGTACCCAGGTACGTTTACCCACTCCTACTATGAGCATGATATGATCTGTTATGGCATATATGTGAAACTATAAGAATGTGAATAAGGAATATGACATGGTTAATGCATAATTGTATGACATGGGGCATACATGAAGGGGAAGTGATTTGGTGGTTTTATACCACAATATCTGAATGTGGTGACTTATGTCACGTAATCTGAATGTGGTGACTTATGTCACAAATTATTATCTGGTGGCTATGCCACAATATTTATAAGGGCAATGAGCATGTCGTCTGCAGTGGCTGCCTTCGATGATGTGTAGCGGATGGAGGGTCGACTTAGTAGTCCCCACGGTGTGATGGTTGGTACGGGTGATGTGTAGCGGATGGTTATCTAGGTTTGGGTTCGAGTTTTGCATCATTGATTATATATGTTTATTATGTATGATTTGACATGCCTAAATTGGTTGAGACTTGTGTTGGATGTACACTTGAGTGCACTTGTTGTGGGATTATTTTTCGGTGACACACGGTGATGGACCGGGTCGGTAGGAGCTCAATGGTGGCCATGCTCACTCAAAATTTGTTTAATTTTATAATTTTCCATACTTAAGTATTTTGAATTATTTGGGTTTTGTTTTGATGTAATAAGGCCATAAGTATTGAGCTGTTTATGCATGCATTTCAATTAATTTAGTATGATCGATTATTATCAAATTAAAGTTTAAAGTTAATTTTCTTAAATATAAATATTAAATTTTTGACACCTAATCAACACCGTTATTAATATTGAACCCAACCCAAATCAATGGTTCTTCAAAAACACACAAGATTTTGGCAAAGCCCAAATCAGTTTTGAATGGTTTTTCCCTAGAAGCATGCCAGATCCAGTCAGGGCTTGTGGGCCGGGTTTGGGGTGTTTCACATGATGCAAATATAGCAAGCTTAAGCTATGAAAATGAATTTGTTAATTGAGCAACAAGGTATGTACTTTCACGCTTTAATGCTATGTATATATGTGCTATGATAGTGAGCAAATGGAATGATGAAAGAAATGAGTTATACACTTGGTTGTGAAGTTGTATATGTACAATATATTATGTCATGTGGTTATTAGAAATGCGAAACAAGAGTGTGGTTAAAATGTTCATGTTGGTGTATTTATACACCTAGTTATGTGATTATTTATGTATATTCGGTAATTGATGTATTTAGTAAAGAAGTTAACACTACCAAGTTAAGTAAGGTGGTAATACTTTGTTATGGGGATTTTGTAAATAAGACATATGTTTAATGTCATGAATTAGTTATATCATGCTTGGATGGTTGTGAGTTATAATAATGCTTACGACTTACTAAGCTAGTGAGCTTACTTTGTTTGTGTTCATTGTTTGTTTTATAGACTTTGGTTAAGCTACGGGCTCAGAAGATCATCGAAGAAGTCAACCACACTATCAACTCTTTTGGTACTCATAAACTTAGTTTTTGATTTGAAAGGCATGTATAAGCTAGTCTAAGTTGTAAACCAATGGTATTTTAATCTTGAATATAAGTATAGCCTTGCGAAAATGGCTAATACTTTTGGTTTAAGCTTCACTTAAGTGTTTTGATATAATGGCTTGTACAATTGTTAATGGTTATGTGTTTTAGTCATGTTCTAAGCTTAGATTGGAAGTATATATATATATATATCATGACATATATGTTAAGATGTTGAATTATGGTTCGGTGATGACATTGGAAATGTTTATGTATATGTATATTGGATTGATCTTTGGTGTCTTATTTTTAAGGTCTGAATATGTGGTCAATGAATTGGTTATACTTAGGTATTCAACTAGTTAGATTGCTCATGTGTTTGGTGAGTTAATAATGATATTTATGTAATAATTAGTTCATGTGGCTTTGAGTTGAATGAATGCGAAAATAGGCATTATTTCAGTTGAATGGAATTATATGGAAAATGTGCAGAACTATGATGTATATTTTTGTACTTATATATATATATATATATATATGTATTTGGCTTGTAAGATTTCTTAATTTGATTGAGTGTATGGAATTACAAAACTTGATTTGTGTTATGTGATGAACTGGAAATTTTATAAATGAGAATTTGTATATTCGGCCAAATTGAAAAGTATGTATGTGATGTGTAATAAGTTGCATATATTCGGTTATGTGGAAATAGGTTTCAAGCCATATGAAATTCGGTCTTATTAGGAAGTTATTATGTATTGACATTCGAATTATGCTTATTTAATTAATTTGTGCGAATGGCTTATGTGTTTATAAACTTTATAAATCAAGATCGTTTTGATAAATGAGGTATATGGGATTTTGTATTGTTATGTGATATCATCGTATATATATATATATATATATATCGCATGGTCATTTTGTGTTCATCGATGATTATATTGTATATGAATTGGATTAATGTATTAAGTATGTATTATACATGCGTGATTTGTTTGTTTATGATTAAATTATTTGGTAAAGGTGGTCAACTAAGATTTAATCTATTGAATAGAAGTTTTGATTTACATGGTAATACCGTAACCCTACTCGTGTCAGACGCGGGTTAGGGGTGTTACACGGATTCTCGGAACGCGTTCACATACGTGCCACATATATGTAGCCGAAGCTACCTCTTATCACATTTCACATATATGCTTGTTCTCAAGCTATTCACATTTACATTCTCGTCCGCTCACGAAGGCATCGGTCATACGTAACTACTCGGTCTTGCTCACACAAGCTGTCAGGTATCCGCAACACATGCTGGATTACCCAACCACTGGTAGAACTTATAAGACCAGCACCCGAATCACTTAACATTCATGGATCTTCTCACACAAGCTGTCAGTCAGACGTAGCAACACAGTGCTGCTCACACAAGCTGTCAGGTATTTGCAACATATGCAGGACTACCTAGCCACTGGTAGACGTATAGGACCAGCATTCGGGCATCACATAATCACATAATACACATAGCTCGTTCTCGAGCTATTCACATTTACATTCTCGGGTCTGCTCACATAAGCTGTCGGTCATACGTAATAACTCAGTGCTGCTCACACTAGCTGTCAGGTATCCGCAATATACCATAATACCCAGCCACTAGTAGGATGTACTAGACCAGCACTCGAATTCACTTAGCCGTAATTTTACATAGTTTTCACATTGTCACACTCTGCCATGGTTCGTCCATGGTCTTTTCCGTCAAATTATCATTTAGCACTAAACAGAATAGTTCAACCCTGTGTTTACTTGTTCGAACATTAGTTTCCAATATTCAACAAATAATATGAGTAATTTCATAAATTATTCATCAATCTAACAAATAAACATTAATGTTTACCATACGAACTTACCTCGACTTAAAATGGCGAAAGGGACCGAGTCGTCCAATATTTGTCTTTCCCCCATTCTAAGTTCGAAACTTGTTTTTCTTTATCTAAAATATCACATTTGACTTATTAAGTTATTATACTATTCAATACAGTCCAAAAACCATATTATGGAAAAAATTATATTTTTGCCTCTAAACTTTTTCATATTTACACTTTGGCCTCTAGGCTCATAAAATGATTTTTATTCAAGTTCCTGTATTTTAAGCCTAGCCGAACCATTTTAATAACTACAACAGCAAAAAATTTCGACTAATTCACACTTTTATGACAAATTTCATAAATTTTACAAATTAGTCCTTTTAAGCATTTTTACCGAAAATCACTTAGTAAAAGTTGTTTCTCTAACCATAAACATGCATTTTCTACCATTAAACACAAAAATACACACATATTCATCATGGGCCAAAACCCTAGACTTTAACCATATCTCAAATTAGTGGTAGAAATAGATAGATCTTGTTACGAGGATTTCAAAAGCGTAAACATCATTAAAAACGGGACAAGAACAGACTTACAATCGAGCTTGGAAGCTTGAAAAACCCTAGCCAAGGTTTCCCCTTGTGAAATTCGACCATGGGGTTGAAGATAGACAAAAATTGGCTTTTAATTTTGTTTTTAATTCATTTTAATTACTAAATAACATAAATGCCCCTAACTTAAAAATATTCTATTTCACCTATTTCATGTCCATTTTTGTCCAACAAATTAACCAATGGCCTAATTACCACTTAAGGGCCTCCAATTTAAAATTTCATAGCAATTTGACACATCTAGCTTCTAGAACTCAAGTTTTGCACTTTTTACAATTTAGTCCTTTTGACTAAATTGAGTGCCCAAACGTCGAAATTTTCGAACAAAATTTTCACAAAATCATTCTGTGAAATTGTAAACCATAAAAATATAATAAAAATAAATTTTCTTACATCGAATTTGTGGTCTCGAAACCACTGTTCTGACATGTTGAAATGGTTATACGGAATGAATGGAGGAAGCAGAAGAAGGATCGAATTCAAGTTGTCTGACTCAAAAAGGAAAAATTTGGTTATGATCTGAAAAAATAAATAAAAAAATTCAGTAATAAATAATTTGAAAATAGTAAAAGTGGAAACTTGAGAACAAATAACAAATAAAAATAATAATATAAAAATAAATAAATAGACAAAATTAAAGTGAAAGATGGATTGAATAAACCGATGGTTATGATGGATAGAATGATAAATGTCCAATTGAACCCTTTGAGATATAAATCCTGACAAACTTAATTAATGGATCTAATCAACCATCCAAGAAATAATTATTGGCAGATTGAAGGGCAAAGAATGGATTCCCACAACTCCTTGAAGAAAATCGAGAAGAAAACTACTTCTAAAAACCACAAGAAACAATTCTTGCACAAGAAAAAAACTCCCAGAGTTGAAAACTTTATTAATGAAAACAATTGTCTCCTTAATGAACAATGAAGAAGCCTTTATATAGGCTAGCTAAGTACATCCAAATGAAACTCTAAAGTATACTAAAACTCTAATTAATCTAAACAAGAAGTAGTTTTAAACAAAACTTTCTTGTTAACATAAAACTCCTAAATAACGTAAAATACTTATAATTATAAAAAATTTGTAATAAAAAAATAAAAAAACATAGTAAATACAATATTGGGCTCATGTATAATAAAAATTAAGCCTAGGACCCGAACCCAATATGAAATGCCTAAGCTTATGGGATTGATTAGGGTCATTGTAATGAAATGCTTAAGCTTGTTAACATTCTCTCCATGGGCTTGTCATCATAGATTAAGAGTTTAGGCCCACAAATAAAATTAATCCCTTCTAATTCATCCTTGCTCCAAAATCCATCGTCTTGAAGTGTAACACCCCATACCGGCCTAGAAGTTAGGCCCGAATCGGCGTGTCACATGAAAGTTTTTTCAAAACCATATTTCTTATTGTTAAAACTTGATTGAGAGTTAAAGCCTCTTTGTTAAAACTCAAAACACTTAAGCAATTGTTATCCACTTGAAAGCGTAGTTCCTTTTAAAACCTTATACATTGTAAAGCATATTTAAAATAAACAATTTATGAAAATGTGATGTTTAAAAATATAGTAGCGAAGCATTTTGAAAGCGTTGAAAACGTAGTGTCTTGAAGACGATTATCGTTTTGGAAATTGTATCCCACTTTTAGCAGTTAGAAAACATCATAAATAAATAATAGAAATAATAAGTTAAAATAGAGAGGCCTTATTACAACCCAAATAAAAATATTTAAAAGTAAATAATCAAAAGAAAGCATAAGCAGTGTGTGGTCTTCTCCGAGTCCCCCGCAGCACCGATCTGTCTAAGGTCGAGGATTACCTACAGAGTTAAAAATGGGGTGAGTTTATGAAAACTCAGTGTGTAATCCCCTTACTAGAGTAACAGTCAGTATGCAAAAACAAAAACAAAAACAGTCAGGCCAAAGCCCTTTAACAATAACAGTACAGTCCAGTTCAGAGCATACGTGGGCCAAAGCCCACTATAGTACCATTTGGGTCACAGCCCATAACAGAATCAATTGGGCTTAACCAAACAAAAAACAGAACAATTGGGCCTAAGCTCAGTACAGTGATAGATCTCAAAAACAAATATGCAACAGTATGAGGATGCATCCCACCCCGATCCAGCCAACACACCACCTGTACCAACCCTACACACCATGTAGGGACCAAGTCGACACCCAGCTCTACACACCAATAACGTAGCTGAGCTACTAATATCAACGCAGCAAAGTTGCTTATAACAGTATACGTGGCTGAGCCATTAAAATCAGATTACACAGTGATGCCACTATAATAGTAAAACGTGGCAGAGCCACTAGTACATAGTACTAACGCAGAAGAGCTGCTTGTAACAGTGAACGTGGCCAAGCCACTAAAATCAGTATATGTGGTATGATATATCCGAATGTGGAAGTATGATATTGGATTGAATGTATTTTAATGTGAATAAGTATGTTTGGTTGATATGTGAAAGTAATATGAAGTATATGAGATGTTTGTGACTTTAGCATTAAGTAATGTGTATTGAATGATTAAATGTGTTGATATTCGGGCTTCGAGCCTAGCAGGCCTTGTGCTGGTGATTTATATCAGGCTTTGAGCCTAGCAGGCCTTGTGCCGGTGATTTATATCAGGCTTCGAGCCTAGCAGGCTTTGTGCCGGTGAAATATTTCAGGTTTATTGCCTAGCATGCTAAATACCGGTGTTAAATCTCGGACCTTGAGTCTAGTAGGCCTAGTGCCGGTGTGTACAATTTGGTCTAAGGCCTGGTAGGTTCTATACCGGTGAGTTTCACGTACGAACTTTGTTTACATAGTAACAAGGTCATGAAGCAAATATAGTAAGCTTAAGCTTTGAAAATGAATTTGTCAATTGAGCAACAAGGTATGTACTTTCACGCTTTAATGCTATGTATATATGTGCTATGATAGTGAGCAAATGGAATGATGAAAGAAATGAGGTATACACTTGGTTGTGAAGTTGTATATGTACAATATATTATGTCATGTGGTTATTAGAAATGCGGAACATGAGTGTGGTTAAAATGTTCATGTTGGTGTATTTATACTCCTAGTTATGTGATTATTTATGTATATTTCGCAATTGATGTATTTAGTAAAGAAGTTAACACCACCAAGTTAAGTAAGGTGGTGATACTTTGTTATGGGGATTTTGTAAATAAGACATATATGTTTAATGTCATGAATTAGTTATATCATGCTTGGATGGTTGTGAGTTATAATAATGCTTAAGACTTACTAAGCTAGTGAGCTTACTTTGTTTGTGTTCATTGTTTGTTTTATAGACTTTGGTTAAGCTACGGGCTCAAAGATCATCGAAGAAGTCAACCACACTATCAACTCTTTTGGTACTCATAAACTTTGTTTTTGATTTGAAAGGCATGTATAAGCTAGTCTAAGTTGTAAACCAATGGTATTTTAATCTTGTATATAAGTATAGCCTTGCGAAAATGGCTAATACTTTTGGGTTAAGCTTCACTTATGTGTTTTGATATAATGGCTTGTACAATTGTTAATGGTTATGTGTTTTAGTCATGTTCTAAGCTTAGATTGGAAGTATATATATATCATGACATATATGTTAAGATGTTGAATTATGGTTCGGTGATGACATTGGAAATGTTTATGTATATGTATATTGGATTGATCTTTGGAGTCTTATTTTTAAGGTCCGAATATGTGGTCAATGAATTGGTTATACTTAGGTATTTGGCTAGTTAGATTGCTCATGTGTTTGGTGAGTTAATAATGATATTTATGTAATAATTAGTTCATGCGGCTTTGAGTTGAATGAATGCGAAAATAGGCATTATTTCAGTTGAATGGAATTATATGGAAAATGTGCAGAGCTATGATGTATATTTTTGTACTTATATATATATATATATGTGTATTTGGCTTGTAAGATTTCTTAATTTGATTGAGTGTATGGAATTACAAAACTTGATTTGTGTTATGTGATGAACTGGAAATTTTATAAATGAGAATTTGTATATTCTACCAAATTGAAAAGTATGTATGTGATGTGTAATAAGTTGCATATATTCGGTTATGTAGAAATAGGTTTCAAGCCATATGAAATTCGGTCTTATTAGGAAGTTATTATGTATTGACATTGAATTATGTTTATTTAATTAATTTGTGCGAGTGGCTTATGTGTTTATAAACTTTATAAATCAAGATCGTTTTGATAAATGAGGTATATGGGATTTTGTATTGTTATGTGATATCATCGTAATATATATATTTCGCATGGTCATTTTGTGTTCATCGATGATTATATTGTATATGATTTGGATTAATGTATTAAGTATGTATTATACATGTGTGATTTGATTTATGATTAAATTATTTGGTAAAGGTGATTAAATTATTTGGTAAAGGTGATCAACTAAGATTTAATCTATTGAATAGAAGTTTTGATTTACATGGTAATACCCGTAACCCTACTCCAGCGACGGACACGGGTTAGGGGTGTTACATTTGATTGGTGTTAGAGCTTACGGTTTAGTCGATTCTAGCACTACCGTAGCGTTTGAGAGTCTAGCTATACATGCCTTAACTATATATTTGATAGTGTGGTGACTTCTGACATTTCAAACTGTGTTTATTATAGTAAATGGATCCTGATCCCGATAGAGCCATAGCAGATGTCGTAGAGAGCGTGGCGCTGACGCAGTCTGTGATTCGTGCCGATAGACTCTCGACCCGGTTTGAGTAGCCACGAGGGGAGGCTAAACAAGCCTTCTACGGATGGTGAGCAGTGGTTTACCCAGTTTATTCAGACTAACCCGGCTGTACAACAACCTCCACCCCCGAATAATCCAACTCCGTTACCTTTAGCACCTCCGATGATAGATCCGATGAGATCTAGTTGGCCTCCCGTTGATAAAATTAGGAAACATAGGGCCGAAGAATTCAAAGCTAATGATGATGATGACGCAGAGCGAGCTGAGATGTGGCTTGATAACACTATTCAGGTACTTGATGAACTATCCTGTACTCCTGATGAATGTCTAAAGTGTGCTATATCACTACTTCGGACACTGCATATCACTGATGGAATACACTAGTATTAGTAGTGCCAAAAGAAAAAGTGAATTGGGATTTCTTCCAGATCGAGTTCCGTAAGAAATACATTAGCCAGAGGTTCATCGATCAAAAAAGGAAAAAAATTCTGGATCTAAAATAGGCCGCATGGTATGGCGAATATCGCGAGAAATTTGTCAGATTGAGCCGATATGCCCGAGAGTGTATATCCACTAAAGCTATTATGTGTAAAAGATTTGAAGATGGCCTGAATGAAGATATAAAGTTGCTTGTAGGCATTCTTGAAATTAAAGATTTCGTAGTACTTGTCGAACGAGCTTGCAAAGCCGAAGAACTTGGAAAAGAGAAAAGAAAAGTTGAGATGGAAGTTAGAGACACTCGTAAGAGATCATCGAGTAAGGCTTTTCAATATGTATCTAAAAAATTCAGAGATGACTTTGGCTGACATAAGGCTACCTTAGACATGCCTAGACGAGATCGACCTCCAATGAGTTCTCGAGCCACTTCAATGTCCAGTGTTGGTAATGTTTAGCAGAATCGAGTTGAATGCAAGTATTGTGGTAAATGGCATTCCGGGAGTTGTAGATTCCATGATCAGTCCTGCTTTAAATGTGGATCGTCGGCCCATTTTATTCGAGAGTGCCCAATGCTAGCCGAGCAAAATATGACTCAAAACACTAAACCTAGCAACGTGTCAGCACGAGGTAGACCACCCAGACATACAGGGAGTGTCGGTGGCAGTCAGAGAGGAACGAGGGACACTGTAGTTTGATCAGAGGCTCGAGCATAAGCTAGAGCTTATGCTATACGTGCCAGAGAGGATGCTTCTTCCCCAGATGTTATTACTAGTATTTTCACACTCTATGATACTACTGTAATTGCATTGATTGATCCTGGTTCGACTCATTCATATGTGTGTGAAACTATGGTGGCGAGACGACTCGCTGTTGAGTCTCTCGAGTTTGTGATTCGTGTGTCCAACCTCTTGGGTCGATGTGTACTTGTTGATAAAGTGTGTAAAGGTTGTCTGTTGATGATTCGGGACTCCTGCTTCCCAGCTGACTTAATGTTGTTGCCTTTCGACGAGTTCGACATAATTTTGGGAATGGACTGGTTAACTTTGCATGAAGCAGTGGTAAATTGCAAAAGAAAGATTATTAATTTAAGATGTCAGAACGGTGAGATTATCTGGGTCGAATCAAATGATCTGAACGGATTGCCTACAGTAATATCCTCGATGCTCGCTCAAAAATATGTGAGAAAAGGATGTAAAGCTTATTTGGCTTATGTGTTGGATAATAAAGTGCCCGAAAAGTGGATTGAATCTGTACCGGTTGTGTGTGAATACTCAGATGTTTTTCTTGAAGAATTACCGGGTTTACCACGAGTACGAGAGATTGAATTTGGCATTGAATTAGTACTGGGGACGACTCTAATTTCGATAGCACCGTATCGGATGGCACCTACTGAGTTGAAAGAGTTGAAAGCACAGTTACAAGAGTTGACATATAGTGGCTTTGCACGATCGAGTTTTTCTCCTTGGGGTGCACCTGTTCTATTTGTGAGAAAGAAAGATGGGACTATGTGAATGTGTATTGATTATCGGCAGTTAAATAAAGCGACAATAAAGAATAAATACCCATTGCCTCGAATTGATGATTTGTTTGACCAGTTGAAAGGGGCTTCAGTGTTTTCAAAGATAGATATGAGATCGAGTTATTACCAATTGTGAGTCAGAGATTTCGATGTGCCTAAGACTGCATTCCGAACAAGGTACGAACATTTTGAGTTTCTGATTATGCCTTTTGGGCTTACTAATGCACCTGCTATTTTTATGGATTTGATGAATCGGGCTTTTAGACAGTATTTGGATCGGTTTGTGGTAGTGTTTATTGATGATATTCTGATCTACTCCAAAGATGAAACCGAGCATGCCGAGCATTTGAGATTGGTGCTACAAACTTTGCGAGATCAACAGTTGTATGTAAAGTTTAGTCAGTGTGAATTTTGGATGAAAGAGGTTAACTTTTTAGGACATGTTGTTTCAGCGTCAGGCATTCAGGTTGATCTGAACAAAATATCAGCTATACTTGATTGGAAGCCACCAAAGAAGTTTCTGAAATTAGAAGCTTTCTGGGACTTGCGGGATACTACAGACGATTCGTCAAAGGTTTTTCCATGATAGCTACACCTTTGACAAAACTACTACAGAAAGATGTCAAGTTCGAGCGGTCGAAAAAGTGTCAGAAAAGTTTCAATCAGTTGAAAGCCCTTTTGACCGAAGCTCCAGTGTTAGCTCAGCTTGAATCGGGTAAAAATTTATTGTTTATAGTGATGCTTCTTTGAATGGTTTGGGTTGCATTTTGATGCAGGAAGGCAAAGTCATAGCCTACGCTTCGAGACAATTGAAGCCTCATGAAAGAAATTATCTGACTCACGATCTAGAATTAGCAGCCATTGTTTTCGCATTGAAAATTTGGCGTCATTACTTATTCAGTGAGAAATGTCATGTGTATTCGGATCATAAAAGCCTGAAGTATTTGATGACTCAGAAAGACTTGAACTTGAGACAACGCAGATGGCTAGAATTGTTGAAAAATTATGAATTGGTAATTGGCTACCATCCGGGAAAATCTAACGTTGTTGCAGATGCCTTAAGCTGAAAGTCATAGTTTGCTCTTCGTGCGTTGAACGCACATATGGTTATGACTAGTGATGATTTGATCATAGCTGAGTTGAAGGCTAGACCGTTGTTTATTCAGCAAATTTGTGAGGCACAGAAAATTGACAAAGATATGATTACTAAACAAACTCAGTGTGAAAATAATGCAGAGTCAGAATTTTGAATTGATGAAAATGATTGTTTAAACTTCAAAAGCCGAATATGTGTTTCGAGGAATGTAGATTTGATTTAGATGATTTTGAACGAGGCTCATAATAGTCGATTGTCGATACATCTAGGTAGCACGAAAATGTATAATGATTTGAAACAGTTCTATTGGTGGCCTGGCATGAAAAGGGATATATCTGAATTTGTTTCGAAGTGTTTAATATGTCAGCAAGTAAAAGTTGAGCATCAAGTGCCTTCTGGATTACTTCAGCCAATCATGATACCTGAATAGAAATGGGATAGAATTACTATGGACTTTGTATCCGGTTTGCCTATGACACCGAGCAAGAAAGATGCAGTCTGGATTATTGCGGATAGACTGACTAAATCAGCTCACTTTGTGCCAGTTCGTACAAACTATTCGCTCGATAAAATTGCTGAATTGTATGTGTCACAGATTGTGAGATTACATGGTGTGCTGAGTTCCATTATTTCAGACAGAGACCCGAGGTTTACATCGCAGTTTTGGAAGAAGTTGCAAGATGCTTTAGGTACTAAACTTCACTTTAGTATAGCTTTTCATCCGTAGATAGATGGTCAGTCTAAACGAACTATTCAAATATTGGAGGACATGTTGAGATATTGCGTCCTTGAGTTTGAAGGCACGTGGGAAAGATACTTAACTTTGATTAAATTTGCCTATAATAATAGTTTTCAATCTAGTATCAAAATGGCACCTTACGAAGCTTTGTACGGCTGCAAGTGTCGAACACCATTGTACTGGATCGAGCTCAGTGAGAACAAGATACATAGGGTTGATTTGATTAAAGAGACTAATAGAAAGTGACTATAATCAGAGATAGTCTGAAAGCTGCCTCGGATCGTCAAAAGTCTTATGCTAATTTGAAACACAAAGACATTGAATTTCAGGTCAGAGATCGAGTATTTTTGAAAGTTTCTCCGTGGAAGAAAGTACTTCGATTTGGTCGGAAAGGCAAACTTAGTCCAAGATTCATCAGACCATACGAGATCATCAAACGTACTGGGCCTGTGGCATATAAACTAAAGTTGCCTTTTGAATTAGAAAAGATGCACAATGTGTTTCACGTTTCGATGCTCCGTAGATATAGATCAGATCCATCACATGTGATTTCTCCGTCTGAAATTGAAATCGATCCGATATGACGTATGAGGAGGAACCAATTCGTATTTTAGCCCGGGAGATGAAAGAGTTAAGAAACAAGAAAATTTCATTAGTGAAAGTACTTTGGAATCATCACGGAGTTGAAGAGGCTACGTGGGAGCCTAAGGATTCAATGAGACAACAACATCCGACTTTGTTTAACGGTAAGATTTTCGGGGACGAAAATCTCTAAAGGGGGAGAGTTGCAATAGTCCAAATTTGACCCTAATCAGAACGGTGGTTTCGAGAACACGAATCTGAGTCTGAGAGATTTTTAAATATTATATTCTGTGCTTATTATGTGTGGATTAATGTGTGTGAAAGTTTCATAGAAAAATTTTATCATTTAAGTGTTTAATTTAACAAAAAGGATTAAATCGCATAAAGTGTAAAAGTTGCATGCTATAGTGTAAAGTGCTAAAATGATGATGGCTTTTTAATATGAGGTGTTAAATGGGTAAATAACCCATTTCTAAGTTAGTGGGTGGTATATAACAAGATTAACCTTAAGTTTTATATTTTTATAATTTTATGTTATAAGGTTAAAATAGTAAATAGATTAAAACCATATTATATGTTAATTAAAACATAAAAAAATGAATATGTTCACTCATCTCTCTTGGCTGAATATTGAGAAAAGAAAGGGGAGCTAGGTTCTCTGAAATTTCGGCAACATTCAAGCCAAATTCAAGGTAAATTCTTAGTCAGTTTTTGTAAATTTTTTATGTTTTTGAGATCGTTGCTTCGAACAGTAGCTGACCCATGTTAGAATTTTTAAAACTAAGCATGCTTGATGTTTGGCCATTGATATGTTCATGTGTTTTTTGATGTTTGATGATTTTAGATTAAAGATATGTTAAAGATTAGTATGATTTGTATTGGAAATTTTGGTGAAATTGAGTATTTAGGGCTAATTTATAAAAATAAATTTTTAGAGGGGCTTATTTGCAAAATAAATGAAATAAATGGACTTGTATAGTCCCTATGAGTATTCGGCCCTTGAATGGTGTTGAGAAATTACGTGTATTTTGTGTTTTATGCAAATAGGACTAAATTGTAAAAATGTGAAACATTGGGGTAAAATGGTAATTTGTCCACTCATGTGTTTTGGGACTAAATTGAAATGAAAAGTATTTGAATGAGCTAAATTTCATTGTGTTTAGATCAAGAACAAAGAAAAACAGATTTGGATCGGGGGAGGTCGAAGATTATCGAATAGTCGGTATACGTTGTCCGTCGACTGTCGAGGTAAGTCCTTAAGCAACAAATGTTAAAGAATTATTTATGAATTTAGTAAATGATGAAACTTAAAAATTTAAATCATAAAAACATGATATAGTCGAATGTGGAAGTATGATATTGGATTGAATGTATTTTAATGTGAATAAGTATGTTTGGTTGATATGTGAAAGTAATATGAAGTATATGAGATGTTTGTGACTTTAGCATTCAGTAATGTGTATTGAATGATTAAATGTGTTGATATTCGGGCTTCAAGCCTACCAGGCCTTGTGCTGGTGAATTATATCAGGCTTTGAGCCTAGCAGGCCTTGTGCCGGTGATTTATATCAAGCTTCGAGCCTAGCAAGCTTTGTGCCGGTGAAATATTTAGGCTTATTGCCTAGCATGCTAAATGCCGGTGTTAAATCTCGGACCTTGAGTCTAGCAGGCCTAGTGTCGGTGTGTGCGATTCGGTCTAAGGCCTAGCAGGTTCTATACCTATGAGTTTCACGTTTGAACTTCGTTTACATAGTAACAAGGTCATGAAGCAAATATAGTAAGCTTAGGCTTTGAAAAGAATTTGTTCATTGAGCAACAAGGTATGTACTTTCACGCTTTAATGCTATGTATATATATGTGCTATGATAGTGAGCAAATGGAATGATGAAAGAAATGAGTTATACACTTGGTTGTGAAGTTGTATATGTACAATATATTATGTCATGTGGTTATTAGAAATGCGAAACATGAGTGTGGTTAAAATGTTCATGTTGGTGTATTTATACACCTAGTTATGTGATTATTTATGTATATTCTGCAATTGATGTATTTAGTAAAGAAGTTAACACTACCAAGTTAAGTAAGGTGGTGATACTTTGTTATGGGGATTTTGTAAATAAGACATATATGTTTAATGTCATGAATTAGTTATATCATGCTTGTATGGTTGTGAGTTATAATAATGCTTAAGACTTACTAAGCTAGTGAGCTTACTTTGTTTGTGTTCATTGTTTGTTTTATAGACTTTGGTTAAGCTACGGGCTCAGAAGATCATCGAAGAAGTCAACCACACTATCAACTCTTTTGGTACTCATAAACTTAGTTTTTGATTTGAAAGGCATGTATAAGCTAGTCTAGTTGTAAACCAATGGTATTTTAATCTTGTATATAAATATGGCCTTGCGAAAATGGCTAATACTTTTGGGTTAAGCTTCACTTAAGTGTTTTGCTATAATGGCTTGTACAATTGTTAATGGTTATGTGTTTTAGTCATGTTCTAAGCTTAGATTGGAAGTGTATATATATATATATATATCTATATATATATATCATGACATATATGTTAAGATGTTGAATTATGGTTCGGTGATGACATTGGAAATATTTATGTATTGTATATTGGATTGATCTTTGGAGTCTTATTTTTAAGGTCCGAATATGTGGTCAATGAATTGGTTATACTTAGGTATTGGGCTAGTTAGATTGCTCATGTGTTTGGTGAGTTAATAATGATATTTATGTATATAATTAGTTCATGTGGCTTTGAGTTGAATGAATGCGAAAATAGGCATTATTTCAGTTGAATGGAATTATATGGAAAATGTGCAGAACTATGATGTATATTTTTGTACTTATATATATATGTATTTGGCTTGTAAGATTTCTTAATTTGATTGAGTGTATGGAATTACAAAACTTGATTTGTGTTATGTGATGAACTGGAAATTTTATAAATGAGAATTTGTATATTCGGCCAAATTGAAAAGTATGTATGTGATGTGTAATAAGTTGCATATATTCGGTTATGTGGAAATAGGTTTCAAGCCATATGAAATTCGATCTTATTAGGAAGTTATTATGTATTGACATTCGAATTATGCTTATTTAATTAATTTGTGCGAATGGCTTGTGTGTTTATAAACTTTATAAATCAAGATCGTTTTGATAAATGAGGTATATGGGATTTTGTATTGTTATGTGATATCATCATAATATATATATCGCATGGTCATTTTGTGTTCATCGATGATCATATTGTATATGAATTGGATTAATGTATTAAGTATGTATTATACATGTGTGATTTGTTTGTTTATGATTAAATTATTTGGTAAAGGTGATCAACTAAGATTTAATCTATTGAATAGAAGTTTTGATTTACATGGTAATACCCGTAACCCTACTCCGGTGACGGACACGGGTTAGGGGTGTTACACGGATAATCGGAACGCTTTCACATACGTGCCACATATATGTAGCCGAAGCTACCTCTTATCACATTTCACATATATGCTCGTTCTCGAGCTATTCACATTTACATTCTCGGGTCTGCTCACACAAGCTATCGGTCATACGTAACTACTCGGTCTTTGCTCACAAGTCGTCGGTATCCGCAACATATGCTGGATTACCCAGCCACTGGTAGAACTTATAAGACCAGCACCCGAATCACTTAACATTCATGGGTCTTCTCACACAAGCTGTCAATCAGACGTAGCAACACAGTGCTGCTCACACAAGCTATCAGGTATTCGCAACATATACAGGACTACCTAGCCACTGGTAGACGTATAGGACTAGCATTCGGGCATCACATAATCACATAACACACATAGGCTCGTTCTTGAGCTATTCACATTTACATTCTCGGGTCTGCTCGCACAAGCTGTCTGTCATACGTAATTACTCGGTCTGCTCACACAAGTCGTCGGTATCGCAATATACCGAATACCCACCAACGGTAGGACGTACTAGTCCAGCACTCGAATTCACTTAGCCGTAATTTCACATAGTTTTCACATTGTCACACTATGCCATGGTTCGTCCTTGGTCTTTTCCGTCAAATTATCATTTAGCACTAAACAGAATAGTTCAACCCTGCGTTTACTTGTTCGAACATTAGTTTCCAATATTCAACAAATAATATGAGTAATTTCATAAATTATTCATCAATCTAACAAATAAACATTAATGTTTACCATACGAACTTACCTCGACTTAAAATGACGAAAGGGACTGAGTCATCCAATATTTGTCTTTCCCCCGTTCTAAGTTCGAAACTTGTTTTTCTTTATCTAAAATATCACATTTGACTTATTAAGTTATTATACTATTCAATCCAGTCCAAAATTCATATTATGGAAAAATTATATTTTTGCCTCTAAACTTTTTCATATTTACACTTTGGCCCCTAGGCTCGTAAAATGATTTTTATTCAAGTTCCTGTATTTTAAGCCTAGCCGAACCATTTTAATAACTACAACAGCAAAAAAATTTCCACTAATTCACACTTTTATGACAAATTTCATAAATTTTACAAATTAGTCCTTTTAAGCATTTTTACCGAAAATCACTTAGTAAAAGTTGTTTCTCTAACCATAAACATACATTTTCTACCATTAAACACAAAAATACACACATATTCATCATGGGTCAAAACCCTAGACTTTAACCATATCTCAAATTAGTGGTAGAAATAGATAGATCTTGTTACGAGGATTTCAAAAACGTAAACATCATTAAAAACGGGACAAGAACAGACTTACAATCGAGCTTGGAAGCTTGAAAAACCCTAGCCATGGTTTCCCCTTGTGAAATTTGGCCATGGGGTTGAAGATAGACAAAAATTGGCTTTTAATTTTGTTTTTAATTCATTTTAATTACTAAATGACATAAATGCCCCTAACTTAAAAATATTCTATTTCACCTATTTCATGTCCATTTTTGTCCAACAAATTAACCAATGGCCTAATTACCCCTTAAGGGACTCCAATTTAAAATTTCATAGCAATTTGACACATCTAGCTTCTAGAACTCAAGTTTTGCACTTTTTACATTTTGACTAAATTGAGTGCCCAAACGTCAAAATTTTCGAATGAAATTTTCACAAAATCGTTCTGTGAAATTGTAGACCATAAAAATATAATAAAAATAAATTTTCTTACGTCGGATTTGTGGTCTCGAAACCACTGTTTCGACATGTTGAAATGGTTATACGGAATGAGTGGGGGAAGCAGAAGAAGGATCGAATTCAAGTTGTCTGACTCAAAAAGGTAAGATTTTGCTATGATCTGAAAAAATAAATAAACAAATTTAGTAATAAAGAATTTGAAAATAGGAAAGGTGGAAATTTGAGAACAAATAACAAATAAAAATAATAATATAAAAATAAATAAATAGACAAAATTAAAGTGAAAGATGGATTGAATAAACTGATGGTTATGATGGATAGAATGATAAATGTCCAATTGAACCCTTTGAGATATAAATCCTGACAAACTTAATTAATGGATCTAATCAACCATCCAAGAAATAATTATTAGCAAATTGAAGGGCAAAGAATGGATTCCCACGACTCCTTGAAGAAAATCGAGAAGAAAACTACTTCTAAAAACCATAAGAAACAATTCTTGCACAAGAAAAAAACTCCTAGAGTTGAAAACTTTACTAATGAAAACAGTTGTCTCCTTAATGAACAATGAAGAAGCCTTTATATAGGCTAGCTAAGTACATCCAAATGAAACTCTAAAGTATACTAAAACTCTAATTAATCTAAACAAGAAGTAGTTTTAAACAAAACTTTCTTGTTAACATAAAACTCCTAAATAACTTAAAATACTTATAATTATAAAAAAATTATATTAAAAAATAAAAAAGATAGTAAATACAATATTGGGCTCATGTATAATAAAAATTAAGCCTAGGACCCGAACCCAATATGAAATGCCTAAGCTTATGGGATTGATTAGGGTCATTGTAATGAAATGCCTAAGCTTGTTAACATTCTCTGCATGGGCTTGTCATTATAGATTGAGAGTTTAGGCCCACAAATAAAATTAATCCCTTCTAATTCATCCTTGCTCCAAAATCCATCGTCTTGAAGTGTAACACCCCATACCTGGCCTAGAAGTTAGGCCCGAATCTAGCGTGTCACATGAAAGTTTTATTCAAAACCATATTTCTTATTGTTAAAACTTGATTGAGAGTTAAAGCCTCTTTGTTAAAACTCAAAACACTTAAGCAATTGTTATCCACTTGAAAACGTAGTTCCTTTTAAAACCTTATCTATTGCGAAAGCATATTTAAAATAAACAATTTACGAAAATGTGATGTTTAAAAATATAGTAGCAGAAGCATTTTGAAAACATTGCAGAAACGTAGTGTCTTGAAGACAATTATCGTTTTGGAAATCGTATCCCACTTTTAGCAGTTAGAAAACATCATAAATAAATATTAGAAATAATAAGTTAAAAATAGAGAGGCCTTATTACAACCCAAATAAAAATATTTAAAAGTAAATAATCAAAGCAGCAAGCATAAGCAATGTGTGGTCTTCTCCGAGTCCCTCGCAACACCGATCCGTCTAAGGTTGAGGATTACCTACACAGTTAAAAATGGGGTGAGTTTATGAAAACTCAGTGTGTAATTCCCTTACTAGAGTAACAGTCAGAATACAAAAACAAAAACAAAAATAGTCAGGCCAAAGCCCACTATAGTACCATTTGGGTCACAGCCCATAAAAGAATCAATTGGGCTTAACCAAACCAATAACAGAATAATTGGGCCTAAGCTCAGTACAGTGATAGATCTCATAAATAAATATGCAACAATATGAGGATGCATCCCACCCCGATCCAACCAACACATCACCTGTACCAACCCTACACACCATGTGGGGACCAAGTCGACACCCAGCTCTACACACCAATAACGTAGCCGAGCTACTAATATCAACGCAGCAAGCTACTTATAATAGTATACGTGGCTGAGCCACTAAAATCAGATTACACAGTGATGCCACTATAATAGTAAATCGTGGCAGAGCCACTAGTACATAGTACTAACGCAGCAGAGCTACTTGTAACAGTGAACGTGGCCAAGCCACTAAAATCAGTATACGTGGCGAAGCCCCTAGAGTAGTAAAACGTGGCAGAGCCACTAGTATAGTACTTCCTCCATCACAAGTCCCAATCCCATGCAATATGTCGTGTATGTCATGCTCAATCATTACACGTGTATGCAAAATGGCCATGCTTAGTAACAGTTATTTCAACACATATTAGCAGCATATCAGACACACACCCACAACCAAGTCAGTTAAAACACAGTCAGACGATCACAGTCAAATCGGTCAAATCATAGCACAAGTTAGTCATTTACCCACAAGGGCAAATAAGTCCTTTTACCCTAAAAGGGTATGGCGGTAATCCTACCCCTCAGGGGTATTTCGGTGATTATACCTTACGGGGTAATTTAGTAATTCTACCCTACAAGGGTATTTCAGTGATTCTACCCTACAGGGGTAATTCGATAATTTTGCCCTACATGAGTATTTCAATAATTTTACAAATTAGGGTATTTCGATAATTTTTGCAAATTGGGGTATTTTAGTAATTTATAAACCAAAGGTATTTTAGTAATTTCATAAATCACGGGTCTTTCGATAATTTCACAAATTAGGGGTATTTTAGTAACTTTATAAATTGAGGGTATTTTAATAATTTTACAAACTGAGAGTATTTCAGTAATTTTACAAACTGAGGGTATTTCAGTAATTTTACAAATCGAAGGTATTTTAATAATTTTACAAACTGAGGGTATTTTAGTAATTTTACAAATCGAGGGTTATTAACGACCTAACAAAAGTTCCACCGTCTCCTCGAGTGACTTAAGAAATCTAAATTGACTTAACGACGAAAATGGGCCTAAGGCCCATTACCCTGCCCAAGTGGGCCTACACATTCGTGTGGCTCATTTAGCCTAGAAACAACCATGGTTATGCAACGGCACAGCCCAAATCAATAACTTATAGTATCACGAACATTTCATCTGTGTGGGCCCACAAGCCCATTGGTCCCACATGACCCCCTTTCGGCCTTACGCGGCCCAAAGCACCTAAGTCATGTGCGCGACATGATAAGCCTATCTATTTCCCATTTAATAGTGTGACTTGCATTCATGGGCTCTACGGCCCATTGAACCCATCGAGGCCCATTCCAGCCCAAGTGACCCACTACGGCCCAAGCCCATGAATTCGCTCATGGTGGCCTTTTTCATCACACGTGTGATCACACACTCGTATGGCATCATTCGCCGGTGTTTTGACTTTTCGGCATAATGTCGATCAACAGTCAAGATAGTACAATATACGCACCTTCGGCTTTTCAACCTATTAACAATCAGAACAGTGTATACGGATACACACCTTATCACTTAGAGTACTAAATAATCACAAGCGCCTTCACATTCACTAAAATGATAAACTGCGATTTGTCTAGTTAAACCAAAGTATTCTAAATAGAGATAATGGTGTGAATGGGCCTAGGGCCCATTCTCAGCCCAAATGGGCCCACACGCTTGTGTGGCCCATTTAGCCCAAATCTAGCTACATATATGAGATTCACATAGTCCAGTCCAATATTTACTACACAATCATACAACTTATCCGATTGGGCCCATGGGCCTATTGGCCCAATATAGCCCTTTTTGGCCCATCATGGCCCAACCAGCCTAAACCCACAAGAACACTCAAGATGACCTCAACTATCGCGTCGAATCTCCCATACGCACTTTCGACGCTCGTGTAACTACCATCGCTGCAGTGATCGGCATTTCGGCATTTATCGCTTTCTACTATTCTGATGAGTGTGAAATACACACCTGATAGAAATCTGGAGTTAATCCACGCTCCGAACACTCCTATGCCCAAACGCCAACCAAGCTATGCTTACTCTCCTCATAGGTCACTCTATTTAAAGCCAACTTCTTGCCTATTCTCATATTAGCTTCCCGATATGGGATCCCTTCATCAATCTTCCAAAACTATCCCAAATTTTCAAAATAGTCACCTTTCGCATGCAAGGGGTTTCGAACTCAGGCTCCCCTGTAATTTAATCCACGCCACTAGCCACTTTACCAACTAGCTCCTTATGTAACAAAACAAGCACAACTAAACATAAGCCTAAGGGCCAAAGTCTAAGTTCATTTAAAAGGAAGTCAAAATGAATTGCAAGTGCCAAGACTTGAACCCAGGCTCTCTTGCATCCTTAATGACGCCAAAACCTTGTCTCATTTATTCCCATAATTTATTCTTAAAGCCTACTTACTTACTCCCAGGGTTTTATTGTAGTACCCCCAAACCCGGCCTAGAAGTTAGGTCCGAATCTGGCATGTCAGATGCAAGTTTTTTTTTTAAACCATCTTTGCGATTGTTAAAAACTTGTTTGAAAACTTGTTTGAGAAAACGTAATTATCTTTAAAAACCTTTTGGTTGCGAAACATATTTGAAATAAACGATTTACGCAAATATGACGTTTGGAAATAGAGTTGCAAAAGCATTTTGAAAACATTGTGAAAACATAGATAAAATACAAGTATTTTGAGAGGTTAATTGATGAGTCAAAAATCGAGGTAGTGAACTTTAACCGTGACTTTTGAAAATGCCGTCGATAATTTGAAAGAGAATTTTCGAGTTAAATCATTTGTAAAAGTTTGTTATGAAAATCATTTGTTAATCTATTTTGGAAAACCTTTATTTAAGATTTTTAGAAAAATCCCCGTTTAAAAACAATTCAAGCATAATGCTAAGTATGACAAAAACATAAGCAAAATAAAATATTCCAGAGGCCTTATTACAACACAAAATAAACCTAAAATAGTAAGAATAATAAAGTGAACGAAATCATGAAACTAAAGTTCAATAAAAACCATTTCTAAAGTATGGCCTCCACCGAGTCATCCATGGCCCAAGTCCACATCACTGAGCATTACCTGAAAGGATTAAGAAAGAAAAAGGAGGGTGAGTTACAAGAACTCAGTGTGAAATCCCCTTACCATTGTTCATTGGGCTTGAACCCATTTAGCAAAAATTTGAGCCTGAGCGCATCTAACAATAACTTGGGCCGAAGCCCATTAAGCATAATCTTGGGACAAAGCCCATTTACAAAATAGAACATATCAAATGAATCAAATGAATGTAATGCAATCCCAAACCAACCTAATAATCCATCCGCTACACACCACCCATACCAACCCACCTGTGGGGATCAAGTCAACCCACCTCGCTAACACACCAAAACGCAGGCAAATTGCCATTTGTAATAATAATTCGCAGGCCAGTGGCCATTTATAATCGCAGAAATTTAGCCATTTATAATATCAAAATTTGTGGCGAAGCCACCAGAGTAACAAAATATACGTGGCATAGCCACCAGACAGATTGTGACAGAGTCACCAAAATATGTGGCAGAGCCACCAAATAGCTTCTTCCAATCATCAATATCCCAAACCCATGAAGCATTATGTGAATACAACATTCATAGCAAATTATGATAGTTACAATATAACAACGATAATTAATAACATCAGAGATTTATTACAAACAATTTGGCCCATTAACACTTTGCAAAATCGGCCCATTATGCCATATATCAAATTCGGCCCATTTAGCCATATATCAAATTGGCCCATTTAGCCATATATCAAATTGTCCCATTAAGAAATATATCAAAATCGGCCCATTAAGGCAATTTATCAAATCGGCCCATTAGGGGCATTTTCGTAATTTGACCCATAAGGGTATTTTCGTAATTCAGCACATAAGGGCAATTTTGTAATTTGGTAATTTTACCCACTAAGGGGAATTCGGTAATCTCACAACCCAGGGGTATTTCGGTGATTTACCCTCCAAGGGTATTTTTGTAATTTCGCAACCCCAAACTTAGTTACTAATTTGGGACATAAAACTTGAAACTGTCCATCTGTGTCATACTGACTAAATTGACTATAACTTGGGCTAGGAAACTCGAAATCTAAATAAGTAAAATTTTCTTGAAACTAAACTCATATATCTTCCTAGTAAAAATTTTCCAGAATTTTTGTCTTAACCATTTAGTACAATTTATTCCTTAAAATTTCCCTTGTTACACTGTCCAATGATTCTGACCTCTCTTACCTTAATTTCAAATATCTCACTGTACGGTTTTTATATATTGCTCACACTTGTTTCTATTGAAAAAGGCTAACTAAGGATTTCACACATATAAATTATAATCCATAATTCACTTTTTACAATTTTATATGATTTTTCCAAAATAGATCAGGGAACCACGAAGTTAATCAGAACCAATCTCACTAAAATTAAGATATCTCAGATTATTAAATTCTTTTTCCTTCTCCATTTCTTCCATACACGGTAAGCTTTAATTTGATATCTCATTCAATTTTTAATATCCTTTCTCCTATTTTTCGTGATTTTTCAAAAACACATCACTGTTTCTAATCGGAACTATTTTATTACAAAATATGGTTACTACTACGAATATACACACTCTCGAGTGATCACGGATGCCGGTTTCAATTTTCTTTGGTATTTTGACCAAATCACAAAACATATCATACAAAATTTTAGAGAGATGTGAGATTACACACCATTTCAAACATGTTTTTGGAAAGTACGGGATTACACACCTTATTAGGAATCCGTAAAACGATATTCTCCGCGGCACCAACAATCAGAGTCTCTTATTACGAGAGATAGGTGTTCGACTTTACCACTATTTTTGAAAAATCCATAAGTAGAGAGTATCGAGTGATTTCGTGCCTAACAACATAATCGATTAGCCAAACTTTCAATCCGATTAACACCATAACCAAATAGCACTATCGAATGGACTATGAAAAGACTCCTTACATTAATCGATGATAACTACGAAAAAGAGTTGATCAAATATGAGAATGATGGAGAGAGTGATATTTCAATAAGAAACAAAGTGGAATAGCCATATAGTGATGAACATACATATTCGGCTAGAAAGAGAAGAAAATTAAAGGAGTAGAAATGAAGCCCTTACCCGATTCAACCAAGGAGAGATGTCCAACACACAAAAAATTGGGGAATATAGAAGATGATAGAAATTCGGCTATCAAAAGAAGATGAACAAAAGATGAATATTTGAATAAACAAAAGAGAAGAAAGATGCACAATTGTGCTAGGAGGTTTCGGAAAAGAGAATAGCAAATTGGAAGAAGATGACACAAAAGTTGCAAATAGGATTTTTGGCCAAAACAATACCAAGACCTTACCAAATGCCAAAGTAAAATTTCAGCTACCTATCTACCCCCCAACCCGTCCACATCCATTATAATATTGGTCAAACATGTAACACCCTAAATTGGGGTTGTTTGTAATTTAATTATTTTCCCATGTGTGTGCTTTAAGAAATGAATATTATGATTGATGAGCATGTTCTAGGGATTAGAAATAAACCCGAGCTAGGCCTGACTTTGGGATTAAAAACTTCTTTTTAAGTGTTTAAAGGAAGGAAGCTAGGTGAGATAGGGGTTGAGGAAAATTTTGGAAGGAACATGACACAAGGATTTAATTGGCACAATTGGCTTGGTGCGTCTAAGGGTGTTGCAAGGGAGGAGGTTCGATTCTTGGGAGTTACAAGGGGGAAATATTTTTCTTTTGGGCTTTTTGGGCGTAAGGGTTAAGAAGGCTTTAAAGAATTTTGTGGGTAAGGTTTTGTCATGAAAGTCAGGTTGGTGGAGTGGCTTGGGGCGCCACTTAAGGGCCTTGGTGTATGGACTCGAGTTCGAGTCAGATGGACGCAAGGGTGTTTTATTTTTAGGCTTTTGGCGTTAAAGGAAAGGGGGCCAGGTATGAAGGCCTTATAATTAAATGGGGAGGTTATATGACATGAAAGTCAATTGGGAAAAATGGCATGGGCATTGAAGGAGGGGCTGCGGCAGTGAGGTCTTGTGTTCAAATCAAGGGAGCTGTAATTGGGTTCTATTTTTTTTTCAAAGTGGCGTGAAGAGGGTGAAGTAATGGCATGATTTTGGACTCTTAAAATGATGAGGATAGGCTTAATTTTTTGCATATTTTTGGCTGGAGGGCAAGTGTTAAGTAGTCTATTTTCATTTTAATTGTTTGATGAGGTGATTAGGAGATTAAAAGTAAGATAAATCTAGTTTTATTTGTGATAATTAAAGGCTAGAAATTTATCACCAAAAAGAAGGTGATGGCCGACTTTAGGACTCCTTGAGGGGCTGTCCATAATCGATTTTGTATAGCAAAGGAGTGCCAAAATTCATCAACTATTCTTTTCTTTTCTTCTCCAAACTGGTTGCTGGCCGAATCTCCTCCTCTCCCTCTTTTCTATTTTGTTTTGAAAGCCGAAACACTCCAAGACCCTCCCTTCATCTCTTTTCTTTTTTGTAAGGTCGACCCCATACTTTCTTTTCTTCTTTTGAGCCGAATCCCTTAGGGAAGGTGCTGTTCACTCTAGCATTCAGTTCTTGTCTCTTCTTTAAGGGTAGCCGAAACCCCTAACATCACAAGTGGTGCCGACTAGTGGTGGTTAGAGGCTGAGATAGTTATCATGTTAAGGGGCGATACCCTCTTTTAGGTTCAAGATTATGGCTGAATGGCCTATAACTCTTAATGATGTACTTAAACCGATTGTAGGGAGGCCATAGTCGACTGAAGGAAGCTTTCGGGATTTCGAATTATTTTGGTAAGTGGTAGTAAGGCTTATACATCATTCGGCCAAGGGCCATTTGTCAAAAAGTTATGTTTAATGCTGAAACTAATGTGTGCCATGGATTTAGGGGCTAATTAAGGCTTCGGGATTTGTTTGGAAATCAAATCCGTTTAAGGAAAGTGCCACAAGTGCCTTTGGTATTATTTGGTTTGGCCGAATAGGCCAAAGTCCCTAATCATGTTGTTGGCTGATTATAGGTCAAGAGATCTAGTGTCGTAGATCAGATCTTTGGGATCTAGGATTCGTGGTTGTATCAAGTGTGTAAAAATTCACTACACACTTTATTAATAACATGACTATAGTGTTGCCTTTATAAATTATTGTGGTAGATTTTCTTGTGGACATAAGCATGGATTTCGGGTAAGTTCCCTATCTTATGGTGGATTTGCCTTTATAAATTATGTGTATGCCATCATGTGCTGTTAAATGCATGATATATGATATTTGTGATATAAGCATGATGATGGTGGGATTGATGAGAGGAGGGGGATGATCTTATGGACTGTCACCAGTGGTTTTGACCACAAGATGGGTTGGCCCCATCAGATTTATTGTGACCTCGGTCACCAGTGGTTTTGACCACACAGATGATAATTGTGACTAAGTCCCAGTGGTTTGGTACCACCAGTGGTTTTGACCACATTATGATATTTTGTGACCTATGGTCATGAGTGGTTTTGACCACACGATGGGTTGGCCCCATCATTTAAATTGTGACACTAGTCACGGTGGTTTTGACCACCAAAGTGGTTTTGACCACACGGGTAGTTAAGAAGTACGGATGGTTAGTGGGGTTGCATATTTGCATGTTAAATTAATAATCTATGTATGAGTTGTATTTTCCGGTGGGATTTACACACTGAGTCTTGGTGACTCACCCTTCCTTACCATTTTGAGATGAATAGATCATGGAGATGGAGCCGAGAGGACTCGAGGTGCCATGCTTATCGTTGGATCTAAATTTATTTTGTTATAGATAATATTATTTATTTTCTAAGTCATTTTATTTTGGGATTGTAATAAGGCCGCTATTTATTATTTGGATGTTATTTTATTTTACTTACGTTATAAACATTTGGCCAACCACACTTTCCATAACATTCTCCCTTTTGTGCCAACATGTCCCCATACTTGCCTTTTTCATTTGATTCCTTTCCCCAACCTCAACCTTTCCTTATTTCCTTAGCCACCTTACCAAAAATAAAGAAGTCCACCTTGCTATATTTACCTCTTGGCCGACACTTAAAGAGAGCATGCAAAAATAATAGTCAAAATTTGCACACAATGGGATTTGAACCTCTTCCCTCAAGGTCTTTCACTTAATGCCATAACCTCTTTACTAATTGCTCACTTGTGCTAACAATTTACTCATTTATTTATATAAGCCTTGAAGCTACTTACCATCTCTCCTTAAAGTGCTAAAATACCAAACTTTTTCTAAGGCCTAATTAAACCCGAGACTTCATAGAAACATCGTAACCTTCCAAATTCACTTAACTAATAAGTCCAATTTGCAACAACGCCATTCTCATATTCTCAAAAATTTTAAACATTCTTACACCCAAGGCCCATCGGGCCCAATCCTACTAGGCCCAATTTCGGGATGTTACATTTATTCACCTAAAACCAAAATTTTTCCTAAAGCCCATGTTTGAACCCGAGACTTCATGGAAGCCCCCTAGCCTTCCATAATCACTCACCAAATAAGTCCAACTTGCATTAGTGCCGTTCTTTTGTTCTAAAAAATTTTAAACGCTCCTATGCCCAAGGCCCAATAGGCCCAATTCTTCTAGGCCCAAAAATTTGGGGCATTACATGAAGCTTAAACTCTTCTTCTCGAATTTTTTTTTTTAGTGATAAAGTCTTGAACGAATAAGTTAAAGTTTGACTTTAGCTGCTTGGATTTAGATATCGTGATTAGGACTTGAGGGAAACTAATGCCATCTATATTATGACCTTTGAATTAGACTGAACTATTCGTATCAAATGGTCATCTTGGTTTGGTAATTTATGAACTTGTGATGGAGTATGTTTACATTTGAAAGTTTAGTACAAATGGATAATTTTGGCATAAGTTATTTGGGACTTGGTTAATGGTTGAATAATATTAACATGTTGATTATATTTTGTGTTTGAATGATTGTTGTTTATGCTTGAATTGTGGTGCCATTGAGCGCATATTGGTTAGACACATAGGCTGAATGTGAATTGGCATATTTTGGTACATTTTAGTAGGTTTATGTGATGGTAAATGCATGACTTGGAGTCTAAGAAATTGTGGGTGATTTGACTTGTGTTTGAAGGAATTTTGGATCTGCCACACGATCTTACATGATTGCATGACACGACCGTGTAGCCTCTTTGATTTTGGTGCAGGTTTGTCCACACGACCTCAAAGAGTTATATGACCTGGCAACACGACTGTGTGACCTTGAGTTACTCAGGCACAAGTTGTTACATGGTTTGGCCACACGTCTTTGTTTTTGAGCCACATGGGCTGAGCTCTGTCACATAGCCGTGTGATCCCTATTTTCACTTTTTACTCAAACTTTTGAAAAGTTTCATTTTAATCCAAAATTGTTCCTTTTTTTTAAATGTTTTGTAAGCTAGAATTAAGTCTCATTCTGATTGAATAACATGGAAAAATGATTGCAAATGGATTATTTGGTTATCTTTTATTAAATTGTGAACGATGTCTATAACACCCCTAATCCTTTCCCATCATTGAATTAGGGTTACGTGTATTACTAACAATTCAAAACAAATAATCAATTATAATTAAACATGTAAGCTAGCCATTAACATTATAATATACAAGGGCAGATCATGACAATTTAATACTTTCATACTAGAATGTTATACATTTGAATAATAAATCATGCTATGCATTGCTAAACTTGGTATTTCATTGTCTACACTCTTATCACTATTTATCATTGCTAAACTTGGTCTTCCACTGTCTACACTCTTATCACTATTTATCCCTTCTTGAATGCTAGAAGTTGGTTACACAGAAGACTATTCCAATTATTTGCATCAAGGTATAGGTCAATACTCTGACTATTTATTTTCTTCATCTTCGATGATGTTAGTAGAAGGCACTTAATTTAGGTTTGCTAATCCACTCCAATTAAGAGTAAAAGTTACTATTACAACCCTTATTTCGAGTCTACGGGACCCTAAAAATAGTTTAAAATAAGTAGGGACTAATTTGGAATAATTTTGGAAGTTTAGGGACATTTTCAAAAATTTCCAAAAATAGGAGACACACAGCCGTGTGGAACGCCCCAACCCATATGACTCTTGAAGTTGGGACATATGGCCGTGTCCTAGCCTGGGTCATTACCCATGTAACTCACTTCCTTGAGACACACGGTTGTGTATCAGCCCGTGTCTCTACCCATGTCTCTACCCGTGTAACTCACAGACTTGGGTCACACGCCTGTGTGTGTTACCCGTGTGTGATACCCGTGTGCTAGGCCATGTGCACCCAAAAGTACCTTAAAACTCAAGTTTACCATTTCCAACTTGTTTGGACACTAAGCAACTCAATTACCAATCATTTAACCTATTCAAAACATGATTAAACATGCTTAAAATTTACCAAATCCATCACCTATTATGCCTAACAAATGTACCCTCATTGGTACCACATTTTATATGTTCAAACATTTCAACAATGCATCAACCATTCAAGACTTTCATTCATACAAAATTTTCCAATATTGAACTAACATCTAGCTACTTAGGATATCAAGCTTTAAAACTAAAAACACATACCAAAGCCTAACTTCAAACACAACCATATATACATATAAACATCACTTAACTAAGAAACCAAAATATCATCATTATAAACATATCAACAAGGACTCCCTAGGTACATGCCATTACAAAATAAGATATCACCACGCTTGTGCTCAGGATTTGTTAATTGATGCTGAGTCGACGATAAGTCGAATAGTACCTAGCCTGCGCATGGAAAACAAAACTACACGCTGCTTATAACTCAGTGGTATTTCTATAATCCAAATAATATAAACTTAATATAAGTAATTAAAATGCAAAATGCAACAAGTAAGCTATGTACATGTGTTTCAAATCAATAATATAATTTTTCTCATTCCTTATTCACATCTATTAAGATTTTCACATGTTCAAACACATATTAATGGCATTTCATACAACATTTGCATATTTTAACTCATGAAATTGCATGATTCCTCTATTTGGTCAAAAATTGAATTCTTTTCAAGTTCCACATCTCATTTCATAATTTCATATTTCATTTCTCATAATTCAATCCATATTCACAACAATATACTAATTCATATTTCATTTTTCATCTTTGCCATTTCAATATTTTCTCATCTCATTTCCATTTCTCAACAATGTCATTTCAATGTCAAACACATCAATTTTATCATTTATTTTCCCTATTAACATGACTCGGACAGATACACAGATCCAACCAACATACTAGTTTTGCACAAAGTGCCTCATCGGATAAATCCGAAGTAATAACTGCGCCCAGCGCTATATAAATTGACACCTAATGTCTCATTGGTTAAACTTAAGCAAATTGGCACCCAGTGCCTCATCGACTCAAGGTCGAAGAAATCACTGAGCTCTTCCTATCCTATGGCATGCCATCTATATTCGACTCAACCAGAACAGTTAATAGGGTGTCATTTCACTTTTCAATACAATCAATATCTCAATTTCACATATATACACATTATCACATATAGTCAATTCAATAATCATTTAATCAACTTATTTCATAATATACAAAATCAACCCATTTCAAATCCACTATGAATTCAATTCAATCTCAAAGTACCAAAGTACTCACCTCAAATGCTTACCATATGCAAACAATTTAAATATGCAACAATCTACTATTTAATTCGGATTATAGAAACACAAACCGTGGATTCTGAGCTATTCGACGTCGATCTTTTTCTTCCCTTTTTACTTTAGGATTCCGGTACGACGTTAGCTACGGAATAAAACAATAAAATCACATTAATATGACACATTTCAATTTAACATTAAATTTTAATTTTCACACTATATATTTTTTATTCTTCAATATAGTCCATAAATTGAGACTAGTTTTTAACCTTCACATTTAACTTTATATTTCACTCTAAAATAAATTTAGCTTCCTCTTTTCTAATTCGACCCCTTAATTTTAAAATTTTTCAATTTAGTCACTATTACTTAAAATCAACCATTTATTCCACAATTTAGTCATTCTCCATTTCTAACTTAAAAATCTATCTATTTAATCCCTAATACTTAAACTATTCAACAATGTCAACATCTAAAATCTTGAACAATGCTAAAAATACAATACGTGTCAGGTAGCCCTAAGTACTGGGATTCCAAAAACGTAAAAATTACAAGTATATGGACTAAATTGCACTAACCCATTTGAGCTTCAACCCCTTAGGTCCCTAGTCGTGCGTTCTCTCCTTCTTTTTGTTCTTTCTTTTCTTTTATTTCTTTTCTAATTTGCATGCAATTCTCTTTCTCTTTCTTTATTCTTTAGTTTAGTATATGTTTATTTTATTATTATTATTATTATTATTATTATTATTATTATTATTATTATTATTATTAACTATTTAATATAACATATATTAAATATTTATACATGCATTACACTTAACCATAACTGGCCACCTATACATAACCATTTATTAAATGGTTTAATTGCTACTTTGGCCCTCCTTTAGTTTATTTCAATCTATAATTTAACATTTAACTCATATGCAATTTAGTCTTTGAACCATAATAGCTCCTAATTCATGTAAATTATCTATCCAAAACTAACTTCGTAAATATTTAATAAAAATAATTATGAGTCTAATTTACGAAAATAGAGTCCCAAAAATACACTTTCTGACACCCGTAACTATCGGGTCGTTATAATGTCAAAGTTTTATAATTATAATACCTTATAGCTTGGGTCGGGTGATTGGATCGGGTATAAGGTGTTACAATAAACGTAAAAATAATACTAAGTTATTACCTCATTCCTCCTTCCCACTACTTGATTTTCTCTATTACTTCAATGGATTCTTCGAAAGTAAGTTTTTTTCCTTGATTTTTATATGCATATTTAATCATATATATATATTATATCGCTTACATATTATATTTATTTTCTATTGTTTTCTTTTCTTTTTTTGTGATATATTAATTGAAAATTCAATTTTATTATATTATTTATGAATCTCTACGAGAAAAAGAAAAAAAAGGTTTAGGTTTAGCTCTATGATTGATTTGATCGTAACCTTTTTGCATGATTTACCTTTAAATTATAGTTTTTGTATGTGGTTGAGAATTCTACTAGAATAATTTTCGAGAAGGAGCAAACGATTGGTAGCCCATTTAGAAGGAGTTTAGATAAGCAAGTAACCAATCAAACTTCAAAGTATTTATGTACTACATTCAAGAATAATATGTTTTTTTTTCACTATCCAAAGTAAATTATGTTATATTAGGGCTTTGAAAAAAATTGTAAAAATTATCAATTAAATTTCAATATTAAATGTTTCTATTTGGATATCAAAATTGGAGTTAGGTTCTAATTGGAAAGAAGAGTAAGATTAGGTTCCCAAACGCAAAAAATAAAAACATAGTTGTCTAGCACCTAAAGTCGACTTGCCATTAATTGGATCTAAAGCTTTTAAAAAAAACACCAATTGAAGAACTAGATTGTTACGTGCCCAATACAAAATAAAGTTGACAATATCAATTACATACAACATCTCAAATTGAGCAAATAAATGAAAGAAATTTGACCCACACCACATATAGATCAGCCAAAAACCATGCCGAAAACTTGATTTCAATATAGCATCTTTGACAGTGTAATGACCCAATTTTCAATGGTATAAAAAAATTCAGTTTCGGAGCATCATTTCCATAAACCGAGTCCATAAATAAAATAAGAATATTTATAGAGTTAGAATAAAAATATATTGAAGAATAATATATTGAAGAATAATCAAGTAATTTAGCCGATAAAATAGTTAATTAAAGCTTAGGGATTAAATTATAAAAGTCCAATCACTATTAAGTTTTAATTAACAAAAGACTTAAGGACCTAGATAACAATTATCTTAAGGACCAAAATGGTTATTTAACCATTTTCCATCATGAATTAATGGAGGATTATGACATTCTCCATTATGTGTGATTAATAAATCGTTTAAGTAAATTAAACCATGACTAGGTTAATTAAGTTAGATTAATTAAGCTTTAAACATGGTATTTATGCTAAATTAGTGGATGGAAAGTGTCAAATTCCTCATTCATTTCTCCTTGTCATCCATTAAAGAAAGAAAACCTAAAATTTTAGCTGGAACATTCGGCCATTAATAAGGTGAGAAAACCCAACTATTTTCTTGTAATTTTTATAGATTTGTGATCATGAGAACTTGGTTTAGCTAGCCCATGTACCAATTTGATCAAATTTTAAAGTTTTAGCAAGTTTCCATTGTTGAGAAATTGATGAATTAGACTTGGAATTGATAGATATTGAAAATGACTAAATAGTATATTTAGTTAAAGCTTGTTTGTTAACCTTTTAACATTAGGGACCAAACTAAATAAATGTAAAACTTGTCATGAAATTATGCTAGAAATAGAAAGTACAAGGTCTGTAACACCTCAAATCTGGCCTAAGCGTTAAGGCTAGCTTTGACGTGCCATACAAAATAATTATACATTGATTCCTATTTAAGTAAAAGGGATTTCAAAGTTTCGACGAAGTCTTTATCGAGTAAAAGATTTGAATAATAAATCGATAATTTGAGATGTAAGATCTTATAAATCGAAATTTGAAAATACCGTTTAACAGTTCAAGAAAAATTTTAAAAGAAATTAAAGATATTTTTTGAAAGAATTGATGAAAAACTTAAGAATAATTTCTGAGTTACTATTATGAAAATTTTTATGAAATCCTTTTTATATATTCATTTGGAATAAAAGTTTATTTATGTAACATCCTAGATTGGGGGGCTCTGCATTTGTGATGCGTTGTGTGTGCATGCCATGATGTGTGTGTGTTTGGTGCGTTTAGAGCTTTCGGGAAGGCTTGAGGTGAAGCCTGAGCTTTGGTAGAAATTTTACTTTCAGACACTGCAAGGGAGAACTAGGTGAAGTGGGCCTTAAGGGTACTTGAGTGGGAAAATTAACACAAAAATCTAACTGGTAAAGTGGCAAGGAGGCGCCACTAAGGGAATAGGTAAGTGACGCCATAAGGAGGTGGTGAGGGAGCAGGTTCGAATCCTATGTCAAGCAAAAATGAGTGTTTTTTTATATGCGCCTGAGGAGTTGAGAGGTGGTTTTGACTGAGACTCTAAAGGAGTGAGTGTGGATTGAGTCAGAGGATAGGAAGATAACGATAAGAGGAAAATGTGGGATACGATTTGAGTGTAGGTGCTGGCCGAATGTGGGACACTGAGTGCAAGAAGGGAAATCGGCTAGATGTGGCTAAGGGTGTGCCGAATTTCTTGTAACACCCTAAAAATTCGAGTGTTTATATATTGCATGAATTGGTGTTTAGACTTTAAAGGAAAATTTCTTATTTTTATTTTTAGTGCTTATTGAAGTCCTAAAGAGGAGTATATCATAATTTGGATAAGGAATAAATTTTATAATTGAGAATTTATTGAAGAGAAGCAAAGGTCATTAAGACTTAAGTTAAATTAAGTGTTAATGAGTGTCATAAGTTGAGTACATGGCATGGTGGAGTTGGCGCATGGGTTATAGCAAGAGGGAAGAGGTTCGAATCCTTGTTTAGCATCTAGATGAATTTTTGTTTTAATTTTACGCACATGGATAGCAAGTGTCGGCCAAGAACATATATGGTAAGTGTTGACCATGTTAATTTTGGTTAGTGTATCAAAGGTTTAAGGAAATAGTTAACATATGGCATGGAATCAAAAACTTAAGGAAAGATAGGGGAACATAAGGCACATATCAAGGGAAATTTTGAAACAAATCATGGCCAATTGACCATGTGTTGGATGACAACTTGGTATAGGGAGGAGCCAATTTTTGTGTTAGTTTTGGCTAAGAAGTTCTTTTTTTCTCTTTGGTCATTCCTTGCACCTTGTGCAGAATTTTTGTTTTCTCTCTTTTCAACTTTCATCTTGGCCGAATTGTGCAATTGGTAAAACCAAATTCTTTTGACCATTTGGTCACTTTTATTCATCTTGTGAGTTTTCTTTTGTATTTCTTCTAAGTGCCGAAATCATCTACACCAAAGCCATTCCTTTTTCCTTTCTTTTTTGTCATGGCCGAATGTACTATCTCCTAAAATCCATCTTTTCCTTCTCTTCTCTTTGAAATCAAACAACATCATCACCAACTCTTTTTCATATTTTAATTCTTTTCAATCAAGTTTCTCCATCAAACACTCTCTTGGCCGAATGCTAGAGTGCCTTAGCCGAATCTTATTTCTTTTTCTTTGATCATACATAACCGAAATCTTCATCCATCACATTCATCCATCACAAACACCTTTTCTCAATCCTTTCTTTTCGATCGTGGATTATAGGTAAGGGGTTCTTCTTTTTCGTTTTCGTTTTATTAAAGTATTATGGCCGATTATTAATGGTGTTATGAAGGCCTTTTTGGATCGAAATAAACGTTCGTTCTAATAATGCTTCATTCGTTATTATATAGTGCAATAACGGAAGATCGGAACTCAAGTGATCGGGAGAATCGTAGAAACGTTGGAATCGATTTCTTGTGGTAAGGAAATCACATCTTTTTTAAAGCCTCTAGTACTATTCGATATTATATTAGATTTGACTAATATTCCTTTGATCGTGAAGACTTTCAAAATAGGGAAGAAAATGGCGGTGGTTAGTCACGTTAAGAGGGCGAGTGTAAATCCCCATTTAAGCGAAGAGCGGTTTGGCGATGCAGGATTTTCCACCGGGTTGCGGACCATCTTAGAGGGAGTCAATTATTCAAGTAGTACGAACTTTCGAGCCATTATACGTTGGTGGATTCTCGGCGACTAACGAATCAATAAACGAGGAGAAGCCGAAAATCGAAGTGATTCAAAATTAAGAGGGTAAGATTTTGGATCTATTACCGATTAAGATTATTTTTACGAAATAGTATTCTAACGGATCGAAATATGTTTTAGGTGCCGAGGAGCGAGAAGGATTAGTACTCTCAGTATCGAGGTGTGTAGCTTCACACTATTTCTCGGTTGGATGTCAATTTCGGTATGGAAGTAAAATCGTAAAAACGACTAGATCGGTAAAAACGTAAAAACTGATATTTTGACGAAAATACGTAAAAACGACTAAACCGTGAAAATTATGAAAATGCCCTCGAGAAATTATTTGTTATTATGTAAATTGTATGTTTCGTGAAAATGGGCTGTAAAATACTCTAGTTCGATAAATTGGGCCAAAATACTCTAGTTCGATAAATTGGGCCAAAATACTCTAGTTCGATAAATTGGGCCAAAAATACTCTAGTTCGATAAATCGGGCCAAAATACTCTAGTTCGATAAAGTGGGTCAAAATACTCTAGTTTGATAAATGGGCCAAAGCCTACTAAACTGCTAAATGGGCAAATTGCTAAGTTATTTATTTTTGGGCCTAATGAAATGTTTAAAAACCCACTAATGTTATGAATTAAATAAAAATTATTACATGACTACATTTTGCTATATACGCATAATTGCATGGGGTGGGGTATATGAAGAGAAGAATGGCCTGTTGCCAAAATCTAGGTCGGTGGCCTTGCCACAAAAATAATTATGGCTTATTGCCTCTAGTTCGGTGGCCTTGCCACAAAAATAATTATGGCTTATTGCCTCTAGTTCGGTGGCCTTGCCACAAAAACAAATATGGCTTATTGCCTCTAGTTCGGTGGCTTTGCCACATTTATAAAAAGGCTTAATGCCTACGATTGGTGTGTTGGCGGGGTGGGTTGACTTGATCCCCGCAGGTGTGATGGTTGGTACGGGGGTGTTAGCGGATGGATATTAGGTTTGGTTGGGAAAATTCATTTTTCATGCATTTTTAAATTACGTTATTACGTTTCATGATATGGTTGAATGCTGTATTTGGGCTCAAGCCCAGCATAATATCTTGATGATCTGGCCCAATAATGGTGGTAAGTGAGTTACACACTGAGTTCTAAGTAACTCACCCCCTTTAATTTTTCCATCTCAGGTAATGGAAATTGACGTGGACTTGGGCCGAGGATGACTTCGTGGAGGCCATACTGCAAAACATGGGTTATTTAAACTTTGGACTTTTTAATAAGTATTTTTACTATTTTGGATTATTGTAATAAGGGCCTCTATAAATAATTTATGGATTTTATGTGTGTTTGGTTTTTAAACTATACTTTGGACTTTTAAATATGGGCTATGATTATATGATGTTTTTATTAAAATAAATTTGGGTTTTCAAGTATATGAAATTCTTTTATAAACGTTTTATTATTGTTAACTCTTTAATAAATTACCTAAAGGTTTTGATAATACAATGATTTTCAACAAATGTTTTCTAATATTTATCAAATGCAAATACTCTTCTAAATTTATTAAATCCTATAAATAATATTGTAGCTTTCAAATTATTGAAGATTTAAACACAACTCGATTCAGGTAACAAACCAAATCTAGTCTTAATGCATAGACCGGGTTTGGGGTGTTACATTTCCATTGTTTTCCTAATAGCATATTTTTTTCTCTCCTCCTATTTTTGGCAATTGAGGGTTTCTTCTTCTCTTTTTCTGCCAAAATCAGAAACTCCTAACTCTATTCCCATCTCCAATTTCATGCTATGGCCGAATGATCTTGTTCTCAAATCTCTTTTCTATTTCTTCTAAAACCAAAACGCCTAAGCCTCTATTTGAAGTATCTTTATTTTTCTTTGCGGCTCTCTCTTCTAGTTCTTTTTACTTTAATCATTGCCGAATCTTGTTCACTATTGGGCTAATGTCGAATTTCCCTAAGTGTTATTCGAATCTGCTGTGATAAGTTGAAGCAATCGAACTCCAAGTCAAGGAATCAAGTGAATCCTATCACTTCATTTGAGATCTCAAGTGAACCGAAGGAAGGGGATGGATCCTTAGTCCCACCCTAAAGTTCAAGAAGCGTGCGATGTCTGCTATTCGAGATTGGCCACCGGGTTGTGGGCTAACTTTTGAGCAGAATAGTAGACAGATAGTAGTTGTGACGACTAGTGATAGTGTCGACATAGAGAGTGTTGTTTTGAATGTTACCAGGTGCGTAAACCTTCACACACTATACTATATCTGTGCTAACATTTGTGTGGGCTAAAAAGCTTGAAAAAGGGCTGTGTAGACAGTGGTGATGCCCTTAGGGGTAAGGCTAGGATTGCCAGGTACGTGACCGCATTGTTTCTTTGCATGGCCGAATGTATGTATGGCAAAATGATGTGTTATGAATAGCATGTTGCATTTGTTAGGATTTGTATGTAGATCATGGGGTATGGGTTTGATATGAAAGGGAAGTGCATGATTAATTGGTCACATTATGATCGGTGGCTTTGCCATGATATATATATGTTCATACACTACTTTTGGTCACATTGTGATCGGTGGCTTTGCCACGATATATATATTTTATTTAGTCACATAGTGATCGGTGGCTGTGCCAAGATGTATTATTGGTCACCTAGTGATCATGTATAATTGGCAGCCTGACTGTCAAAATGGAGTGTAACGAATGGAGGGTTGATTGTAGAAATCCCCACGGTGTGATGTGCTAGTACGGGTTGGTGTGTAGAGGATGGAAAAACTAGGTTTGGGTTGGGCTTATTGTATTCATATGTTGTATGTTGATATGTGACTGTAGGCTACAAGCCGTATGTATAATGTGGGAGAATTTACACACTGAGTCATGGTGACTCACCCATTTCCTTAACTTTTAAGGTGAGTAGTAGCTCGTAGATGCAGGAGCCAAGGCAGACTCGTGGAGGCCATAATTCCATTTTTCTTTCTTTTATAGTCTCAGTATTACTATAAGTTTATTTTGATTTGGGACTTTTGTTATGTAATAAGGCCTTTCAAAGTTGTACTTTAGTTTTTATTAGTTACTGTTTATATCAAATTCAACACCACGGTAGTTCAAATATTAAAGTAAAAGTGGAGTTTCATTAATCTACACATCGATTTTCCAAAACACCGCAGTAATAAGAAAAAAAGTTTTCTTTCAAATTTTTGGTTTTTCTTAAGTATAACTAAGACTTGATTTTACTTCACCCTGTGACATACCGTTAAATTCGTAGCATTATATAGGCCGAGTTTGGGGTGTTACATTTTTGGTATCAGAGCCTAGTAGCAGAACTTGAACTGTGACATGGGTCTAATAGGGTTTTCTAGATTGATGTGAATTTAAGAAAAATGCTTTGGGTTGATCGAATTATGGCATCTGAGTCTACCGACAACCGATCCACGCAGGTAAGTATTCTAACTCTTGATAAGGTATGCATGTCAGCTTTGATGGGCTTTATGGGGACATAGACAAGTATTCTAGGGTTTATGGACCTTAGGCCTAGTTAAACAACTCTTAAAATCTATAAGACTTAATCTCTCTAATTAAACATGTTCGTGAACAAGTCGTCGGGTTGGAGTGTGGCAACGGGCGTACACATGTCTAGCATTGGATCTAGGGAGAGCTTGGTATTTAAGCGGTCATAGTGGCCCACCTCCTCTTCACTAGAATCCTACCTGGTGCGTAGTGTTTGTTCACTTTAGCCGCGAAGACTTGTTAACGGGCCAAATTTCATAACTAAAACCCGAAAGGGACCAGTACCCTATTTTTGGTAAAATTACTAATCTACCCTTAGGTTTGTGAAAATTACCGAAATACCTTTGGTTTGTGGAAATCACCGAAATACCCCTGATTTGCAAAACTACCAAAATACCCCTACTTTACAGAAAGACCAAAATACCCCTATTTTGTAAAATCACCAAGATACCCTATTTTTTGAAATTACAAAAATACCCATGTAGGGTAGAATTACGAAAATACCCCTGGGTAGTGAAATAACGAAAATACCCTTGTGTAACGAAGGTGAGTTTATGGATGTTACTTTCGTGTTTGATACATTTATGTGATAATCTGTTTAGGAATGTGTATGGTTGCTGAATGTATGTGGTTTCTAGAACTAGAAGATGCAGACTTGAGACTGAACCTTGTAGATATAATTTCGAATTTGAAAGAACTACTATTGAAACTACCTTCCATAAGATTGTTCGTTATTAATAGTGGAAAAATTATTAATCCATAAAATTTTTAATCAGATAAATCGTGAACGTTAGAAATGAGCACTAGGGGGTGTGGTGTGCGTGGCCGAGGTAGAGGTAGGATTGCTGTGTCAAAATCGATAGGGTCTGGTCATGAGTTAGGAAATGAGATACCAGTGCCACCAGCTGTGGAGGCAGAGTATCAGGACCAAACGGGCATAGATGATGCAGTGTCTCAGGCGATGCTTCGAGTGTTGGAGAGAGTTGCGAGAGCAGGCATGGGTACGGGATCAAAAATCTGTCCCGGAGTGACTTAGAGCCAATGGGGCAGAAGTGTTTAGGGGAATTTTCGGTGTAGCTCCTAGTACAGCTGAGTATTGGATGGAAGCAATGGAGCGTATAATGGATGATCTCGACTTCACGGAGGAAGAAAAGCTGAAGGGAGTGGTGTCTCTTCTCCGGATGAGGCGTACCAATGGTGGCTTACGGTCAGGGATGGTGCGGTGGCTGATCGCATTACTTGGGATTTCTTTGAGTCGGCATTCCAGAGTAAGTACATCGGATCGAGTTATGTGGATGCGCAGCGTAGGGCATTTTTGAATTTGATCTAGGGAAATAGATCGGTAGCTGTATATGAAGCAGAATTCCTGCGTTTGAGTTGTTACGCACGAGGGTTAATGGCCACGGAACATGAGCGTTGTGTTCAATTTGAGGATGGCCTGAGGGATGATCTACGTGTGTTGATAGGACCACAACGAGAGCGAGAATTTGTAGTTTTAGTGGAAAAGGCTAAGATAGTCGAGGAAGTTAAGCGATCCGAGAAGCGAAATAATGATAGAGACAGGGATAGGAATAAGAGGAGTGTTGGGACGTCAGGGTCAACAGGGCGTTTCCAGAAAAGATCTAAGATAGATAGACCGAGTCGGGGTGTGAGGTCTGGAGGTAATGGTCAACCTCAGAGTTGTGGCCGGTGTAATAAATTTCATTCGGGCGAATATTGGATAGGTGGCAGGAAATGTTATAGGTGTGGGTCCTCGGATTATTAGGTGAAGGATTATCCACAGGATCGAGGTGGCGTAGGGTCGGTAGGACAGACTAACGCTCAGCCTAGTAGAGGAGGTCCACAATCGCAGAGAGGTCGCAGTCCAGCCAAAAGGGGTCATGGTTATGGTTGGGGTCGTGGAACACAAGGCAGAGGTGCAGGGAACACCGATGCAAGATAGTCGGGGTTGGTCTATACAGCAAGACGTCGAGAAGAGGGGGATGCACCGGATGTTATAACCGGTACATTCTTGATTTTTGGTTTGCCTTTTTCTGCATTAATTGATATTAGATCGACACATTCTTATGTTACTAGTATAGTATCTGGAACCTTAAGTATAGACTCTGAGATTATTCCTAAGGAGATGACTGTAATTAGCCCGCTAGGTCGATTGGTGTAGTGGTAAATGATCAGTATAGGGATGTACCTCTAGAAGTGCAAGGGTAGTTTTTCCAATAATTTAATGGAGCGCCTTTTGGGGAGTTCGATCGATCTTAGGTATAGACTGGTTAGTGAAATATCGAGCGAATCTAGATTGTGCAGCCAAGCGTACGGTACTAAAGACTAGTTAGGAGGATGAGGTGGTGGTAATAGGTGAAAGGAGGGACTACCTATCTAACATAGTATCCGCTCTAAAGGCTTAAAGAATGATGAAAAAGGGTGTAGGGTGTTCGTAACCTTTGTTTGTGCTTTGGATGTCCAAGATTCAACTGTGAAGAATGGTAGAACGGTGAGGGAGTTTTCTGACGTTTTCCCAGAAGAACTTCTTGGACTACCTCTGGATCGTGAGGTGGAATTTGGAATTGATCTTCTTCCGGGAATAGCACCAGTATCCATTGCACCATATAGAATGGCGCCAAAGGAGTTGGTGGACCTGAAAGCCCAGATTCAGAAATTGTTGGATCGTGGTTTCATCCGACCAAGTGTATTGCCTTGGGGAGCGCCAGTTCTATTTGTCAAGAAGAAGGATGGATCAATGCTTATGTGCATTGACTACCGTCAGATGAACAAGTTGACTATCAAGAACAAGTATCCGTTGCCAAGGATTGATGACTTATTCGATCAACTGAAAGGGGCGTCAGTGTTCTCAAAGATAGATTTGAGATCAGGATACCATCAGCTTAAGGTCAAAGAATCGGATATTCATAAGACAGCTTTCAGGACCCATTATGGTCATTACGAATTCTTAGTAATGCCGTTTGGTTTAACCAACGTGCCAGCGACGTTAATGGATATGATGAACCGAGTGTTCCAACCCTATTTGGACCGGTTCGTGGTAGTATTTATAGATGATATCTTGGTATATTCAAGGTTCTGCAAGTGATACTACAAATCCTGAGGGAGAAATAATTGTACATAAAATTCAGTAAGTACAAATTTTGGTTAAGTGAAGTTACTTTTTAGGACACGTTGTGTCGGCAGAAGGGGTCAGAGTTGATCCTCGAAAAGTGAAAGCTATCATGGATTGGAAATCACCCAGGTCTGTGTCAGAAATTTAGAGTTTCCTAGGTCTTGCTAGTTATTATAGGAGGTTCGTTGAGGGGTTCTCCTTGTTCGCGGCACCTTTAACCAAGTTGTTGAGGAAGGAGTACTTTTTGTGTGGGGTGACAAGCAATAGGAAAGCTTTGAAAAGCTGAAGAAGATGTTAACGAAAGCTCTAGTATTGATTCAACCGAAGGCTGGAAAAGAGTTCGTGGTTTATTATGACGCTTCACACACCGGGTTAGGATGTGTGTTGATGCAAGGTGGAAGAGTGGTTGCTTATGCGTCTTGACAGTTAATACCTCATGAGCTAAATTATCCCACCCACAATTTGGAGTTGGCGGCGGTGGTTTTTGCTTTGAAGATCTGGAGACACTATCTGTATAGAGAGAAGTCCGTCATTTATACAGATCATTAGAGTTTGAAATATCTCTTCACCCAAAAAGAGTTGAACTTGAGGCAGAGGAGGTGGATTGAACTACTAAAGGATTACGATTGTTCGATTGAATACCATCCGGGTAAAACTAACGTAGTGGCGGATGCACTAAGTTGAAAGGTAATCTTAGATCTGAAGGCGATGTTTGCTTATCTGAGCTTGTATGAAGATAGGAGTTTATTAGCTGAGCTTCAGGTAAAGCTGACATGGATAGATCAGATTAAAGAGAAGCAGTTGCAGGATGATGACTTGAGTGCCCGACTATCTCAAGTGCAACATGGTGAAGTAGGGGACTATAATCTGAATGATGACGGGGTTTTGTATTTCTGAAAGAAGGTTTGTATGCCGAGGGATGTGGAATTGAGGTTGATGATTCTTTAGGAAGCACATAGTAGCCCATATGCTATGGATCAGGAGGAATAAAATGTATCGGGATTTACGAGAACAATTTTGGTGGCCAGGTCTGAAGCGGGAGGTAATCGAATTTGTGGGTAAATGTTTGACATGTCAGCAGGTAAAGGCGAAGCATCAATTGCCTTCAAGGTTATTACAACTAGTGAAGATTCCACAATGGAAATGGGAGAGAATCACTATGGATTTTGTTAGTGGGCTACCTCTTATGCCTATTAAGAAGGATTCAATATGGGTAGTCGTTGATCGATTGATGAAGTCTGCTCATTTTATACCGGTTCGGGTTGATTACTCTCTACAAAAGTTGGCTAAGTTGTATATAACGGAGATTGAGAGGTTGCATGGAGTACCTGTGTCCATCATCTCGGACAGAGATCCTAGGTTTACATCAAGATTCTAGAGGGCATTGCATCAAGCGTTGGGTACAAAGTTAGATTTTAGTATGGCGTTTCATCCACAGACGGACGGACAGTCAGAAAGAGTGATTCAGATTTTGGAAGACATGTTGAGAGGTTGCATTATCGATTTCAAAGGTAGCTGGGAAGAATTCCTACCATTGGCAGAATTCGCATATAATAACAGCTACCAGTCCAGTATTCGGATGGCACCATATGAAGCGTTGTACGGGCGAAAGTATCGTATTCCTACATATTGGACGGAGTTGGGTGAACGACAGTTATTGGGTCTGGAATTCATATTGGAAACAAAGAATAATGTTGAGTTGATTTGGGCTAGGTTGAAGGAAGCGTCGGATAGGCAGAAGTCCTATGTTGACCTGAAGCGAATGGGACATAAAATTTGCAGTGGGTGATCGGGTTTTCTTAAAGGTATCACTGTGGAAGAAAATTCTAAGGTTTGAACGGAAGGGTAAGCTAAGCCCTAGGTTCATCGGGCCTTATCGGGTGTTGAAGCGTGTAGGACCAGTTGCTTATCAGCTTGAGCTATCTTCAGAGCTAAGTAAGATTCATGATGTGTTCCATATTTCAATGTTTCGATGTTACCGTTCAGACCCATCTCATGTGATACCGTTGGAGGAACTTGAAGTAATGCCTGATTTAACTTTTGAAGAGGAACCAGTTAAGATCTTGGAGTGGGATGTTAAAGTTTTACGAAGAAAATTGGTTCCTTTAGTTAAGGTTCTATGGCGGAATCACGGATCGGAGGAAGCTACATAGGAGCCGGAGGATGTCATACGATAGCAATACCCTCACCTCTTTTGATCAGGTAATTTTAGGGATGAAATTCTTTGAAGAGGGGTAGAACTGTAACATCCTAGATTGGGGGGCTCTGCATTTGTGATGCGTTGTGTGTGCATGCCATGATGTGTGTGTGTGTTTGGTGTGTTTAGAGCTTTCGGGAAGGCTTGAGGTGAAGTCTGAGCCTTGGTAGAAATTTTGCTTTCAGACACTGCAAGGGAGAACTAGGTGAAGTGGGCCTTAAGGGTACTTGAGTGGGAAAATTAACACAACAATCTAACCGGTAAAGTGGCAAGGAGGCGCCACTAAGGGAATAGGTAAGTGATGCCATAAGGAGGTGGTGAGGGAGCCGGTTCAAATCCCATGTCAAGCAAAAAGGAGTTTTTTTTCATATGCTTTGAGGAGTTGAGAGGTGGTTTTAATTTGGGACTCTAAAGGAGTGAGTGTGGATTGAGTCAGAAGATAGGAAGATAAGGATAAGAGGAAAATGTGGGATAGGATTTGAGTGTAGGTGGTGGCCGAATGTGGGACATTAAGTGCAAGAAGGGAAATCGGCTAGATGTGGCTAAGGGTGTGCCAAATTTCTATTGTTTTTCTAATAGCATAGTTTTTTTCCTCTCCTCCTATTTTCTACAATTGAGGGTTTCTTTTTCTCTTTTTCTGCCAAAATCGAAAACTCTTAACTCTATTCCCATCTCCACTTTCATGCTATGGCCAAATGATCTTGTTCTCAAATCTCTTCTCTGTTTCTTCTAAAACCAAACGCCTAAGCCTCTATTTGAAGTATCTTTATTTTTGTTTGCAGCTCTCTCTTCTAGTTCTTTTCTACGTTAATCATTGCTGAATCTTGTTCACTGTTGGGCTAGTGCCGAATTCCCCTAAGTGTTATTCGAATCTGCTGTGATAAGTTGAAGAAATCAAACTCCAAGTCAAGGAATCAAGTGAATCCTATCACTTCATTTGAGATCTCAAGTGAATCGAAGGAAGGGGTTGGATCCTTAGTCCCAACCCCAAAGTTCAAGAAGTGTGCGGTGTCTACTGTTCGAGATTGGCCACTGGGTTGTGGGCCGACTTCTGAGCAGAATAGTAGGTAGATAGTAGTTGTGATGACTAGTGATAGTGTCGACATAGAGAGTGTTGTTTTGCGTGTTACCAGGTGTGTAAACCTTTACACATTATACTATATCTATGCTAACATTTGTATGGGCTGAAAAGCGGAAAAAGGGCTATGTAGACAGTCGTGATGCCCTTAGAGGTAAGGCTAGGATTGCCAGGTACGTGACCGTATCGTTTCTTTGCATGGTCGAATGTATGTATGGCAAAATGATGTGTTATGAATAGCATGTTGCATTTGTTAGGATTTGTATGTAGATCATGGGGTATAGGTTTGATATGAAGGGGAAGTGCATGATTAATTAGTCACATTGTGATTGGTGGCTTTGCCACTATATATATATATATATGTTCATACACTACTTTTGGTCACACTGTGATCGATGGCTTTGACACGATATATATATATATTATTTAGTCACATAGTGATCGGTGGCTATACCACGATGTATTATTGGTCATCTAGTGATCGTGTATAATTGGCAGCCTGACTGTCGAAATGGAGTGTAGCGGATGGAGGGTTGATTGTAGAAATCCCCACGGTGTGATGGGCTGGTACGAGTTGGTGTGTAGAGGATGGAAAACCTGGGTTTGGGTTAGGCTTATTGCATTCATATGTTGTATGTTGATATGTGACTGTGGGCTACAAGCCGTATGTATAATGTGGGAAAATTTACACCTTTGAGTCATGGTGACTCACCCTTTCCTTAACTTTTGGGTGAGCAGTGGCTCGTGGATCACGAGCCGAGGCGGACTCGTGGAGGCCATAATTTCATTTTTTCTTTCTTTTATAGTCTCAGTATTACTATAAGTTTATTTTGGTTTGGGACTTTTGTTATGTAATAAGGCCTTTCAAAGTTGTACTTTGGTTTTTATTAGTTACTATTTATATCAAATTCGACACCACGGCAGTTCAAATATTAAAGTAAAAGTGGAGTTTCATTAATCTACACATCAATGTTTCCAAAACACCGCAGTAATAAGAAAAAAAAAGTTTTCTTTCAAATCTCCAGTTTTTTGTAAGTATAACTAAGACTTGATTTTACTTCACCCTGTGACATACCAGAATCGATCGTAACGTATAGGTCGGGTTTGAGATGTTACAATTTAAGTTTTTAGAAATTAAAATCTCATTTAAAATACTTAAAGCAGTTTATAATTTTATCAAACAAAAACCAAATCAAAAATTATCAAGAGGCCTTATTACAAACCTTACTTCAAAATAGCAAAATAATTAAAAGTATTTAAAGAAAACCAAATTTCCAAATTTAACCATTTTTAAGTATGACCTCCACCAAGATATCCACGGACCAAGACTTCATCAATGATCATTACCTGAAAGGGATAAGGAAAACAGGGTGAGTTACTAGAACTCAGTGTGTAACCCATTTACTATTGTCCACTGGGCCAAAAATCCAATTTAGCATTTATTGGACCAAAACCCATTTACAATTATAACATAATAACATGAATATAATATGCATGTGATATGCAATTCCCAAACCAAACCTAATTTCCATCCGCTATACACCACCCGTACCAACTAGCACACCTGTGGGGAGCTTTAGTCACCCACCCCGCCAACACACCAAAATAGGCATTAAGTCATTTATATCAATTTGTGGACAAGCCATCAGATTTACAGAGTTTACATGGCATAGCCATTTTTCAAATTTGTGGCAGAGCCACCTGAATTTTGTAGCAAATCTACCAGAACTTCTCTTCGTCAAATATCCCAACCCATGCAAATCATGTATATAATATGCATATTCAATTACAACAATCCATCCATATAATTATTACAAACATACGGCACATTATAATAATTTTCACAATTTAGCCCCATATCACATTTTGGCCCTTATAATTCAAATCTCACTTGGCCTCATATCAAATATCACATTTGGCCCATATATCAAATATCACATTTGGCCCATATATCAAATATCACATTTGGTCCATATATCAAATATTACATTTGGCCCATATATCAAATATCAAATTTGGCCCATATATCAAATATTACATTTGGCCTATAAATCAAATATCACATTTGGCCCATATAGTCACTTTTATCGATTTGGCCCATTGAGGACAATTTCATAATATTCACAGTCTGAATACCGATTTCATAGTCTATACCAATAAATTGATAAATATGCCAGTTTACGATTTCACCTACTTGTGATTTAATCAAGCGATTAATACGATATAGTTATTTAACCCATGAGATACAGTGTGAGATTACACACCTGATTACGGTAAGCACTACACTTTCCTGATCGTCAACACCTAAAAATATTTTAACGCTCGATTAGATCATTAACACTTATAGTAAATCTACTCTAAAATAAACGATCTAGGTTTTTACCCTCGGAATCTTGAATAACAATTATTTGTCGTTTCACCTCGGTTGACGGTTCACAACCCGGTGGAAAATCCCAAATCGTTGATGCCTCATGATTGCGAACAACCTCGAATAGTTGATTTTCACTGGATGAGGGTCCACAACCCGGTGGAAAATCCCGGATTGCCAAAATAGCCCTTCGTTTGAATCTAGAAGGGATCGCAAATCTGCTCCATTTTTTATCACCAATCACTACTCCTTTTGATTCGATCTTGTTTGCCTCCATTGTCAAATAAATATTAGTCCAAACTAATATTTTGTTATTATAGCCAATTGATCTTATGAGCGAAGTTGGCTTACCACAAAATCCTTACGCTCACAGGATGAAAATCGAGTGATAGAGTCCCTATGATAAAATCGGTTAATCAACACTATCTTTAACAAATAAAAAAAAGTAATATAGAACCCTTCAAAAAAAATTTCCTTACCTTGAATGATGAAATCCTTTTTCACACGATCTTCCTATGGCTAGGGTCAATTAAATGACGTAGAAATAATCGGCACTCCACTATACCACTACAAGAAGAAATGGGTTTGTTTAAAAGAGAAAAGAGGATGATTTCGGTCAAAAAGACCCTCTCAAGCCAACATATGAATTTCAACAATAGAGGAAAAATAAAAGAATTGAAAAGAGTGTTCTTCCGATTGTTCAAAGATGACCACTCGAATGAAAAAGAAAGTTCAATGGAAGGAAGGAAGATTCGGCTATAGTGAAAATATTGGAGAGAGAGTGATGTTTGAGAGTTTTTGCAAGAAGAAAAGAAAAGAAAAGAAAAATGCCTTTCAAGATATATGGTTTCGGCACAAAGAGGAAAAGACTTTGGGGAGAAAGAAGGATAATATCAAAATTGTCAAAAATGAAATGGCCAAAAAGAAACAAAAGTTTTACCTATTGCTCATGACATATTTGGCTAGGGAGAAGAATTTTGGAGAGGAAAACTATTGATACACAAAAATGCCAAAATGAAAAAAAGACCAAAACTAGCACTTACCTTACCAAATGCTACCCAAAAATTTGGCCATTCCCCCTAGCCCCTAAAATCGTCCAAGTGCTTGGCCAAATGGTCAAAGTTTAGCCACCTAAACATTCCAAAACATCTCCCTTGTTATAAGCCTTATGTCCCCCTTACATGCCTTTTCCATTTGATTCCTTTCCCTAAGTTCAATCTTGCCTTTTATCTTAGCCATCTTGCCATAAAAATAAAAGTCCAACTTACCATAAGTCTAATGCTTGACAAACAATATGAGGAAGAAAACAAAAAAAAAATAAAATTCTCACATACACACAAAGGGATTCGAACTCCTTCCATCAAGGTAACACATATGTCGCCATACCCCTTTACTAATTGCTCATTTTATGCTAGCTTCTTACCACTTTATTACCTTAAGCTTTAAGGTCACTTATTCCATTTCCTTAAAGTACTAAATGCAAAATATTTTTTTCAATCCAAATAAATCTCGAGCCTTCTTAGGACTACCTTAACATACACATTGGATAGTTTAACTAGCTGAGCACCAAAATAATGCAACATATAAAATTCAAATTTTAGGATGTTACAAGGATCCTAATGAAAGAATGTGAAATCAAATTTTAATTCAAAGTTAGGAATCAAAAGTTATGCTTATTCGAGTTTAGGAACTAAATTAAATAAAATAAAAAATATGTGTGAAAGTCTAGAGTATTGCAGCTAGGACGGTTAGAGTTTGTGTTGCAGTGAAAGTCTGATGGATGAGAGGTTTGAATTGGTCATAGAGAGATTGTAGGAGCAAATCATGGAGAGGATTATGGAGAGATTGGTGGAGTGAATCAAGGAGTTGAGTGAGTGGAGAGTTGTGTCATTTGGGGGAACTCCAACTTTGCAAATTTGGCTAAGGGGCTTTTAAATGCTTTTCTCTATTGTTGTTCGGTTTGGCATTTTTTTGTTGTTCTTTTGGTGTGCCAAAATTTTGAATTACCATTGATGCATTTAACCATTCATGCACTTTTTTTGTTCGGTTTAGCACTTCTTCTTCAAGCATTTGGCTAAATCTCTGCTTCCATTCCTCTTCATTCATTTGTTTTTCTTCTTTTCCCTTCCTTCTCCTAAGCCGAATATCATCTCCCTCCTTTTGTTTTCTTTCGGCTTCCTATTGGCTTGTGAATTGAACCTTTCTATTTTCTCTTGATTAGTTCAGCGGTGACCAAATTTCTGCTTCCTTTCCTCTTTGTTTTAGTTCTGCAAGCATTTTGAAATCGGTAAGTGTTCATATTTTTCACTTCATGTTTAAAACTATTCTCTCCTATTCCCCTTTTCTCTAAAAGCCGACTATTTCTTTCCTTCATTTTCTTTGATGGCTGAATGGTGATCCCTTCACCTTGATGTAGTGATCGTTGGGTTAGGTATTCTCGAGGAGTGGAGAAGTGCAGAAGTTACTCAAGTCGTTGAACCCTGCCTTTTATTAATCAATTAAGGTAAGGGTATCATCTTACCTTTTGAATAGGTCAAATATCTCTATTCATTCCTGTAAGACTAATATTCATGGATTTAAGCCACGGTTATGATCGGTCCCATCTGTTAAATCTATTATTATCGCAATTTATCAGCAAGAAAAGTGTGATCGGTTCTAGCCCACGAACAAAAAGGAATAGTCGTAGTTTGTTCAATCGAGGTAAGGTAGTAAGTGCCTTTTTGGGAACAGATGTAATAAGATGTTTTACCCTAAAATATTAAGGAATAACATTGGATCTAGATGATTCTAGGTTGGGTGCACGTAGATCTTGGACCGACTCCGAAAAAAAGGTGTGTAATCACACTATCTCCGCTAAGAATCGAAAAAGCCGAGAAGCCGAAACTACGACATTTGAGGCCTCACGAGCGTGCAATTGCTCGTGTGGAAAAACTGAGCCCACAATTGATGGTGGTATACTAAAGAGGCCACTACGAGTGTTCTCGTGTGCTGGGGTCGTATTGGGCCTCGTTGGGCCAAAATGAGCCGTGTGGGCCCAATGGGATCGTGGACCCCACACGGGTAAAATTTACGAAAAGTAGTAAAAACTGTTTTAGGGCTACGTAGATCACATAATTGGGATAGATTTGGGCCAAATGGGCCACACGAGCGTGTGGGCCCATTTGGGCCGAATATTGAGCTTTTAGCCCATTTACACTATTTTGACCAAATGGATTATCTGTGTCGGTCGAGGCGACTGTAGGCCTTAGGAAAGGTCGTTAAATGACTAAAATACCCTTAATGCGTAAAATGACTAAAATACCTCTAGGGTGTAAAATGACTGAAATACCATTAATGAGTAAAGTGACTGAAATACCCTTAGTGAGTAAAATGATCGAAATACCCTTGTAGGGTAGAATTACCAAAATACCCTTGTAGGGTAGAATTACCGAAATACCCTTGAGGGATGAAATTACCGTTTTTCCCTAACCAACAAAATAACCATTATACCCCTAGTGGTAGTTTAGTTGATGTGTGTATGATATCTATGTGACTGGTTATGAGTATTGTAATCGGCCTATTTTGCGGGCCCAATTAATCAGCTTATTGACCAAAATAAAAACCAACAAAATAATAGTCTACCAGTTTATTTATAACAGTCCAATAAATATGAACAATCTAATAAATAATAGCCCAAATATAAAACTTAATTTCTAAACCCGAGCCAAAAATTTAAAAATTAAACTAAGCCCAAATTGGCAAGACCCAAATGGCCCAATGTTGTCAGTGTCTTCCAGAAACCCTAGAGGTTTCTGGAACCCTCGAGTGCCGCTCCATCCCCCCGTGCAGCTTCCACACGTAGCCCTCACGCGCTTGAGCATCCACGTCACTGTGACGATTTCGTCTGCAACAAACAAGGAAAACATCAAAACAGAGCCAGCAAATAGGAATAAAGAGAAAATGTTGTATTTTTTGTTATTTTGGATTTTTCGGTTATAAAACCAAAAGTAAGAACCCTTGTATTTTCTCTACAATCTTTGACAATAGGAATACTAAATCGAAATAAAAAAAATGAAAGGTTTATCTATTTTTTTTCGTTTATATTCGAAACTGTTATGCATGCATATAAGTTTTATTATATTTCTTAAATAATAGGTATATACTTGTTAAAATATAAAAAAAAAAGAGAGAAAAAGAGATTACCTTGGGTTTCCAACTTCCGTCCAGGGCGGAGCTGCGGCCGGAATCTGGGTTCGGCCAGAGAGAAAAAGGGACTCGCCTTTTCCTTTTTTTAAAAAAAAAAGGCAGCAAATGATTTTTTTTGGAAATTTTGGCCTTAAATATAGATTGAAGACGACGTCATTTTCAGGCCGTGCTTTTGGGCTTTAAACGGCATTGTTTCAATCTCAAAACACATGACCCGACCCGCTCGCTGAAGAATCCACGTGTTTTGTTAAAAGGGTTATTTACCGTCGGCCCTTCCGCATTTTTTTTTTCATTTTGAATTAGTCCTTTTCATTGTTTTTAATTTGTCTCTCAAATTTCTCTTCTATTCTAATTTGATCCTTTGATTTAGGTTTAAAACGCTGCATTTCGGAAGGTTAGGAATATTTCCCATTTGATTCCCCATATTATTCACGCATTGTGATTTAGTCCTACCTCTTGTTTTTATTTCTGATTTTTACCCAAATTTCGATTAAATTTTCAATTTGGTCTTTTAATCATTTATTTGTTATAATTTAGCCCCATAATTTTGTTTTAATTCCAAATTTGATCCCATGATTTTACTTTAATTATTTCTTTATGTTATCTAATCTATCTTTTTATTTTATTAGTATTATGTTCTTATGTAATAATTTCGTTTTGATTATATACATATATTCGTTATTATTATTATTATTATTATTATTATTATTTTATTTGTTTACATTGCATTTTGTGTATTTTAATATTAATTATTATTAATATTGTTATATTATATTATTATTATTACTATTATTATTATTGTCATAATTATTATTATTACTCTTATTTATTAGCTTACTATTGGCTTCTATGTTTGTCATTATTTTCTTTTATTTGTTTATTTTGCTTTTTATTTTATTGTACATTATTTTCACCTTTGTTATTGTTATTTATATTTTTATCATCATTATGTTGTTATGTAAATTAGTATTGTAATTCATTTTACATCTTATTGTAAAATCATATCATATTTTATCCAATTTTGGGGAAATAAGCAATTACTTCGTATTCTAAGACTTGAAAGAAATCGTGCCCTAACTTACTGGGTTCTGATTTTTCTCATCAAGTCTAAAGAATTTATTTTTTTAAAACAAAACCTAAGTTAAATAAAAACTTATTCTCGGGAATTCAAAAATGTTGTGTTCTAACTCACTTAATATGATGTTTTGTTATCTCGAGATAAAGATTTCCAAAATGAGGCAATACTCGTATTTGGGAATCTCGAGAAGATTGTGCCCTAACTTGCTAGGTTCCAATTGCCCTCATTGACTCTAAATAACTAAGTACCTTTGTTTTTCAAACATATAGATTTCAAGTAAAAGTTTATTCTGGAGAATTCAAGATGTTGTGTCCTAACTTACTTGAAGTGACATTTTGTTATCTCGAAATAAAGATTTCCAAAATAAAGGCAATATTCCAAATTCAGGAATTTTGAGAAATTATGTCCTAACTTACTGGGTTCGATCTTTCATTTGACCCGGATAACCAAATATCCTTCTTAGATTTTAAAGATATGAGTCTTAAAGGTCAAAAGACAAGTTTAATTTTGAGGATTCAAAATGTTGTATCCTAACTCACTGGGTATGATATTTGACTCCTTCGAAATGAGCGAGTCTCAGCATCCTTTTAATTTATTCGAGTTTTTTTTTATTTTTCCTTCTTTAAAGCAAATGGATCGTAATCTAGGATATTTTCAAATTTTCGACACTAAGACATCAATCAATCAATTCGATACCAATTTTGGGCGTTACGAGGGTGCTAATCCTTCCTCATACATAACTGACTCTCGAACCTATTTTCTCAAATTTCGTAGGCCAAAATCATCATTTAAATAAATCAAAATGTTTTAACGATCAATCTCAAGGTGACCCAATCACACCTCAAAAAAGGATTGGTGGCGACTCCATTTGCCATTTTAAAGTCGATCCCCATTTTCCAAAGCTTAAAAATGGTTTCGACAGGTTGGTGACTCCACTGGGGACACGGAGAAAGTCAGGCCGTAAAATTGATTAATTTCTATCCTTTTGTCGGAAATTGAAAATTTGATTTGAAAAATTATGATCTTTTTATTGCATTTGCTTGCATTATCGCATTTGATCGCTGTGGTTTGAGCCTTCTAGAATACTTTTGCATCATACTGCATGACCGTCGGGTCACACCCTTTTAAGTGGGAGTGAGAAGCTACTACTTCGTGAGGTTTTCACCTCCGTGTAGGATAGTGAATCGCTTTTAGGATACATCAGTACCTATGCCTTCGTGAGATTTTCATCTCCGTGTAGCCATAGGGAAATGTATTCCCCTGAACCGAACTCGGTTCGTATGAGCCTATAATGGGTGAGGATCGAGGAATTTGCTTGTTCAGGTACCCCAACTTTAGAACCGAACTACATATAGAAAGCCCTAAGAGCCCACCCTAGGTAGAGTTGTGATAAACCCTAGTGGTCATCTAGATAGGCGCTTGAATTTTTTTTACATGCGTTGAATTTTGTTTCTATTGTATTGATTTTTTATTTTATCTTTGTTACTTTGCATGCATTTTGATATTAGAGAGAGGTGTCGATTCGGGTTTGATTGCTAAATTAGGGAGCTCGGCATGGAGAACGAATTTCTTGATAAAGCGGAAGACAATACGGCTGTCCGTATATTTGTAGTCCATTTCATGTAAAAATTTTGCCCTCTAGTAAAGTTTTCTAAAGGAAATTGAGTCAGAATCGACACCTCTTTACATTCATTTCATGCATTCACATAGCAGTACATCACATGCATTAGATTTCATGAGAAGACCCTGATTGGTTGAAATTATTTCAGCATTAACCTAGACACCAAAAAAACCAAACATCCTTACGGTACCCGAACTAAGACGAAAGGCATGGATCAGAGATTAGAAAGACTGGAACAACTCCAAAGGGAGATGCAAGATAAACTTCAACTGCAAATGCAAGAGCAGCTAGCTAAAGTCTAGCAAGATATGATGGATCGAGTGATGGAATCACAGAAAAATATGATGACTTAATTGATTCAATTACTGGCGGGAGGAGTAAACAAAGGAAAGACCCCATAGTTAACACTGGTGAAGATAATAAGGAACCACTATGTACTCTGGGTTTTACCCCGACACATCTTGAGGTGTACCCATGAAAAACATCTGTCACAATTAAACCTCAACAATTTCAGGAGGGTGTTTCGATACCGCCAAACTTCCAAGCGGGATCGGGTTCTAACTTTGGGGATCACCCAATTAATGCTGTTATTCCAGACTTTGATGAGGTAGTAGAAAGGGAAAGGTTAAGGTCTGAATTACCAAGATAGTTAGAGGATCGATGCAAATGGCTAGAGGATAAATTTAGGGCCATGGAAAACGATGATAGGCAACATGGAATCGACATTAAAGATCTGAGTTTGGTGCCATATCTAATACTTCCCCACAAATTCAAGATGCCAGAATTTGAAAAATACAATGGGATTAGTTGCCTCGATGCTCACATAACCATGATTTTTGACGAATGACTGGGTATGTTAACAATGACCAACTACTAATACATTACTTACAGGACAGTTTGGCAGGAGCAGCATCCAAATGGTTGAATTAGTTGAGCCGTACCAAAATTGGTTCTTGGAGGGATTTAGCACAGGCATTCATGAAGCAGTATAGTCACGTAACAGACATGGCCCCTGATAGAATTACCTTACAAAACATGGAGAAGAAACCAAGCGAGAGTTTTCGGTAATATGCACAAAGGTGGAGAGAGGTTGCCATACAAGTTCAGCCACCTCTTCTAGAGAAAGAAACTACTATGCTTTTCATCAACACCCACATGTTGGGGAGCACCACGAAGAGTTTATCGGACATAGTGATATTCGGTGAAATGATCGAAATGCTGTGAGAAGCGGTAAAATAGATGCGGGGCAAACGCCAAAAGATCAGCTCCGAGAAAGAAAAAAATAAAGCAAACAATGTGGGAGCATATAACAAGGGCTACTCAAAGCAAATCACTGTTGGCCCACCAAAGACGACCACCGCCAACCTTCATACTCCTCCAAGGAAGAAATCTAACCAAAGGACGAGTATAAAAAACTTCATTTCACTCATATCCCAATGACGTACCGAGAGCTATATCAAAACCTCTATAATGCACATGTGGTGTCCCCTTTCTACCTAACACCATTGTAGCCCTCGTACCCTAAATGGTATGATGCAAATGCTCAATGTGACTACCATACGAGAGTTTCAGGGCATTCAATAGAAAATTGTACTGCCTTTAAGAAAGTTGTAGAAAGACTTATTAAGATTGGCATTGTAAAATTTGATGATACACCAAGTGCTGATAATCCGCTACCAAATCACACTGACGATGGAGTTAATGCAATTGAGGGAGAGACATGGAGAAAAATCAAGTCTAATATCATAGAAGTAAAAAATCCTTTGAGAGGGGTTTGGAAAGAGATGGTAAAAATGGGGCTGAGCATGCTAGATCCTAAAAGAAGTCGTGAAAACTAGAGGAATTACTGTGTGTTCCATCATGAGGAGGGGCATGAGATCCAATAATGCGCAGAATTTAAAGCCCTAGTACAAGGTCTGATGGAAAATAGAGAGATCAAATTCTGTGGAGGAATTAAAGAAAATGTTAAGGAAATGCTGGTAAATGTGCACATCAATGCCATACATGAAGAAATCACTTAAAGGGGGACCTTGTCGGATATCTGCCCTTACGAACCTGGGAGTGTTCTGAATAATTGACTCTGCAGAAGAAATTCCTATAGTTTTTAGAGCTTACTCAAAGTAATGTTCCAAACACACTTGTTGCTTTTAGCCTAGAAGCAATAAGCATTCCTTTGTGAAATATGCTTATGTCTAAAACTTCATTATGAAATATATACCTGAGATCATTTTGAATAAAAATATTCTCATTCTTTTAGATTCTTTCATTATTTTTCCTTTGACCTTTGTTCAAAATCATTCTTTCATTTCATTCATAAGCATACTGTACAAATAGTTATTCTCAAATTCATTCGTTCTTTGTATTTTCTTCTGTGCCTACAACAGGTCCCCAAATATCAATGACATGAGTAACACTGCTACAGATTTAGAATCTCTTTTTGAGCAAGACATGTGTTTAGAGGGATCCTAGAACTTTGAAGATGACATAGACTGTGGCTTATCTCGGACTTGTTAAGAATGGTAAAATAAGAGGAAAAAAAATTCTACCTCATGCAGAAACAGTGGAGATTGTGACCTTGGAAGAGGGAAAGGTAGTGAAAATTGGAACATGCATAACTGAAGAGACGAAACGAGACCTCGTAGAGTTACTTCAGGAATTCAAAGATATCTTTGCATGGTCATACCAAGATATGCTAGGGTTAAGCACTGACATTATTGTTCATCATCTCCCCATAAAAGAGGATTGCAAGCCGGTTCAACAGAAACTCCGGAGAATGAGGCCAGACATCGTACTAAAAATAAAAGAAGAAGTCAAAAACCAGTTTGATGCTGGATTCCTGCAAGAGGTCAAATACTTAGAATGGGTAGCCAACATTGTGCCTGTCCCTAAGAAAGATGGGAAAGTACGAATGTGTGTGGATTATAGAGATTTGAATAAGGCCAGTCCGAAGGATAATTTTCCCTTACCTCATATTGATGCTCTGGTGGATAACACGGCAGGCTACTCATTGTTTTTGTTCATGGATGGATTCTCAAGGTACAGTCAGATAAAAATGCATCTTGAAGATATGAGAAAGACTACCTTCATAACATTGTGGGGCACGTTCTTTTATAAAGTAATGCCGTTTGGATTGAAAAATGTGGAGCTATGTACCAAAGAGATATGGTGACTTTGTTCCACGATATGATGCATAAAGAAATTGAAGTTTATGTGGATGATATGATTGCGAAGTCTATAACAAAAGAGGAACACATTCGAGTTTTGAGGAAACTGTTCCTGAGGTTGAGAAAATTCCAGTTAAAGCTCAATCCAACGAAATGTACTCTTGGAGCTAGATCGGGTAAATTTCTAGGCTTTATAGTTAGCGAGAAGGGAATCGAGATTGACTAAGACAAGGTCCGAGCTATACAAGAATTGCCTCCACCACACACTCAAAAAGAAGTTCGAGGTTTCTTGGGAAGGTTAAATTACATTGCTCAGTCCATTTCACAGTTAATCGAGAAATGTGATCCCATATTTCTTCTTCTAAAGAAACACAATCCAGGCATGTGGGATGATGAATGTTAGAAAGCTTTCGATAGGGTCAAACAATAAACCCTCTAGTATTGTGACCACCATGCCCGGATAGGCCATTAATCCTGTATTTGACAGTGTTTGATCACTCTATGGGATGTGTGCGTTGGGTCAACATGATGATTCGGGAAGAAAAGAAAAGGCGATATACTACCTTAGCAAGAAATTCACTGAGTGTGAGATGAGATATTTGCCAATTGAGAAATTGTGTTGTGCCTTGGTTTGGACGACTCGGAGTTTGAGGCAATACATGCTATACCACATGACCTGGTTAATCTCAAAATTAGACCCCCTAAATTGCATGATGGAGTAAACTACTTTAAATGGAAGGATGGCCAGATGGCAAATCTTGCTTTCTGAATTTGACATCGTCTATGTGAGTCAAAAAACTATGAAGGGGAGTGCAATAGTAGACTTTCTAGCTAGCAGAGCTTTAGAGGATTATGAGTCATTGAATTTTGATTTCCCCAATGAGGATTTAATGTATGTAGCGATAGTGAAGGAAGACACCCTAAAGGATCATCTTTGGAAGCTAAATTTTGACGAAGCATCAAATGCTGTCGGTAACAGAATTGGGGCAGTCTTGGTATCCCCAAATGGAGATCACTATCCGTTCACATGCAAATTGGATTTTGACTATACAAATAATATGGCTGAATATGAAGCATGCATCATGGGACTTAGGATTGGGCCCATTGGGACTTGGGTGTAGGAATGTTTAAAATTTTGAGAACAAGAGAATGGCATTATTGCAAATTGGACTTGATAGTTAAGTGAATTTGGAGTTTACGAGGTTTCTATGAAGTCTTGGGTTTAATTGGGCCTTAGAAAAAATTTGGCATTTTAGCACTTTAAGGAGATGGAGTAAGTGACTTTAAAGCATATGTAAATAATTGATTAAATAGCTAGCATAAGTAAGCAGTTAGTAAAGAGGCTATGGCACCACATGTATTACCTTGAAGGAAGGAGTTTGAATCACTTTGTATGCAATTTGACTTTTACATTTGCTTCCCTTCCTTATGTGTCGGTCAAGGAATAAATATGGCAATGGTGGACTTCATTATTTTGGTAAGGTGGCTAAAAGAATAAGGCAAGGTTGAAGTTGGGGAAAGGAATCAAGAGAAATAGGAAAGAAAGGGGGACAAGAGGCTAGTATCGGGGGAGGTGTTTTGGAAAGTATGGGTGGCCAAACTCTTATCCTAGGGGGGATGCATGTGGACGGTTTTGAGGTAGATAGGTGGCTGAAAAAAAGTTTTAGTTGGAATTGGGTAAAATATTAGCTTTGTTTTGGCCAAAATTCCTTTGACAACTTTGTGTCATTCTTTCCCAAGTTTGCAACACTCCTTGCCAAAACCTATTAGCATAATAGTGCATTTCCTTTCTCTTTTGTTTGACCACAAACTCATTTTGTTTCCACCTTCTTTGATAGCCGAAATTCTCCATTGCCTTTTGATTTAATGTTTGGTGCTTGTTAGGCCCAAAACCTTCCTCTTTGCACTATTTGGTACTCTCTAAATTTCTTTTGCTTTGTGTCGAATTTACAAGCCATTGTGTTGATCGAAACATTCCAAACACCTTGATACACCTTCTCCTTTCTTTTAATCATTTCTTCTCAATTGTGTTGACATTCACTCCTTTGATCAATCGAGTGATAGTGGAAGGTTGAAACTTTGACTCATCTGTAGCGATCATACAATCATTAGAAATTGGAACAAATATAATTAAGGTAAGGAATTCATCATGGTTCTTTTTGGATCTTTTTCGTTGATCGGTTATTTTGCTTAACGAAATAGTGGTTGTGACTAATCGACTATATGTTTTAGGGATAGATCACTCGATATATTTCTACCTTCGGACATAGTAGTAAGTTATTCAAGTATAAGTGATATGAAATCTTTTGGAAATCTGAGGCTAACTTTTGGTTGGTATTGTTCTAGGTCAACGACGAGTGGTTCGTTAGGAAATCGAAATCAAGGTGTGTAATCCCGTGCCCTTCCGAATATATGTTTGAAATGGTGAGCAAGTCTCACATCTCTTTGAAAGTTTACATGAAATATTCTATGATTCGGTAGAAATACCGAATAAAACCGATAACCGACATCCATGATCACTCGGGAGTGCGTATATTCGTAGTGGTAATCGTATTTTGTAATAAAATAGTTTGATCGAGAAGCGATGATGTGTTTGAAAAATCACGAAAAATTGGATAAAATGAATTACAAAGTGAGTAAGATATCAGATTAAAGCTTACTATGTCTTCTTTAATATGGAAGGAACAGAGAAGGAAAGGGAATACTATATTCTAAGATATGTTAATTTTAGTGAGACTAGTTCTGAATGACTTTGGGATATTACATTTTGTCTTGGAAAAATCATATAAAATTGTACAAAGTGAATTATGGGACATAATTTATATGTATGGATTCCTTACTGAACCTATTTTTGATGGAAATAAGTGGGAGCAGTAGATGAAAAGCGTATAGTAAGATATTTGTGATTAAAGAAAGAGAGGTTAGAATCATTGGACAGTGAAACAAGGAAAATTTTAAGGAATAAACTGTACTAAATGGTTAAGCTAAAAATTCTGGAAAAATTATAGGAGAAAGATATGTGTCTACTTTCAAGGAAAATTTATGGATTTAGATTTTGAGTTTTCTAACTCGAGTTATGGTCAATTTAGTCAGTATGAAGCAGATGGACGATTTCAATTTTATGCTCCAAATTAGTAGTTAAGCCTAGGTTGTGAAATTACCATAATACCCTTAGAGGGTAAATTAGCGAAATACCCCTGGTTTGTGAGATTATCGAATTACCCTCGACGAGTAAAATTACGAAAATGCCCTTATGGGTCGAATTACGAAAATGCCCTTATGGGCTGAATTACGAAAACACCCTTATGGGTCGAATTACGGAATTGCCCCTAATGGGCCAAAATATGAAATTGCTTAATGAACTGAATTGACATATTAATTTATGGGCCAATCTGATATATTTTGTTATGAGGGCCAAAATGTGATTTATGGGCCAAAGTTTGCTAGATCGTTAAATGGGCCAAAATTTCTATTTTGACTAATGGGCCAAATTGATAACTTGTAATATAGGCTTTTTGTTGAAATTTACCTTATGAATATATTGTTATGCATTATCTATATATACATGACTGCATGGGTTGGGGTAATTGACGAAGAGAAGAAAGGCTTATTGCCAAAAATCTAGTTCGGTGACTCTGTCACAATGGCCTGTTGCCAAAAATCTAGTTTGGTGACTCTGTCACAATGGCCTGTTGCAAAAAATCTAGTTCGGTGGCTCTGCCACAAATATTTTAAATGGCCTATTGCCAAAATCTAGTTCGGTGGCTCTGCCACAAATATTTTAAATGGCCTGTTGCCAAAATCTAGTTCGGTGGCTCTGCCACAAATATTATAATTGGCTTAATGCCTGCTATTGGTGTGTTGGCGGGGTGGGTTGACTAGATCCCCATAGGTGTGTTGGTTGGTACGGGTGGTGTGTAGTGGATGGAAATTTAGGCTTGGTTGGGAATTGCATATCACGTGCATTTTATATTTGTTATATTGTTACATTTGTAAATGGGCTTAGGCCCAAATATTTGCTTTATGGATTTGGCCCAGTGACCAACGGTGAGTGGATTACACACTGAGTTCTAGTAACTCACCCCCTTCTCTCTTAACCCTATAGGTAATGCTCCGTGAGGTGGACTTGGGCCATGGATGACTCGGTGGAGGCCATTCTTCAGAAATAGTGTTATTAAAATTTAAATTTCTATTCCCGTTATTTTATTATTTTGGTTTATGTTGTAATAAGGCCTCTGAACTATTTATTTATTTGCTTTATGGTTGGTTTACTTATAATTTTGCTTAAATTGTTTTAAACGAGAATTTTCTAAAAGCTAAAAAAAGGTTTTCCAAAATCAATTAACAAATGGAATTCATAATAAAATTTTACAAATATTTTAATACGAAAATCTTCTTGAATTTTCAATGTTATTTTCAAAAGTCACGTTTTATAAGATTATTAATTCAAATCTAACGATTTATCAATCAATGTTTGAGGTTAGTAGTATTTTATCAAATGTCTCAAATCAAACTTGTTTTTCTTGATTTTAGCAAAACTTATTTTAGCATGAATTTCAAATCCTTTATATGTTTTCTTCATTGTGACACGCCAGATTCGGGCCTAACTTCTAGGCTGGGTTTGGGGTGTTACACTCCGTGCCACCATAGAACGCAAAATTAGAGCACTGAAAGTATATGGAGACTCTGCACTAGTGATCTACCAAGTAAAGGGCGAATGGGAGACAAGAGACCCCAAATTGATCAATTATTGAAGGATAGTTATGGGGTTAGTTGAGGAGTTTGATGATATCACTTTTAGTTATCTCCCACGAGAAGAAAACCACATGGCAGATGCTTTGGCCACTTTGGCCTCCATAATCAAAATAAGAAAACATGAGGATGTAAAGCCTATTCAAATGAGCATCTACGAAGCTCCAACCCATTGCTATAATGTGGATGAAGAGGAAAGAGATAATCACCCTTGGTATCACGATATATTGCAGTACGTGAGAAATCGTGAATATCTTGAGCAGGCAACTGAGAATAATAAAAGGACATTGAGAAGGGTAGCCTATGATTATGTCTTAGAAGGGGAGGTCCTATACAAAAGAAGAAAGGATCAAGTACTTTTGAGATGTGTGGATGCTATTGAAGCTAAGAAAATTCTGGAAGAAGCCCATGAGGGTGTCTGTGGGACTCATGCCAACAGCTTTTCAATGGCCAGACAAATTATGAGATTTGGGTACTATTGGTCAACTATGGATGGAGATTGTATCAACTATGTGAAGAGATGTCACAAATGCTAGATTTATGGGGACAAGATTCATGTGCCTCCTTCATCCCTACATGTTATGACTTCTCCATGGCCTTTCTCCATGTGGGGCATGGATGTCATTGGACCAATTTTGAAAGCTTCGAACGGACATCGATTTATTTTTGTGGTCAATGATTATTTCACCAAGTGGGTAGAGGTTACTTCATATACTAGTGTTACCAAGTCGGCAGTCAATGGATTCCTAAAAAAGGAAATCATATGTCGACATGGAATGCCTGAGAGGATCATATCCGACAATGCGTTGAATTTGAACAACAGCATGATCGTGGAGGTCTACAGTCAATTCAAGATCAGACACCACAATTCATCACCGTATCGCCCAAAAATGAATGGTGCGGTGGAAGCAGCCAACAAAAACATTAAGAAAATTATGGGGAAAATGGCTGAAACCTATAAATATTGCCATGAGAAGTTACCATTTGCTCTCTATGCTTATAGAACATCAGTCAGGACCTCCACTGGGGCAACTCCTTTCTCATTGGTTTTTGGAATGGAGCAGTGTTACCCATCGAAGTGGAAATTCCTCACCATTGAGTCTTGTCAGAGTTAAAGTTAGATGAAATAGAATGGATCCAATCTCGATACGATCAGTTGAACTTGATTGAGGAGAAGAGGCTAAGGGCTATCCGTCATGGTCAGATGTACCAAAAGAGAATGATGCGAGCTTATGACAAAAAGGTCCGCCTAAGAGAATTTCATGAGGGAGACCTGGTTTTGAAAAAGATCCTCCCCATACAAAATGATTTCAGAGGGAAGAGGATGCCAAATTAGGAAGGACCTTATGGTGGTGACCTTATGTGGTGAAAAGGCTTTTCTCAGGAGCACCGATTTTACCAAAATGGATGGGAAAAACTTGCCCAATCTTGTAAATTTAGATTCAGTTAAGAAGTATTATTCTTGAAGAGGAAAAAAGGCCAAAGTGAAAACCTACAAAGGGCGCTTTGAGACTTTCTTAAAAAAAAAAAAAAAAATGGAGAGGCCAAGGTGAAAACCCGTAAAGGGCGCCTTGAGACTAAAGGGGTTTTGAGTCAAAAACCCAAAAAGGTGGCTCAAATTGTGATCAGATTATAATGGGGCAGGCAGTGATCTTGCTATACCTGAATTAAGAGGAAGGAGAGATGTTACGTCTTGGGGTATCAACAGAGTACTCTTGATCTCTTAAACACATATTGAGCTTAAATCGGTCTTTAGAAAGTCCGTACAGAGAAGCTCAGGCTGCAATATCTGGGGCATCTATCTTTTCCTTTATCATTTTGTATTCTAGCAATGTTTGCTTTCTTTAATTAACCTATTCAGATTTTGTTTCTAATAAATTCCATTATTGTCCATCATTATGATCATTTACAAGCATTTTGTATTGAAATAATGATTTATGGACTAATAATAACTTTCACAAAAAAGAGTTTTGCATATTACTTTGAAAACTTCTAAATAATACAAGAACCTGAAACATGACTTTTATTTAGAACTCACCAAGCCTAAGGGTTGGAAATATTTGAGAAGGAAACTCTAAATAGTGACCATTTCTTCAGATTTTCTGTCAAAAATGTCAGTGGAACAAGAAGACAGGATATTACGTTAGTGATCCAACCTGGAGGAACAACAAGCAATGTCAATCCTAAAAGTTTAAAAAGGGGATCATTCTCATGAAATTCTCCACTCATGCAAGACACATTTAGTTAGGAGCATTTGATTCATTCGGATCATTGCATCCTAATCATTGTAAAAGACTATTCTCATGACATTCTACATTCATGCAAATGTCACCTATAATACATTCAGTTAGGAGTATTAGATTCATTCTGATCATTGCATCCTAATCATTCGGCATAAGCATAAACACATAAAACTAATTTTACAGGATATGTCCCCCAAATGACGGTGTCACAACATCGATGAATTAGTAGATCTTGTCTCCCTGGGTTTGCAATGGAGCAGATTGAAGATAGCAGATTTGGCATTCCTAAAGTTGCAAGAAGCAGATCAAAGACAACAGATCTTACTTTCCAGAAGTTGCAGGAAGAAGATCGAAGATACCAATCTGGCGTTCCTAAAGTTGCAAGAAGTAGATCGAAGACATCAGATCTTGTTTCCTTGAGTTTGTAGTGGAAGCGATTGAAGATAGCAGATTTGGCATTCCTGGAGTTGTAGGAAGCAGATCGAAGACAGCAGATCTTATCTCTTTGAAGTTGTAGTAGAGCCGATAAAAAAACCTTATCTCCCTAAAATTGCAGTAGAGCAGACTGAAGACAATTAATCCTATCTCCCTGAAGTTGCAGTGGAAGAAATTAAAGTTACAAATCTTATTCCTCTGAAGTTGCAATAGATCGGATCAGATTTAGTAAATCTTATCTCCCCAAAATTACGGCAGAGCAGGTTGAAGCTACAAGTCTGGGATCGAAGTGTTAGTTCTCATGCCCCTGAAGATGTAGCGGGATGGAATGAAGCTACTCGAAGAAGAAAAGCATTGAAAGAAGTCAAGATTTGGTAAGACCGGACAAAATTGACCCTTGTTGAAGTCTTTGCTCTATTCTCTTTACGACAATGAGCAAAGAGGGTAGGCATAATGGGCCTATTTTGCTCGGGCCCAATTAATCAACTTATTAACCAAAATAAAAACCAACAAAATAATAGTCTACAAATTTATTTATAACAGTCCAATAAATATGACAGTCTAATAAATAACAATCCAAATATAAAACTTAATTTCTAAACCCGAGCCCAAAATTTACAAATTAAACTAAGCCCAAATTGGCAAGACCCAAATGGCCCAATTTCCAGAAACCCTACAGGTTTCTAGAACCCTCGAGCGCCACTCCATCCCCTCGTGCAGCTTCCACATGCAGCCCCTACGCGCTTGAGCCTCCACGTCACTGTGATGGTTTCGTCTGCAACAAACAAGGAAAACAGCAAAATAGAGCCAGCAAATAGGAATAAAGAGAATGTTGTATTTTTTGTTATTTTGGATTTTCCGATTATAAAACTGAAAGCAAGAACCCCTGTATTTTCTCTACAATATTTGACAATAGGAATACTGAATCGAAATAAAAAAACAAAAGGTCTATCTATTTTTTTTCGTTTATATTCGAAACTGTTATACATGCATATAAGTTTTATTATATTTCTTAAATAATAAGTATATACTTGTTAAAATATAAAAAAAACAAAGAGAAAGAAAAAGAGATTACCTTGGGTTTTTGATTGTCGTCCAGGGAGGAGTTGCGGCAGAGTGAAGGTGGAGCTGCAGCCGGAATCTAGGTTCGCCTAAAGAGAAAAAGGGACTTGCCCTTTCCTTTTTTTTAAAAAAAATTAGGCAGCAAATGGGTTTTATTTTTTTTTGGAAATTTCGGCCTTAAATATAGATTGAAAATGGCGTCGTTTTCAGGCAGTGCTTTTGGGCTTTAAACGACATCGTTTCAATCTCAAAACCCGTGACCCGACCACTCGTTGAAGGATCCGCGTGTTTTGTTAAAAGGGTTATTTACTGCGTCGGCCCTTCCGCATTTTTTTCATTTTTAATTAGTCCTTTTCATTGTTTTTAATTTGTCTCTCAAATTTCGCTTCTGTTCTAATTTGATCCTTTGATTTAGGCTTGAAACGATGCATTTCGGAGGGTTGGTAATATTTTCCAATTGATTCCCCATATTATTTGCGCATTGTGATTTAGTCCTGCCTCTTGTTTTTATTTTTGATTTTACCCAAATTTCCAATTAAATTTTCAATTTGGTCTTTTAATCATTTATTTGTTATAATTTAGCCCCATAATTTTGTTTTAATTCCAAATTTGATCCCATGATTTTACTTTATTTATTTCTTTGTGTTATCTAATCTATTTTTTATTTTATTAGTATTATGTTCTTATGTAATAATTTCGTTTTGATTATATACATATATTCGTTATTATTATTATTATTTTATTTGTTTACATTGCATTTTGTGTATTTTAATATTAATTATTATTAATATTGTTATATTATTATTATTATTACTATTATTATTATTACTCTTATTTATTAGCTTACTATTGGCTTCTATGTTTGTCATTATTTTCTTTTATTTGTTTATTTTGCTTTTTATTTTATTGTACATTATTTTCACCTTTGTTATTGTTATTTATATTTTTATCATCATTATGTTGTTATGTAAATTAGTATTGTAATTCATTTTACATCTTATTGTAAAATCATACCATATTTTATCCAATTTTTGTGGAAATAAGCAATTACTTTGTGTTCTAAGACTTGAAAGAAATTGTGCCCTAACTTACTGGGTTCGATTTTTCTCATCAAGTCCAAAGAATTTATTTTTTTAAAACAAAACCTAAGTTAAATAAAAACTTATTCTCGGGAATTAAAAAACATTGTGTTGAATATGACGTTTTGTTATCTAGAGATAAGATTTCCAAAATGAGGCAATACTCGTATTTGGGAATCTCGAGAAGATTGTGCCCTAACTTACTGGGCTCTAATTGCCCTCGTTGACTCTAAATAACCGAGTACCATTTTTTGTCAAACATATAGATTTCAAATAAAATTTTATTCTCAAGAATTCGAGATGTTGCATCTTAACTTACTGGATGTGATATTTTGTTATCTCGAAATAAGGATTTCTAAAATAAAAGCAGTATTCCAAATTTGAGAATTTTGAGAAATTGTGTCCTAACTTACTGGGTTTCGATCTTTCATTTGATCCGAATAACCAAATATCCTTATTAGATTTTAAAGATATGAGTCTTAAAGGTCAAAAGACAAGTTTAATTTCGAGGATTCGAAATGTTGTATCTTAACTCACTGGGTATGATATTTGACTCCTTCGAAATGAGCGGGTCTCAGCATCCTTTTAATTTATTTGAGTTTTTTTTATTTTTCATTCTTTAGAGCAAATGGATCGTAATCTAGGATCTTTTCAAATTTTTGACACTAAGACATCAATCAATCAATTCGGTACCAATTTTAGGCGTTACGAGGGTGCTAATCCTTCCTCGTACGTAACCGACTCCTTAACCTGTTTTCTCAAATTTTGTAGGCCAAAATTATCATTTAAATAAATCAAAATGTTTTAACGATCAATCTCAAGGTGACCCAATCACACCTCAAAAAAGGATTGGTGGTGACTCCATTTGTCATTTTAAAGTCGATCCCCGTTTTCCAAAGCTTAAAAATGGTTTTGACAAGTATGACATACTGCTTACACGTAATATTTATGACATGACATTCTGCATTGGGGTTGGGATTCTGATTTGGAGGAAGTACTGTACTAGTGACTCTGCCACGTTTTTACTGTTCTAGTGGCTTTGCCACGTGTTCTTATTTTAGTGGTTGGGCCACGTTTACTGTTGTAAGCAGCTTTGCTGCGTTACTATTAGCAGCTTTGTTGCGTTACTATTAATAACTATGCTGCGATATTGGTGTGTTGGTTAGGTTGGTCGACTTAGTCCCCACATGGTGAGTTGGTTGGTACGGGTGGTGTGTTGGTTGAATTGGGTTGGGTTGTATTTATGTTCTATACTGTCATTATTTTAGGCTTAGACCCACACTATTACTGTACAGGGCTAAAGCCCAGACTGATCTGTTACTATATAGGGCTTAGGCCCAGTCTGTTTCTGCTTGCACCTATTGTTATTTGAATGATAGGGGATTACACACTGAGCTTTTGCAAACTCACCCTTTCTTTTAACTGTACAAGTAATCCCTAGCCTTAAATAATTTGGAGCCGCAAGGGACCCTAAGGTGGCTACGCGAACACTGAATTTTGCTTGAGACTTAAATATGTTTAATTTATATTTGGGTTTGATGATGTAATAAGGACGTTTGAGGTTTAACTTTTATTTGGTTTTAACTTCTTATTTCTACCTGCTAGATTAGGAAAAATTAGTTTTTCAAAATAATAACAGTTTCCAAAGAAAAGTACGCATTTCAAATTTTAAGGTTTACAATTAGAAAAGCTTCCACGGTTTTAATTCAGATTAATAAACTGGTAACAAATGAAATGACCAATATAACAAGTTTTGATTTCACAACACCAACGTTTTCAATAGCAATTAGTTTAAAAGGGATTTAAAACTTTAGTCACGAACTTGCATCGACAAGACTAGTTTTCAAATCAACATTTCGATGTGACACATCAGATTCGGTCATAACATCTAGGCCATGTAACACCCTTACCCGTGTCCAACCCCGGGACAGGATACAAGGCATTACCATACTTAATCTTACTTAAACATGTTTTACTAGGCTATAAAATTTTGTTCCAACTTGAAACTCTTTCTTTGTAATCATAACATAAATATCTTAAGCCTACGAGGCCTTAAACTTACTTCCAAAAGTTTTCAGAGTTTAATGGTAAACTTTTACTCTTTTTGAAAATTTTTGCCTAGACAGGGCCTACACATCCGTGTTGTCCAAGGGAGACACCCATGTGCCCCTGAGACATGCCCGTGTTCTTCACTCGTGGTCGACACTGACTTATTTCACACGAATGAGCACACGACCGTGTCTATAGCCCGTGGAGCTCTCTATTTATGATGTCATCAACACCTAATTAGCACACAGCCAAGGCACACGCCCGTGTGTTGGCCCGTGTGATGAATCGTATTATCATAAATTAGTGTAGGGGACACATGGCTTATTAACACACCCATGGGGTTGGCCAAGTGTCTCACACAACCTAGACACATGCCCGTGTGTCTACTCGTGTGGACACTTAGAGGCTATTTTCCAAGCCAATTGCCACCATGACACATCAACACACTTATACCAACTCCAACCATACATAATGTACCATTCATGTACTAAGAATAATTCCCAAAACATCACTTATAGAATTCATAAAAACTTATCATCATCAATATAAGGAACTTAACAAACATTGGCCAATTTCTTTGACCACATACAAAAAGAATGCATAATTCTAATAGCCAAGCCTTCGGCTCTTGCATATGACATAATACAAAATGACAAGATCCTATTCATGCCATACCCAAGATAATTCAACATTACTATACCAAAATGATGTTTGATAGTGTAATCCGAGCTCCAACATTCTACGATCCCCGAGCTATCTTGGCAATACTACAAGGAAGAATAAAAAGAGAGGAATAAGCATATAGCTTAGTAAGTATGCATGAAATCTTATGTAGCAACATAATTGCTCAAATTAAACTTATTTATCATGAAATAAGAATACATAAATCTCAAATGCTTAAGCTTACTTACTCATCCTTACTCTTACTCATACTCATACTTACCCATCATATTAGGATTACCTTAAATTGTATTTACTCATGGTACCTGTATCACTCATTACATAGTTTAGTACTTAAACTACCATAAACAATAACTTGAATTTCTACCTTTCTTAACTTGAATGAAATTCCCTATGATTCTTATATAACATATCTCATCATCAACTTTACTTACTTTGCTTTTAGTTACGGGCATGTTGTAAGGGTACACGGGCATGCCCCCATTTCACATGGGTGTGCCTTAGTCGTGTGAGTTTTGGCATAATGTTGGGGTTTTTGGGCACGGTGTGAGCACACGGGCGTGTGTGTCATCTAGCACGGGCGTGTACTCCCTGTTTAGATGAAAAGAAATTTTATGGACCGTAAGATTTCTGATATGATCCCGAGAGTTCTTGTAGGTACAATTGAGATCTCATAGGTTGAGTGTGAAGTAGTCAAAGTGATTCGAGAAGAGTAGTCACGTTGAGCCTATGTGGCAATCAGGTAAATTGCTCGGTAACGTCTCGTGCCCAATTCTGACAGGGATTATGGGTAAGGGGTGTTACATTTATTGGTATCAGAGCTATGGTTTAGTCAGTTCTAGGCCTACCGTGGCGTGTGTGGGAGTCTAGCTATACATGCCATAGTGTATAATGATAGTGTGGTGGCTTCTGATTATTTTTAAAAAAATTTTTATGTAGTGTATGGATTTTGATCAATCGATTTCATCGATGGCGTAGCTAGTGTCTGTTGGCTCTCTGCAAGGGATCACCTTTGTGCAAAGTGAACCCGAGACTAGGGGTCAATGAGAAGAGGCTTGAAAAGCATTTCTTTAAATGATAAGCAATTGGTACATCGAGTATGTACGAGCTAATCCCAATGCTCAACCTCCTTCAACTCCTCCTATACCTCAGCCAGTTCCTGAGGCTCCCCAAGGTGTAGAAATAGTGAGGACAAATAAGCCCCTGGTAGATAAAATTTGGAATCAAGGGGCTGAAGATTTTTGAGCTAACAAAGATGATGACCCTGAGCGGGCGGTGTTTTGGCTTGAGAACTCAATGAGGGTTTTTGATGAACTCTCCTGCACACCGAGGAGAGTTTGAAATGCATTATATCTTTGCTGAGGGACTCAGCATACTATTGGTGGAAAACGTTGACATCAGTAATTCCTAAAGAGAGGGTAACGTGGGACTTTTTCTTAAAAGAGTTCTGAAAGAAGTATATAAGTCAAAGATTTATAGACTAGAAGCGGAAGGAATTCCTTGAGTTAAAGCAAGAAAAAATGACTGTGGTAGAATATGAACGCGAATTTGTTCGGCTCAGTAAATACGCACAGGAATGTGTATCCACAGAAGCTACCCTATGCAAGAGGTTTGAAGACGGGTTGAATGAAGACATCAAACTTTTAGTTGGGATCTTAGAGCTAAAAGAATTTGTGATACTAATGGATCGGGCTAGTAAGGCTAAAGAATTGAGTAAGGAAAAGAGGAAAGCCCTGAGTGAGGCTCGTGATGCGAGGAAGAGGCCGATGAGCAAGTCATACCAATCTTAATCGAAGAGGTCTAGAGAAACCCTTGGATGACTATGTCAGTTGGGTATTCGCAGAGAGATCGAGGTAATAAGTATTTGGGATCAAGAGTTCAGGCCACCTCAATGGCAAGTGTGGGCAATCCAAAGTCCAATCCAGAGTGCCCAAGTTGTGGCAGACATCACACTGGGAGTGTTGGGGAAACAATTAAAATTGCTATAAGTGTGGATCCCCCGACCATTTTATTCGAAACTGTCTTGAAAGAGATGACAAGGAAAAAAAGCAAGAGGTAAGATCAAGTAGTGTATCTTTTAGAGGTAGGCCACAAAAGAACCCGGGAGGTGGGACTAGTGGTAGAGGTGTATCACGAGACACTACTGTGAGGTCAGAGGGTCGGACTCCAGCAAGAACCTATGTTGTTTGCGCTCGAGAAGAGGCATCATCACCGTATGTAATAATGGGTACATTTTCTCTCTATGACACCTCTATTATTACTTTGATTAACCCGGGGTCGACACATTCTTATATTTGTATGGGATTTGAATATGACTATTGAGTCTACTGGATTTGTGATAAAAGTATCAAAGCCCCTAGGAAAATAGGTGTTAGTTGATAAGGTGTGTAGGAACTATCGTTTGACAGTTAGGGGTCATTATTTTTCGGAAAACTTTATGTTGCTTCCGTTTGATGAGTTTGACTTAATTCTTGGTATAGATTGGTTGACTGCCCATAGCATTTTAGTGAATTATGGTAGTAAATTTATTTCATTGAAGTGTGAGAATAGATATGTTATTCGGGTGGAATCAGGTGAGTCAGATAACCTACCGTGATAATTTCTTCCATGCTAGCTGAGAAATATTTGAGAAAAGGATGTGAGTCGTATCTTGCCTTTGTACTGAACAGTCAAGAGTTTGAGGCAAAGTTTGAAACCGTGTCGGTTGTATATGAGTATCCAGATGTATTCCCAAAAGAGTTACCTGGACTACCTCCAATCAGAGAGGTTGAGTTTGGAATTGAGTTAGTTCCAGGAACGACACCTATTTCCATCACTCTGTATAGGATGGAGCCTTTGGAGTTGAAAGAACTGAAGGTTCAGTTGCAAGAGTTGACGGATAAGGGTTTTGCAAGACCAAGCTTTTTGCCGTGGGGTGCTTCGGTATTATTTGTGAAAAAGAAAGATGGATTGATGAGATTGTGTATAGACTATAGATAGCTCAACAAGGTGTCGGTGAAAAATAGGTATCCTTTACCGAGGATAGATGATCTATTTGATCAACTGAAGGAAGCTATGGTGTTCTCCAAGATTGATTTGAGATCTGGATATTATCAGCTAAGAATTAAGGAACAAGATGTGACGAAAATAGCATTTAGGATGAGGTACGGCCATTATGAGTTTCTGGTCATGCCGTTCGGTTTAACGAATGCTCCTGCGATTTTTATGAACTTAATGAACTGTATTTTCTGACCGTATTAGGACAATTCGTAGTTATTTTTATCGATGACATATTGGTCTACTCCCGAGATGAGTGTGATCATGCAAAGCATTTGAGAATTGTCTTGCAGACCTTGAGAGACAAGCAATTATATGCTAAATTTAGCAAGAGCGAATTTTGGCTCCGAGAGGTCAGATTCCTAAGACATGTTGTGTCAGGGGAAGGCATTAGAGTTGATCCAGGAAAGATCTCGACTATTGTGGAGTGGAAACCGCCGAGGAACGTGTTGGAAGTCAGAAGATTTCTAGGTTTAGTGGGGTACTATAGGCGGTTCGTGGAGGGATTTTCTATGATTGCTACTCCGATGACAAAATTATTGCACAAGGATATTAAGTTTGAATGCACTGAAAAATGCCAACAGAGTTTTGGGAGATTGAAAACATTGTTGACAGAAGCACCAATTTTGGTACAGCTTGAGTCAGGAAAGGATTTTGTGGTCTACAGTGACGCGTCCTTAAATGGTCTCGGTTGTGTGTTGATACAAGAGGGTAAGGTGGTCGCTTACGCCTCGAGACAGCTAAAACCACATGAGAAGAATTATCTGACTCATGACCTAGAGTTGGCCACATTCGTTTTCGCGTTAAAGACTTGGCGACATTATTTATATGGTGAGAAGTGTCAAATTTTTACGGATCATAAGAGTTTGAGATACTTGATGAATCAAAAGGAGTTAAATTTACGGCAACGACGATGGCTTGAATTATTGAAAGACTACGAGCTAGTGATCGATTACCACACAGGGAAAGCAAATATAGTTGCAGATGCTTTAACTAGAAAATCTTTGTATGCTTTGAGAACTATGAGCACGAGTTTGTCATTGTCTGATGATGGTGCTATACTGGCTGAGTTGAGAGCTAGGCCACTATTTGTCCAACAAATATGTGAAGCTCAAAGGATTGATAATGAGATGTTAGCTAAAAGAGCTAAGTGTGAATTAGGAGCTGATTCTGAATTTCGGGTGAGTTCGAATGGTTGTTTAATGTTCCATGATAGAATTTGTATACCTAAAGATGATGAGTTAATCCGAGAAATTTTACAAGAAGCACGTAATAGTCATTTGTCAGTACACTCGGGCAGTATGAAAATGTATGATGATCTGAAGAAATTCTATTGGTGGCTAGGAATGAAAAGAGGCATCTCGGAGTATGTAACAAGATGTCTGATTTGTCAACAAGTGAAAGCCGAGCATCAGGTGCCTTCGGGATTACTTCTACCAGTGATGATTCTCGAGTGTGTAACATCCTAAATTAAGGGGCCTATAAGTGTAATGTGTTAATTAGAGTGTTAGGGGTCCAGATTGGGCTCAGGTTCGGGCCGAGGCCTTAATCAAATTTCCTGATTGAACACTTTAGTGGAAAGCCTAGTAAGATAGGGCTTAAAGGAGGTTATCTGTGTTTTAGAACACAAGTGGGCTTGTGGCCTAGTGGCAAAATGGTGCCACTAGGAGAGCATGGAGGTGGCGTCAACTGAGAAGGCCCAAACTCAAGTTGCATGAAGCCCAATTCTTTTAAATGAAAGTTAGCTAAATTTAGGTATTTAGGTGGGTAAGGTTGGACGACAACAAGGATTAAAAATAGGGGATTAAATGACTTGGATAATGTAGATAATATGCTGATAAAGGGAGGAAGAGGTGGTGTTATCTATGCCTCTTTTGTAGGTGTGCTTGGATAAAGATAAGGGAGGAAGTTTAGGAATTATTTGCTAGCCATAGTGATGGCCAAAATTCCAACTCTGAGGGAGGAGGAATCGGTTTTGATGGGGTATAAGGGGTGCCAAAAGTCCCCATGTATAGTAGTCTAGTTTTAGTTTTAAAAAAGGGCATTTTCGGCTTTTAGATGTTAAGTGCCAAAATTTTAAGTAGTCGAGGGAGGGCTCTCTTCTTTATTTTTGGCTTTTAAGGTTTCCATCTTCTCCTTTTCTTTTTTTCTGAATAAGAGCCGAAAACTCCCTTAAGCAATCTTTTTCCCCACACTTTTCTGTCATAGCCGACTCTGCCCTAGATTTGTCGAAATTCTTCTTTTTCCTACACTATTTCTATCACTTCTTTACATTTGATATTGTTCATCCCTCTCAATTAGTCCTCTCTAAAAACTGAAATCATAAACCCCATTTGATTTCTTCATAAAGATCGAACCTCCCAAGATCCCTGTGCACTATCTTTCTTTTGATTATCGCGGAAGCCAGAATCTTTTAGGAGTTGTGGAATTCTCTGAAAAGGTAGGTGCCGATTTCTTCTGTTCGTTTTCTTCTCATTCGATTTTTGGAGGCCAAAGCCGAAAGGCTTATAGGCGTGGTAAGGTTATCTTTTGAGTAACGTTTAGATTGTTCTTGTGTTCGCATCTTGGGTCGGCACTTCGGGAAATAGGAGTAGATCGAATCATCTAGAATTCAAAAATCGTAAACCGTTAATCTCTAAGTATCCTATATATTTCACAATTTCAAGGTAAGGGGTTTTCTTTAGATTCCTATTAGATTCGCTATCATATTTGAGATTCTAAAATCATATGATATGGTTTAACAACCCTATTTCGTTATAGTAGTTCTGACAAGGACTTTTGATGAAATCAAATATAGATCAGACAAATGAGAGGATTGGGTCCATAAACCTAATCCCTAAGTTTAAGAAATGAGCGGTGTCTGCTATTTGAGATTGGCCACCGGGTTGTGGACCGACGAACAAAATCTTAGCTCATTAGCGATCGTAGTGGCTCTTGATAGTGTCGACATAGAAAATCATCTGTCAATGTCGGTGTGTAGATCTCTATCACACTCATTAATTTGTATTATACATATGTTGTGGGCTAAAATCTGGAAAGAGAGGTTGTGTGAATAGTCATATTACCCAGAAGGGGTAGGCAAGGGATGCCAGGTACGTAATCATAGAAACTTCTCTATGTGTATCGAAGTATGTGAAAGTCTGAGATCTGTTTAGATGGCTTAATGTTTTGATTTTTGCATGTATGTATGCATGGGATGGGATTGATTGATATGAGGAATGGGAGCAGGTCGCGAGGTGATCGGTGGCTTTGCCACATAGGTCACATAGTGATCGGTCTTTTTATGACGACATAGATAGTCATCAAAATACTATAATGTATTCTTGAGGTTGCATAGCGATTGGTGGCTTTGCCACATAGGTCACATAGTGATAGGTCTTTATGATGAGCATCACAAATTGTCGATATGTGTGTAGTGGATGGAGGGTTGATTGTAGAAATCCCACGGTGTGATGGTTGGTGCAGGGGTGTGTAGAGGATGGACTCTTAGGTTTGGGATGGGCCATGTTGCATGAAATATTCATTGCCATTGTGTGGGCCAAGGCCCATAATGTGCTTGTAGGCCCAAGGCTTTTATGTGTTTTAGGATTTGCACTGCTGAGTCTTGGTGACTCACCCTATTATTTTCCCCAACTTTTAGATGAGTAGTACACCATGGACATGGGAGCCGAGGCGGACTCGAGGGGCCATCAAGATTATTATCAACATAGACTATTTTTGGATTTTTCATTTGAATTTTAATTTCCAAGAATATTTTTGTAATAAGGCTTCTACAACTTAGGTTTTCGATTTTTTTTGGTTAAGTTTTTATAAACTTATATATTTTTTTTAAAGTCTTAATTATAAAATGAAATGATAAATGGGATTTTCAAACACAATCAACACGAATGCTTAAAGTTGTTTCAAAAATTTCACAATTATTTGATTAAACGTCTATAATAAACTAAGATTTTCAAAACCCTTAAAGACAAAGGTTTCAAGTTTCAACCCGTAGCATACCAGATCCAGTCATGACATATAGGCCGGGTTTGGGGTGTTACATCGTGGTATCAGAGCCCAATTTAAAACTCGGGCTGTGAAATGGGTCCAGTAGTGGTTTGTAAAAGTGATGTAAGTTTGAGAAAAATTCATTTGAGATATGGCCTTGAGTCTCTCGGCACCCGATCCACGCAGTAAGTATTCTAAACTCATTATGTGATATGCATCTTTGGGCTTGATGGGCTCTATAGGGACGTAGGCTAGTATGCTAGAGTTTATGGACTCTAGGTTTAGTATAAACAATTCTTCAAATCTCATAAAACTTAATTTCTAATAAAACATGTCTGTGAACAAGTCACGTGGTTAGGGTGTGGTAACAGCATACGCATGTCTAGGATTGGATCCAGGAGAGCTTGGTATTTAAGCGACCCTAGTGGCTCACCTCCTCTTCTTTGGAATCCTACACAGTGCGTAGTATTTGTTCACCTTAGCCACGGGACTTGTTGATGTGCCAAAATTATAACTAAAACCCGAAAGGGACCATCACCTATCTTTACAAAATTACTTATATACCCTTAATTTTGTAAATTACCGTAATACACTAGTTTGAGAAAATTACCTAAATACCCTTGATTTGTAAAAATTTCCCAAAATACCCTTGATTTGCAAAATTATCGAAATACCCCTAGTTTGCAAAAATTATCGAAATACCCCCAAATTTCAAAATTACCAAAATACCCCTATTTTGTAAAATCACCAAGATACCCTATTTTGGAAAATTACGAAAAAATCCCTATAGGATAAAATTACGAAAATACCCCTAGGTGGTGAAATGACGAAAATACCCCTAGGTGATGAATGTAAGTTCATGGATGCTGCTTGTATGTTGATGTGTGATGGATGTTGATTGAATGTGTATTCTAGAGCTAGGAAATATAGACCTGAGAACTGAACCTTGTAGATAGAGTTCGAATTCGAAAGAACTACTGTTAAAACTACTTTCCATAAGACTGTCCGTTATTAATCAGTGGAAGAGAGTATTAATAAATAATAAAATTTCTAATCAGATAAATCTCAAACGGTAGAATGAGCACTAGGGACATGGTGTGCATGGCCGAGGTAGAGGCAGGATTGTTGTGTCAGAACCCGTAGGGTCTGGTCACGAGTTAGGGAATGAGGTACCAGTGCTACCAGCTGTGGAGGCAGAATTTCAAGATCAGACGGCCGGAGATGATGCTGTATCTTAGGCAATGTTACGAGTTTTAGAGAGAGTTGCGGGATCAAGCATGGGCACATGAGCCTAGGAAGTCTGTGCCGGAGCAACTTAGAGCCAATGGGGCAGAGGTGTTTAAGGGAATTTTTGGTGTAGCTCCTAGCATAGTAGAGTATTGGTTGGAAGCAATGGAGCGTATAATGGATGATCTTGACTTCATGGAAGAGGAGAAGCTGAAGGGAGTGGTGTCTCTTCTCCGGGACGAAGCTTATTAATGGTGGCTTACGGTTAAGGATGGTACAGTGGCTGACCGTATCACCTGGGATTACTTCAGAACGGCATTCCAAAGTAAGTACATTGGGACGAGCTATATGGATGCGCAGCGCAGAGCATTCCTAAATTTGGTTCAGGGAAGTAGGTCGGTGGCGACTTATGAAGCAAAATTCTTACGCCTTAGTCATTATACTCAAGGGATAGTGGCCACAGAACATGAGCGATGTGTTCATTTTGAGGATGCCTGAAGGATGATCTACGTGTCTTGATAGCTCCACAACGAGAGCGGGAATTTGCTGTGCTTGTAGGGAAAGCTAATATAGCTAAGGAGGTGAAACGGATAGAAAAGCTAAACCAGGATAGAGATAGGGGTAGAGGTAAGAGAAATTTTGGATCATCAAGGACAGCCGTGCGTACTTAGAAAAAACCTAGGTCGGATGGACCGAGACGGGCTGAAGACCTGTTGCTGCTAGCCAAACACAGAAGTGTGCTCGATGTGGTAAGTTTCATATAGGTGAGTGTTGGGCAGGCAGTGGGAAGTGCTTTATATATGGATTATGGATCATCAGATAAGAGACTGTCCTCAGCCATGGGAGGAGGTAGGACCCGAAGGGCAGGGAAATGCTCAGCTGGGTAGAGGAGGTCAGCAGTCGCAGAGGGGTCGTGGTCTAATCAGAGGTGGTAACGATTTCGTTCGAGGCCAAGAAGCACTAGATCGAGGGGCAAGAAATACTAAGGTGAGGCAGTCAGGGTTAGTCTATGCTGCTAGACGTCGAGAGGAGGCCGACGCACCAAATGTTATAACCAGTACGTTTTTAATATTTGGTTTACCTTACACTGTGTTGATTGACATCGGGTCAACACATTCATATGTTGCTAGTAGTGTGTCTGGAACTTTAAGTTTAGATTCTGAGATCACCCCTAGGGCGATGACTATAATTAGCCCATTAGGACAATCTGTGGTAGTAGATAAACTTTATCGGGAGGTACCCTTAGAAGTTTAGGGAATAGTTTTTCAGACGGATCTGATGGAATTACCATTCGGGGAGTTTGACTTAATATTAGGCATGGGCTGGATGATGAAGTACCAAGCTAACTTAGATTGTCCAGCCAAGTGTATGGTGTTAAGAACCCCCGAGGGAGGTGAAGTGTTGGCGATAGGAGAAAGGGGGGATTGTCTGTCGAATGTGGTGACTGCCCTAAGAGCGGAAAGAATGGTAAGAAAAGGATGCGAGGTAGTTTTAATGTTTGTACGGGTTTTGGAAGCCAATGACCTAACTGTTGGGGTCATTAGGATGGTGAAGGAAGTTCCTGGTGTTTTCCCAGAAGAGCTTCTAGGATTACTTTCGGATCGAGAAGTGGAGTTTGGAATCGATCTTCTTCCAGGAACAGTGTCGGTATCTATTGCTCCTTATAGAATGGCGCTGAAGGAGTTGGTGGAATTGAAAGCACAAATCTAGGAGTTGTTGGATAAATGGTTTATTCGACCAAGTGTGTCACCTTGGGGAGCAACGGTGTTATTTGTTAAGAAGAAGGATGGTTCAATGCGTATGTGCATTCACTATCGCTAATTGAATAAGCTAACAATCAAGAACAAGTACTCATTGCCAAGGATCGATGACTTGTTCGATCAGTTGAAGGGAGCCTCAGCCTTTTCTAAGATATATTTGAAGTCAGGGTATCATCAACTTAAGGTCAAGGAGGCAAATATTCATAAGACGGCTTTTAGAACTCGCTATGGACATTACGAGTTCATGGTGATGCCATTTAGGTTAACTAACGCACTAGTAGCATTTATGGATATGATGAACTAAGTGTTCCAACCCTACTTGGATTGGTTTGTCGTGGTATTTATTGATGACATCTTAGTTTACTCAATATTAGAGGAGGAGCATGATTCACATCTGCGAGTGGTTCTGCAGATTCTGAGAGAGAAGCAGCTTTATGCCAAATTCAGCAAGTGTAAATTTTGGCTAAAGGAAGTTACTTTTCTAGGTCACATTGTGTCAGCAGAGGGGATTAGGGTGGACCCTCAAAAAATTGAAACGGTGTTGAATTGGAATTCGCCTAGGTCTTTGGCAAAATTTAGAGTTTTCTTGGTTTGGCCGGGTACTATCGAAGGTTTGTTAAGGTATTTTCTTCAATCGTGGCACCATTGACTAAGTTGTTATAGAAAGGAGTTTCATTTGTCTAGTCTAATAAACAGCAAGATAGTTTTGAGAAGATAAAAAGATTTTAACGGAGGCTCGGTATTGATTCAGTCGGAGGTTGGGAAGGAATTCGTGATTTACTGTGATGCGTCACACACGGGACTAGGATACGTGTTGATGCAGGATGGAAAGGTTGTTGCATATGCATCTCGGCAGTTAAGACCGCATGAAGTAAATTATCCCACCCATGATTTGGAGTTGGCGGGTGGTTTTTGCCTTAAAGATTTGGAGACACTATTTGTACGGGGAGAAATCGATTATTTATACAGATCATAAAAGCCTAAAATACCTTTTGACCCAGAAGGAGTTGAATTTAAGGCAAAGGAGGTGGATCAAGTTGTTAAAGGTTTATGATTGCTTGATCAAGCATCATCCGGGTAAGGCTAATGTTGTGGCGGATGCTCTAAGTTGTAAAGCAATCACTGACTTGAGAGCAATGTTTGCTCACCTTAGTTTGTACGATGATAGGAGTTTGTTGGCTGAACTTCAAGTGAAACCCTCATGGGTCAGTCAGGTTAAGGAGAAGTAGCAGACTGATGAGTTGCTAAGGGAGAAGTTTCATGTATGAACAAGTGATTGATTGATGGACTTCAGTGTGGATGAGGAAGGACTATTATGTTATCGAGGGAGAGTATACATGCCAAAAGATCCTGAATTAAGGCATAAGATTTTGCAAGAAGCGCATAGTAGTCCATATGCTATGCACCCAGGAGGGAGTAAGATGTATCAAGATTTACGAGAATAGTTTTGGTGGTCGGGCTTAAGACGAGAGGTGACCAAATTAGTGGGGAAGTGTTTGACCTGTCAGTAGGTAAAGGCAGAACATCAGTTACCATCAGGGTTGTTGCACTGGTAAAGATTCCACAATGGAAGTGGAAAAGGATCACAATGGACTTTGTTAGTGGGCTACTTCTCACGCCTACTAAGAAAGATTTAGTTTAGGTGATAGTTGATCGCTTTACGAAGTCTGCTCATTTCATAACGGTACGAGTCGATTACTCCTTAAAAAAATTGGCTAAGCTATACATAGCGGAGGTGGTGAGGTTGCATGGAGTTCCAGTATCGATCATATCGGACAGAGACCCTAGGTTCACATCACGATTTTGAAAAGCGTTGCATCAAGTGTTGGGTACAAAGTTTGATTTTAGTACGGTGTTCCATCCTCAGATTGATGGTCAGTCTGAGTGAGTAATTCAGGTCTTAGAGGACATGTTAAGAGGTTGTGTCATTGATTTCAGGGGTAGTTGGGAAGAGTTTTTATCGTTGGCAGAGTTTGCGTACAATAATAGTTACCAGTCTAGTATTCAGATGGCACCTTACGAAGCATTGTACAGGCGGAGGTGTCATACTCCTACTTGTTGGACGAAATTAGGGGAACGTTAAATTTTGGGACCGGAGTTGGTTACCGAGACATAGGAGAAGGTTAAATTAATAAGGACTCAATTAAAAGAAGTGTCGGATAGGCAGAAGTCCTATGCTGATTTGAAGCGTAAGGACATAGAGTTTGCAGTGGATGACAAGGTGTTCTTGAAGGTATCACCATGGAAGAAAGTACTAAGGTTCAGACGGAAGGGTAAATTAAGTCTTAGATTTATCGGACCTTATCGGGTGTTGAAACGAGTTGGACTAGTAGTGTATCAGCTAGAGCTACCTTCTGAGCTAAGCCAGATTCACAATGTGTTTCATGTCTCTATGTTGAGACGATATTGTTCTGATCGATCTCATGTGGTACCTATGGAGGAAATCGAGGTAAGACATGACCTATCCTTTGAAGAGGAACCATTGGAAATCTTGGATCGTGATGTCAAAGTGCTACGAAGAAAGACGGTTCCGTTGATTAAGGTTCTATGGCGGAATCACAGTTCTGAGGAGGCTACTTGGGAACTAGAAGAGACGATGTGGCAGTAGTACCTCCATCTATTTTGATCAGGTAATTTCAAGGCCAAAATTTCTTTAAGGGGGTAGAACTGTAACATCCTGATTTAAGGGGCCTATAAGTGTAATGTGTTAATTAGAGTGTTAGGGGTCCAGATTGGGATCAGGTTCAGGCCGAGGCCTTAATCGAATTTCCTGATTGAACACTTTAGTGGAAAGCCTGGTAGGATAGGGCTTAAAGGAGGTTATCTGTGTTTTAGAACACAAGTGGGCTTGTGGCCCAGTGGCAAAATGGTGCCACTAGGAGAGCATGGAGGTGGCATCAACTAAGGAGGCCCAAACTCAAGTTGCATGAAGCCCAATTCTTTTAAATTAAAGTTAGCTAAAGTTCAGCATTTAGGTGGGTAAGGTTGGACGGCAACAAGGCTTGAAAATGGGGGGATTAAATGACTTGGATAATGTGGATAATATGCTGATAAAAGGAGGAAGAGGTGGTGTTATCTATGCCTCTTTTGGAGGTGTGCTTGAATAAAGATAAGGGAGGAAGTTTAGAATTATCTCATCGCCACAAAGTGATGGCCAAAATTCCAACTCGAGGGAGGAGGAACCGATTTTGATGGGGCATAAGGGGTGCCAAATTCCCCATGTATATGAGTCTAGATTTTAGTTTTAAAAAGGGCATTTTCGATTTTTAGATGTTAAGTGCCAAAATTTTAAGTAGTCAATGGAGGGCTCTCTTCTTTATTTTGGCTTTTAAGGTTTCCATCTTCTCTTTTCTTCTTTTTTGAATAAGAGCGAAAACTCCTTAAGCAATCTTTTTCCCCACACTTTTACATCATAGCAAGCTACGCCTATATTTGCCAAAATTCTTCTTTTTCCTACGCTGTTTCTATCACTTCTTTACGTTTGATATTGTTCATCCCTCTCAATTAGTCCTCTCTAAAAATTGAAATCATAAACCCCATTTGATTTCTTCATAAAGACTGAACCTCCTTAGATCTCTGTGCATCATCTTTCTTTTGATTATCGCGGGAGCCGGAATCTTCTAGGAGTTGTCGAATTCTCAAAAAAGGTAGGTGTCGATTTCTTCTGTTCATTTTCTTTCATTCGGTTTCTGGAGGCCAAAGTCAAAAGGCTTATAGGCGTGGTAAGGTTATCTTTTGAGTAACGTTTAGATTGTTCTTGTGTTCACATCTTGGGTCGGCACTTCAGGAAATAGGAGTAGATCGAATCATCCAGAGTTCAAAAGCCAAAAATCGTTAATCTCTAAGTATCCTATCTATTTCGAGATTTCAAGGTAAGGGGTTTTCTTTAGATTCCTGTTAGATTCGCTATCATATTTGAGATCCTAAAATCATATGATATGGTTTAACAACCCTATTTTGTTATAGTAGTTCTCACAAGGACTTTTGATGGAATCAAATATGGATCAGGCAAAGGAGAGGATTGGGTCCGTAAACCCAATCCCTAAGTTTAAAAAACGAGCGGTGTCTACTATTTGAGATTGGCCACCGGGTTGTGGACCGGCTTCAGAACAAAATCTTAGACTGTTAGCAGCCGTAGCGACCACTAATAGTGTCGACATAAAAAGTACTATCCTGTCAGTAATCGAGTGTGTAGATCTCTATCACACTCATTAATTTGTATTATATGTATGTTGTGGGCTAAAAGCCAGAAAAAGAGGCTGTGTGAACAATCGTATTACCCGGAAGGGGTAGGCAAGGTATGCCAGGTACGTAATCATAGAAACTTCTCTATGTGTATTGAAGTATGTGAAAGTCTGAGAAATGTTTAGATGGCTTAATGTTTTGATTTTTGCATGTATGTATGCATGGGATGGGATTGATTGATATGAGGAATGGGAGCAGGTCGCGAGGCGATCGGTGGCTTTGCCACATAGGTCACATAGTGATTGGTCTTTATGACAGGCAACATAGCTGTTGAAATATTATAATGTATTACTAAGGTCGATAGCGATCGGTGGCTTTGCCACATAGGTCACATAGTGATCGGTCTTTATGATGAAAAGACATATTGTCGATATGGTGTATGTGAGATGGAGGGTTGATTGTAGAAATCCCCATGGTGTGATGGTTGGTACGGGGTGTGTAGAGGATGGACTCTTAAGTTTGGGATGGGCCATGTTGCATGAAATATTCTATTGCAATTGTGTGGGCCAAGGCCCATAATGTGTTTGTGGGCCCAAGGCTTTTATGTGTTTTTGGGATTTGCACACTGAGTCTTGGCGACTCACCCTATTATTTTTCCTTAACTTTTCAGATGAGCAGTAGATCGTGGACATGGGAGCCCAGGCAGACTCGAGGGGCCATCAAGATTATTATCTACATAGACTGTTTTTGAATTTTTCATTTGAATTTTAATTTTCGGGAATATTTTTGTAATAAGGCTTCCACAACTTAGGTTTTCAATTTTTTTGTTAAGTTAAGTTTTTATAAACTTATGTTTTTTTTAAAGTCTTAATTATAAAATGAAATGATAAATGGGCTTTTCAAACATAATCAACGCGAATGCTTAAAGTTGTTTAAAAAATTTCACAATTATTTGATTAAACGGCTATAATAAACTAAGATTTTCAAAACCCTTTAAGGCAATTTTCAAGTTTCAACCCGTAGCATACCAGATCCGGTCATAACGTATGGGCTTGGTTTCGGGTGTTACAGAGTGGAAGTGGGATCAGATCACCATGGACTTCGTGACGGCGTTGCCTTTGACTCCAAAAATGAAAGATGCTGTATGGGTTATTGTTGATATGTTAATGAAGTCGGCTCACTTTATACTGGTACATATTGATTATTCACTAGAGAAGTTAGCCGAGTTGTATATCGCAGGGGTAGTAAGATTAGATGGAGTGCCTATATCCAATATCTCAGATAGAGACCCGAGATTTACTTCGAGGTTTTGGAAGAAGTTACAAGAGGCCTTAGGTACAAGGTTGAATTTTAATACTGCTTTTCATCCTCAAACTGATGGTCAGTCTGAGAGAGTAATCCAAGTTCTTGAAGATATGCTCCGATGCTGTGAGTTAGAATTCGAAGGCAGTTGGGAAAGATACCTACCTTTGGTTGAATTCGCTTACAACAGTAGTTATCAATGGAGCATACGGATGGCACCATATTAGGCCTTATATGGTCATAAGTGTCAGACTCCTTTGTATTGTACCGAGGTGGGTGAGAAGCAAATCCATGGGATTGATTTAGATAAAGAAACTGAGGAAAAAGTGAAAGTGATTGGGATAGTCTAAAAGTAGTTTCAGACCGAAAAAAGTCGTACGCAGACTTGAAAAGAAAAGAAATTGAGTTTCAAGTGGGTGACAAAGTATTTTTGAAAGTGTCACCATGGAAGAAAATATTGAGATTTGGTCGAAAGGGTAAATTGAGTCCAAGATTCATAGGGCCGTACAAAATTATCGGAAGGATTGGGCCAGTGGCATATCGGTTGGCTTTATCGGTGGAGTTAGAGAAAATTCACAATGTGTTCCATGTATCAATGCTAAGGCGTTATCGTTCTGATCCCTCGCATGTGGTTTCTCCCACGAAAATTGAGATATGACTGGATATGACATATGAGGAAGAGCCGATTAAAATCTTGGCTCGAGAAGTGAAATAGTTGAGGAATAAGGACATAGCCTTTGTAAAAGTATTGTGGCAAAAGCACGGTGTAGAAGAAGCTACGTGGGAACCGAAAGAAGCCATGAGAGAGAAATATCCAAACCTCTTTGCTGGTAAGATTTTCGAGGCAAAATCCCAAAAGGGGGAGAGTTATAATGACTGATTTTGGGGTTAGTCGGAGCAAAGGGTCTCGAGACCACAAATTCGAGGTTGAGGAAATTATTTTAGTATTATTTTATGTGTTATGGCATTAATATATGGCTATATGGAAATTTTGGTGCTTTAATTTTAGCAATAGCATGCTTAATTGTGAAAAAGGACTAAAACGCATGAGATGCAAAAGTTCTATTTTATAAGGTAGGGGTACCAAATAGCTATAGAATGCAATTTGGAGGATTTTAAAGTGCAATTAGGCCAATTTAATGTGTGTTGACCGGCCATAGAGGATAGGAGGCAATGGCATTAAATTTTTGGTGAAAGTTGGTGACTAAGTGAATAAAATATGATAAAATAAGATGACTAAAAGAAGCTATCATCTGTCACTATCCATCTCCCTCTTACTACCGAAATTTTCAGCAAGTTTAAGGGTTTGAAAGCTTGAGAATTTCAACTACATATCATCCTTGCTAGTAAGTAATTTTTGAGATTCTTCTTAATGATTTTTGTACTTTTGGGATCCCCAAAGCTTAAGCTAGCTAATGAGGGGACCAATTTGCAATATGGTTGGAAGTCTAGGGACTTGCCATGAGAGTACTTATGTTGTTAACTGAGTTTTTATGGAAGAAAATCAATGTTATGGAGGTGAGAAACAACTTTTATGATGGTGTTAGCATGAAAACACCTAAAAGCATGAAATAGTTGGAATGGTGAGTAGTTGTAAGAGAAATAAATGTTCGTCTATGCTTGTTTATCAAGAAAATGTGATGAAAAATGATTCATAAGCCTAGGGGCAAAATCGTAATTTTGCCATGGTATAAGGGCAAAATGGTCATTTTGCCTAAGTGTAGATTTTGGTGCAATATAATCGTAAAATGTTTTAAATGAATGAATTTTATTGTTATAGATCAAGAAGAGCACGAAATTAACTTTGACCGGGGAAAAGGCAAGGTTACGGAGTAAACTGCAAATCAACACGTTTTGCACCAAGGTAAGTTTACATGTAAATGATGCATTTTATATGCACATTATCGTTGTTAATTAGCGCGTGGAAAAATTGAGAATATGTATGATTCAAGTAGATAGAAAGTGGTAGTCATTGAATAACTCTAATATGAATGATGGAATGGATATGTAAGTGTGTTATATCAAACACTTTTGGTGGGCTGTGTGCGATACCACCGTAATTTATCTTTTGGTGGGCTATGTGCGATACCACCGTAATTTATCTTTTTGGTGAGCTATGTGCGAAACCACTGAGTAATGTGACTATGAGTAATGTAGTATAATATAATGATGTGTTGTGATATGTGACCTTATGATGTTAAGTGGAGGGAAACCGTTAATGAATGTATGCATTATGCTTGTGATGTGGTTGGAATGTGTGAATGGAAGAAATGACTAAGCATGATCTTGAATGTAGATTGTTTATTGCTTAGTAATTAATGATATGAGAGTGTTTAATACATGTTAAAATGTTATATTGTTTACATGTAAACTTACTAAGCTCAATGCTTACTCTCCTTTTCTTTCCCTTGTCTTATAAGACTTAAGAGATGAGTTGGGATACGCCGATAACTAGAAGACCACCCACACTATCTGCTTACTTCGGTATAATTAGATTAGTGATTTTGTATATTGCATGTATAGGACTAGACTAGTTAGATTATTTTGTTATTTTGCCCAAAGGTGTATTGGCTCTTGGTAAGACCTTAATTTTGTAAATTGCCAAGAATGATGGCATATTTTATCATTTATGAAATTTCAAAGTTATTAATGTGAGTGCATGTGGATTAAGAAAGGTTTGTTAGTTTGTTGAATAAACCCATGTAGAGTAAGATATAGGAATGGAATGTGGAAGCTTGGAAAATAGCCTTCATGTGCCACACGGGTAGACACACGGGCGTGTGTCTAGGCCGTACTAACCCTACACCTCATTATTACTAATTAGAATATGCCACGGGCAAACCCCACAGCCGTGTTCATGAACCATGTAAGACACATGGTAGGGACATGGGCGTGTGTTCAGGCCGTGCTAAATTAGTTAGCAACTCCCCACGGGCGGAAGCCACGGGCATATTGTAAGGGTACACGGGTGTACCCCTATTTCACATGGGCGTGCCCTAGTCGTGTGAGTTTTGGCACAATGTTGGGGTTTTTGGGCACGATGTGAGCACATGGGCGTGTGTGACTACACACGGGCATGTGTGTCATCTAGCACATGCGTATACTCCCTGTTTAGATGAAAAGAAATTTTATGGACCGTAAGATTTTCGATATGATCCCGAGAGTCCTTGTAGGTACGATTGAGATCTCATAGGTTGAGTGTGAAGTAGTCGAAGCGATTCGAGAAGAGTAGTCACGTTGAGCCTATATGGCGATTAGGTAAATTGCTCGGTAACGTCTCGTGCCTGATTCCAGTGGGGATTACAGGTAAGGGGTGTTACACATGGTCTTACACAGGACTTACGTTCGGTGCCGATGCCATGTCCCAAACATCATCTTATACAGGACCTACATTCCTTGGGTGCCGATGCCATGTCCCAGACTTGGTTTTACACAGGCTTTCCTTATCTCATGTTATGAGATAGGTATCCTCGTTATTCCGAATCTTCAACCGGGACTTTCACTTACTTATTCTCGATTGATTTTCCTTATTAGAAATTGCCAATCAACTTCATGAAAATAATGTACATTTTGCAACATAGCAAGGAAATTGATCATATAAGCATATGTACCCATAGTTTCATACAAACTTACCTCGATAATCCAAAATATGTGTAGATGTGCAATTTAGTCCTCGACTTTGATCTTGCCTCGGTTTTGGTCTGGGCTTCGTGTTTCTTAATCTATAATAACAATTTAAATTGTTTAATACTTACATTTACTAAATTGACTCATAAATTATACTTTGGCAAAATTTATAATTGTTCCGCTAAACTTTCTCAAAATTACTCTTTTGCCCTTAGACTCGTAAAATGATTTTCATTCAACTTTCTTGCATTTCAAGCCTAGCCGAATCATATTCTCAACTATAGCAACTTTCAATTTTTACTATTTCACCATATATGACCATTTTTATAACTTTTACAATTTGATCCTTTTTATGAATTTTTCATGAAAATCACTTAGAAAAAAATGTTTATCCTACCTTAAGCTTACATATTCTTCCATGAAACATCAAAATACATGCAAGTCATACATCGGTAAATTTTTGAACATAAATCCTAGCTCAAAATATGGCTAGAAATAGCTAAACTGAGCTACGAGGGTATCAAAAATACGAAGAACATTAAAAACAGGGCTAGGATGCACTTACTATCAAGCTTGGAAGTTGAAGAAACCCTAGCTATGTCTTCCTTGTGATTTTCGGCCAAGGAGAAGAAGATGGACACCATTTTTGACTTCTTTTTCCCTTTTTAATCTTTTATTTACCAAATGAAAAAATGCCCTTAATGATCCTTTTTTAAGATTTTTCCTTCCCATGTCCATTTTTGTCCATCTTAACCTATAATGGTCTAATTGATAAAAAGGACCTCAAATAATTTTTATAATTATATTTCATACTTAAACCTTCTAGAATCTCATATTTTTAATCCTTGCAATTTAGTCCTAATGGGCAATTTATTTACTAATTAATAAAATTCCTTCATGAAATTTTCACACAATCATGAAAATACCTCCTAAGCCTTACAAAATCATTTAAACACATATTTCTTCTTCAGATTTGTGGTCTCACACCACTATTCCTACAAGGCCCTAAGTCGAGCTATTACAATTCTCCCCTTAGGATTTTCGTCCCTGAAAATCTTACAGGAAAAAAGGTTTGAGTACTGATTCCTCATAGCCTCCTTGGGCTCCCACGTAGCCTCTTCTATCCCATGTCTCTGCCATTAGACTTTCTCAAGAGCTATACTTTTATTCCTTAATTGCTTGACTTCCCAGGCTAAAATCTTAATTGGTTCCTCACCATAAGTCATGTTGGGTTGTATCTCAACCTATGTTGGTGCAATCATATGCGAGGAGTCTGATCGGTAGCATCACAACATAGACACATAAAATACATCGTGAATATTTTCTAACTCAGACGACAAAGCCAATCGATAGGCTACTAGCCCTATCCTCTTGGTGATCTCATATGGTTCGATAAAATGCGGTCTCAATTTGCCTTTCCATCTGAATCTAAGGACTTTTCTCCATGGCGACACTTTCAAGAATACTCTATCACCAACTTGATACTCAATATCTTTTCTTTTTAAATTTGAGTAGGATTTTTGTTGATCAGAAGTAGCCTTTAAACAATCAAAATCACCTTTACTTTTTCTTCGGTTTCTCTAACCAAGTCAACCCCGTGAATCTGGTTTTCCTTAAGCTCAATCCAATATAAAGGCGTTTGGCTTTTATGCCCATATAAAGCCTCATATGGCGCCATTTTTAAATTCAACTGAAAACTGTTATTGTAGGCGAATTCCACCAAAGGTAAGTATTTCTCACAGCTACCCTGAAACTTAAGAATACAAAGCATGTCTTCTAGTTCTTGTATTACCCTCTCCAACTGTCCGTCGGTTTGGAGGTGAAAACCCGTACTAAAACTCAACCTTGTGCCCAAGGCCTCTTACAACTTTTTCCAAAATTTAGACGTAAATCTCAGATCTTTATCCGCTATAATTGATAAAGGCACTCCATGAAGCCTTACTATCTCTGAAATGTACAAGTTTGCCAACTTATCAATTGAATGGTCAACTCGTACAGGTATGAAATGGGCTGACTTCGTAAGTCTATCGACTATAACCCATACAACAACTTTCTTACTCGGTGTTGATGATAAACCCGTTACAAAATCCATGGTAACTTGATCCCACTTCTACTCGGGTACCATAATAGGTTGCAGCAAACCCGAAGGTACTTGGTGTTCAGCCTTTAGTTGCTAACAAATCAAGCATCTTGAAACAAACTCAAAAATATCTTTCTTCATACTCGACCACCAATACCATTTCTTCAAATCATTATACATCTTGGTGCTACCTGGATGTACAGATAAACATCCGCTATATGCCTCAAGCAAAACTTTACGAATGAGCTCATCATTTCTCGGTACATAAACATTGTCTTTGAACATCAAACATCCATCTGAATAGATTCGAAAGTTAGACTCAACACCGACTCACAATGTACTCTTTTGGCTTGCAATTCGCTGTCACCTTTCTGAGCCTCATAGATCTCTTGGAGAAACACCGGTCTAGCCCTTAACTTAGCTAGAACAGAACCATCATCAGACAAAGTCATTTGTGTATTCATAGCCCTCAAAGTAAAAAATGATTTTCTACCTAAAGATTTGGCGACTACGTTCACCTTCCTCGAATGGTAATCAATGACCAACTCATAATCTTTTATCAACTCTAACCATCTTTGTTGCCTTAAATTCAATTCCTTTTGAGTCATCAAATACTTTAAACTTTTGTGATCGGTGAATATCCGACAGTTTTCACCATACAAATGGTGTCTCCAAATCATCAATGCAAAAACAATAGCAGCCAACTCTAAATCATGTGTCAGGTACTTCTTCTCATGTGGCTTTAGCTGTCTAGAGGTATATGCTATCACCTTGCCTTCTTACATAAGTACACAGCCCAATCAATTTAAGGATGCATCGCTGTAGATCACAAATTCTTTTCCCGACTTAGGTTGTACTAGAACTGAAGCCTCTGTCAACATTTCCTTTAATTTCTCAAAACTCTATTGGTACTTTTCTGTCCATTCAAACTTTACATTTTTCTGTAATAGTTTCATCATTGAGTCGCTATCATAGAAAACCCCTTAACAAATTGCCTATAATAGCCAGCTAAGCCCAGAAAACCTTTAACCTCAGATACATTTTTGGGGGTTTCCAACCAGCAATGGCTGAGATCTTACTTGGGTCAACTTGGACTCCATCTCCCGAAACAATGTGTCTCAAAAATCCAACTTCCTTGAGCAAAAATTCACTTTTACTAAACACAGCATACAACTAATTATCTCGTAGAATCTGTAAACCTGTCCTTAAGTGCTTAGCATGCTCAGGCTCATCTCGGGAATATAACAATATATCATCAATAAAAACAACCATAAACTTATCTATGTATAGCCAAAATATGCGGTTCATTAGGTCCATAAACATTGCCGGGGCATTAGTTAAACCAAAAGGCATGACTAAAAATTCATAGTGCCCATACCTTGTCCGAAATGCTGTTTTCGACACATATGAGTCTTTTACTCTTAACTGATAGTATACTGACCTCAAGTCTATCTTGGAAAACACAGTGGCTCCTTTTAATTGGTCGAACAAATCATCAATACTTGGCAATTGGTACTTGTTCTTCACTGTTACATTATTAAGATATCAGTAATCTATGCACAATCTCATAGAGCCATCTTTCTTTTTCTCAAATAAGACTGGAGCACCCTATGGAGAGCAACTCTGTAACACCCCTAAGCCGAGACTGTCCCCAGAATAGGGATTAGAGGCATTAGGATCATTTCACATCACATTCACGACACAAAGTTAATCATCATCAAACACATTCATATACAATCATAGCATCCCTTAAACGAGTCATCAAGACTCTAAGCATACTTATAAACTGAGTCGGGACTAAATCAAAACACATATAAAATCTCATGAAAAATTGTAACTTTTCTAAAATACAGGGGAAGCACGCTGGTGAGGGTAGGTCGTGCCTCTCCTACAGCTACATGACACACCTATGTGTCCTCCCCGTGGTTACCTACTGCCAAAATCAACACGACTAACAAGCACGCCCATCTGCTAAGGTCGTATCCTATAAGGTCATATAATGCCATTTCTCGCATGGCCTGTAGGCACGCCTGTGCCATGGCCATGTGCAATTTTGTCACATTCTACCAATTTACCCACGGTCTGAGGCACACCCGTGTGCCCCAACCGTATGGCATTATAGGCCATTTTGCAAGGCCACAATACCACCCATAAGGGTCCAACCTACAAGCCATACAACCAAAACATCTCATGCTCATATTATCACCATAAACATACCAATATTGTCATTCAACTCATGCATTCAATTTCAACTCTATTCATTCTAAATGCAATACCAATACTTATTATATCACAAGCATAATTCATTCCCAATTTCACTAACCCCTATTAGCATCTATCAATACAAAATTTCCACTTGATAGCAATTTATCAATCCACAAATCATGCCAAGAGACGCATCACACGTATCACATTCATTCATGCCAAACCTATTGTAATATCTAGGATTTAGGGGTTGTACATTTTTGCTTAAATATATGTGGAAGCATGCCTGTGTGTATTTTGAATGTGTCTTGTGGATTTTGAGCACTTTAGAGTGTAGGTAAGTGCCTTAGAAAATAAAAGATTTTAAGTCTTAAAGGGCGAGCTAGGCAAATAAGGCCTTAAGAGAATTTGTAGGGGAAATTGGACATAAAAGTGAGCTTGTTAAAGTGGCAAGGAGGCGCCACTTAGGGCCTTGGTAAATGACGCCTCAAGCTGTGAAGAAGGCTCAGGTTCGAGCAGCAAGGGAAGCAAATGGGGAGTTTTATTTTGCAGCAAGGAGAAACAGAGGTGGACGGCAATGGGACACTAAGGGGATGAGCTTTAGATGTGGTCAATTTCTTTTTAAAATTCGGCTAAGGTAGGAAGATAAATGTTGATTTATTTCAATTATTTTGAATGAGTGATAAAGAGAAGTTTTAGGAGAAAAAGAAGGATTAGATAGGGGAAGAGAGTTGGCGAATGGAGGGTCTAGGTGTGGTATTTTTGACAAAAGGGAGGAGTATGGCCATTTGCTTCTTTTCTTTTCAATTGTGCCTCACCAAATTTTTCTCTGTTGAAAATCGAAAGTGAATCTTCTCTTCTCCTTTTAGTTTGTCCAAGTCGAAAACACAAGTAAGCCTAGCCGATTTCTTCATCTTTTTCTTCTTCAAGTTGATCACTCTTCCTTATAGCCGATTTGATCATAGCACTAAAAGTCAAAATGTCCCTTGTGCTAGCCGAATATTCATTTATCACCATTGCTGAATTGCTCAACCTTTCTCTTCTTCTTTTCAAAATTTTCCAAATGCCAAAAGTAAGTTCTTCCTAGACCATAGCCGATTGTTCATTAAACTCCAAAAGTCGAAACCAATTGATCAACATCTAGCCTACATAGTCGAATATCTTTGTGGGTTCAAGCAAGGGTGCAGTCAATTTCTGTAGTAAGGGGTAAGGATCAACTGTTGTTTTTCTTCTTTCTTTTCTTTTGGGTTAGCCGAAATTTGGACTCTAATCTCTTTTACTGATCTTTGGCCGAAACTATGAAGGAGGTTTCAGGATTTGGTTATTGCCAACTACAAGGAGGAGATCATTCGGGATTTCAAGGTCTAAGGTAAGCAAGTGAGGTTTTAGGTTGAAGGCCATTTATTGTGTTTAAATGTTAGAATTGGATCTAACATGTACTATATAGGATTTCAACATCTCCATAGCCAAGTGACGATTTTTGGGATTTAGATCCACAAGGTAAGGGAGTGTTAATATTCGGCCAAGGCCATATTAAGTGTTGGTGTCTAGTCAATTCTGACATTGATTTTTTGGGAGGAGTACAATCTGTTCGGTAGACTTTCGGGATTCAGTGAACACGTTAGTAAACCAGGTGTGTAGCCCTACATTGATTCCTAATAAGATTTATGGTATTAATTTAAAACATGTGTTAATGAAAATATGAAAGATGTGGCTTAAGGTACCATTCAATGGTACAGTGTATCCAGGTACGTTATCCTCTAAAGCTCTATTAATAGTGTTATGAACATTGACTATGACACATATGTGAATTTGTTATGAATATGAAATAAGGTATATTGCATGATTTCTGCATGGTTTGTATGATGCATGGGGCATATGGGTGATATTGAAAAGGGGAAGTGATCCGTGGTTTTACCACAATATCCGTGACTCGCCACATAATCAATTTGGTGACTAATGTCATGTATTACTATCCGTGACTTTGTCACATTATCCGTGGCTATGCCACAATTATAAGGGCGATGTGTAGTTGATCGCGGCGATCGCCTTCGATGGTGTGTGCGCGGATGGAGGGTCAATTTAGTAATCCCACGATGTGATGGCAGGTACGGGTGATGTGTAGAGGATGGATATTTAGGTGGGGTTGGGATTGCATCATTGCCTATATTTGTTATGTATGATCTGATATGCCTAAGTCGATTGGGAGTTTGTGTTGGTTGTTACACACCGAGTCTGCTTTGACTCACCCTCGTGGGCTAACATTTTGCGGTGACACTCAAGAAATGGACCGGTCGGCAGAACTTAGTGGTGGCCATGCTCATTTCAAAGATTTATTTAATTTTGAATTTTTATATTTAAGATTTGGATTTATTTCGGATATGCTTTGTTGTAATAAGGCCATTACTATTAACTATTTTATGCATGCATTTTATTTGATTTTATTATGATATGATTATTATTAAATCAAGCTTTAACAACTTTTCTTGAAAATAAATTTTATATGTTTGACACCTAAACACAAATGATTTTCAATTTAATAGATATCAGACTTCAAGAATAACACTGTTTTCAATTTGAACTTAACACAAACAAATCTTTCTTGAACACCACCCAAATTTTCCAAAGTAATAAACAAGTTTTTGAAATGTTTTTTCTCAAGGAACATACCAGATCCGATCGAGGCTCGTGTGCCGGGTTTGGTGTGTTTCAGTTTGGTATCAAAGCCAGGTTCAAAACTCAGCCTTGAGGGCTTTTGGGCCCAAAATGTTTTTCTATTTTGAAATTGAGCTTTACAAAAGAATGAGCAGGTTTTCTGGCATGGCACATGAGTCTCCGGCCCGAAGTCCACCAGGTAAGTACCCCTAACCCTTTTGTGATTGGGAATTATAGGGATGTAGATTAGTAGATTAGGAATTATTGAACCCTAGGATTAGTCTACTCCAACACCGAATTACATAAAATTTAAAGTCTAACCAAACAAACCTGTGAGTGAGTCGTCGAGTTAAAGGTGTGGCAACCGTTGTGTGCATGTTTAGGATTAGACTCAGGGGGAGCTTGGTATTTAAGCAGTCCTAGTGACTCACCTCCTCTCCGCTTGAATCCTACAGTGCGAGTGACGGTTCACCCTAACCAAGAGGACTCAATCACAAAGCTAAATTCAATAATTAAAACTCGAAAGGGACTAGTCACCTTGTTTTGTAAAATTTTAAAGTCAAACCATGATTATAAAATTCTAAAGTACCCTTGATTTAAAAATGATCAAAATACCCCTGATTTGTAGATTGACCAAATTACCCCTAACACGTGTAAATTACCAAAATACCCTTAGTATGGGAAGTTCTTTGAAATACCTCAATTAAAATTTCCAAAATACCCTTATTTCATTAAATCACCTGGAATCATATTTTGCAAAAAAAAGAAAAAATTACCAAAATGCCCCTGGTTTGAAAAATTACAAAAATACCCTCAGTTTATGAAATTTCCATATTACCCTTTAATCTTCTTACCAAGTATTCTTATTTTGCAAAAAGACCAAAAATCTCTATTTTGCAAAATTTTCAAATACCCTAATTTGAAAAAAATACCAAAATATCCCTATAGGAAAAAATATAGAAATACCCCTAGGTAGTGGAAAACAACAACAATGACAACTACAACACTTTTCTGTAATGAACGCAAGTTCATGAATGTGATGATTGAATGAATGAATTTGAGACTGTGTGTGTGTATGAATTCGAAAGAACTACTCTTTAGAACTATTGAACATAAGACTGTTCGCGATAAATCAGTGGAACAAAAACTAATTCATAAAATTCTTTAATTGGATAAACGCAATTCAGAAGCATGAGTTCTAGGGGACGTGGTCGTAATGTGCATGGCCGTGGTAGAGGCTGAATGACCGTGTCGAAACCCGTTAGGTCTGGTCAAGGGTCCGAGAATGAAATGCCACCACCGCCAGCCGCAGGTGTGGAATATCAGGATCAGACGGGGGATGATGCAGTATCACAGGCGATGCTGCGAGTTTTGGAAAGGATGGCTGGAGCAGGTGGAGGCATGGGAGTTCGGAAGTCTGTACCTGAGCGACTCTAAGCTAATGAAGCTGAGTTTTTCCGTGGTATATCTGGTGTGGCGCCTAATACGGCTGAGTATTGGTTAGAGGCGACGGAGTGAATTATGGATGATTTAGACCTGTTCGCCGAGAAGAAACTGAAAGGGGTAGTATCGCTCCTCGCGATGAGTCATATCAATGGTGGCTCACGGTTGGATGGTGCTGCCGCAGATGATCTCACTTGGGAGTACTTTAAGGCTACATATCAGAAGAAGTACATTGGGACTAGTTACATTGACGCGCAGAGGAAGGCATTTCTGAGGCTGGTTCAGGGGAATAAGTCCGTAGCGGAGTATGAGGTAAAATTCCTAAGGTTGAGCCGATACGCTCGAGGTATAGTAGCTACGGAGCACAAACGATGTGTTCGATTTGAGGACGGACTAAGGGATGACCTGAGATTATTGATTGCCCCACAGCAAGAGCGGGAGTTTGCTGTGTTGGTGAAAAAGGCAAAGGTTATTGAAGAAGTTGAGGAGTCTGTGAGACAGAACACGGACAAGAATAAACAAAAGAGAGGTTTCGGATCATCAGGTTCATCTGGGAATGTTCAGAAGAGACCTAGAATGGATGGGTCGCGAGGCCAGCAAGCTACTACGGGAGGACAGTACCGCACTTGTGCTCAGTGTGGAAAGATGCACTTGGGAGAGTGTTGGAAGAAGATGGGAGGATGTTTCAAGTGTGGGTCCAAGGATCACATGATTAGGGACTGTCCCTTGAAAATAGAATGGAGCCGACCAGTAAGTCAGGGTCCTAATCAGGCTGGAAGAGGTGGACAGCAGCCACCGCGGGGTCGTGGTTTGACTGGCAGAGGTAATGGTTCTGAAAAAGGACAAGGAACACCGGGCAGAGGTATTGGTAACACAGAGGCGAGACAGCCGGGTCTAGTATATGCAGTTCGTCAGAGGGAGGATGGTGACACACCTGATGTCATAACGGGTATGTTCCTTATCTCTGGATTACCCTTTATTACGTTAATAGATATTGGGTCAACTCATTCATATATTGTTAGTAAGGTGTCTGGAACTCTGCATGCGAACTCTGAAACTGTACCTAGGAAGATGGCTGTACTTAGTCCTTTAGGGCAATCAGTAGTGTTAGATAAAATCTTTAGGGCAGTACCCTTATAAGTTCGGGGGGCGCAATTTCCAGCAAACTTAATGGAGTTGCCGTTTGAGGAGTTTGACCTAATCTTAGGCATGGATTGGTTTGTGAAGTACCATGCAAATGTGGATTGTACGGCTAAGCGCATGTCGTTAAGAACTCCTGACGGTACAGAGGTTGTGGTGATGGGCAGAGACGGAATTGCTCGTCAAACGTGGTATCCGCCCTTAAGGCGCAGAAGATGGTGAGAAAAGGTGTGTAGCGTTCATCGATGTTGATCGGTGCCTTGGAGCCTAAGGAAGCAGCTGTAGGAGGAGTTAGAATAGTAAGGGAATTTGTGGACGTCTTTTGAGGAGTCGCTAGGTTACCCCGGATAGGGGCGTGGAGTTGAAATTGACTTATTGTCGGGCACACTCCCGTGTCGATTGTTCGCACTCCAATGGCACCAAATGAGCTAGTAGAGCTCAAGGCTCGAGATCCAAGAGTTACTCGATCGAGATTTATTCGACCTAGTGTGTCTCCATGGGAGCACCGATCCTATTTGTGAAAAAGAAGGATGGGACTATGCATGTGCATAGATTACCTAAGAATGAATAAGTCGACCATCAAGAACAAGTATCCATTGCCAAGGATAGGCGATTTGTTCGATCGACTTAAGGGGCATGCAGATTTTGAAGATAGATCTAAGGTCAAGATATCATCACTTAAGGTGAATGAGGCCGATATCCATAAGACGACTTTTCGGACAAGGTACGGGAATTATGAGTTCTTGGTAATGCCATTTGGATTGACAAACGCCCCAGCCGCGTTCATGGACATGATGAACCGGGTTTTCCAACCCTATTTGGACCGGTTCGTTGTTGTGTTCATAGACAATATCTTGGTGTATTCTAAGTCTGAGGAAGAACATGATGAGCACCTCCGAGTCGTGTTGCAAGTGTTAAGGAGAAAAGCTATATGCCAAGTTCAAGAAGTGCAAATTTTGGTGAAGGAAGTTACGTTTTAGGGCATGTGGTGTCTTTGAAGGATAAGGTGGATCCTCGAAAGATTGAGGCAAGATTGGATTGGAAACCACCTAAGTGCGTGGCGAAGTTCATAGTTTCTTGGGATTGGCGAAGCTATTATAGAAGATTAAGTAGAAGGGTTTTCATCAATAATGCACCTTTGACGGTTACTAAGGAAGAAGGTACTGTCGATGGACAGATAAGCAACGGAGAGCTTTGAGAAGCTTAAGAGGGTTTTGACTGAAACTCCAGTTTTAATTCAGCCTGAGGCAGGAAAAGATTTCAAGATGTATTGTGATGCTTCCTATACAGGATTGGGATATGTCCTTATGCAAGACGGAAAAGTAGTCACATATGCGTCTCAACAATTGAGGCCACATGAGGTAAACTATCCGACGCACGATCTAGAGTTGGCGGCGGTTGTATTCGCTCTTAAAGTGTGGAGACACTATCTATATGGAGAAAGGTCGGTGATCTATACGGACCACAAGAGCCTTAAGTATCTGCTAACTCAAAAAGAGCTGAACCTGAGACAGCGAAGGTGGGTGGAGTTATTGAAAGACTACGATTGTTCTATAGAGTATCACCCAAGCAAGGCGAACGTAGTGGCAGATGCCCTAAGTCAGAAAGTAGTGTCGGAGCTGAGGGCGATGTTTGCACATCTTAGTTTGTATGACGATGGAAGTTTGCTGGTAGAGTTGCAGGTCAAGCCGTCATGGCTGAATGAGGTGAAAGAAGGACAGTTGGCTGATGAGGATTTAAGTACTAAGCTGCTACAAGTACAAAATGGGGAATTGGAAAATTTTAGTGTAAATAATGGCGGAGTGCTGTGTTTTCAAGGCAAGGTCTGTATGCCTAAGAATGAGGAGTTAAGGCAGAGGATTCTTCGAGAATCGCATAGTAGCCCTTATGCTATGCATCCTGGAGGAAGTAAGTTGTACAAGGATTTACAGGAACAATTTTGGTGGCCTGGTCTTAAGCGAGAAGTTACAGAGTTTGTAGGGAAGTGCCTAACGTGTCAGCAAGTCAAGGCTAAACACCAAGTACCGTCAGGATTGCTTCAGCCGATAAAGATTCCATAATGGAAGTGGGAGAGAATTACCATGGACTTCATTAGTGGGCTTCCCCTTATGCCTACTAAGAAGGACTCGGTATGGGTGATAGTAGACCGGTTGACAAAATCTGCACATTTTATACCGGTGCGGGTGGACTATTCTCTGCAGAAATTGGCAAAGTTGTACATAGCAGAGATCGTGAGGCTGCATGGAGTTCCAGTGTCGATTATCTCGGATAGGGATCCGAGGTTTACGTCTCGGTTTTGGAAGGCATTACATCAATCTTTGGGAACTAGGTTGGATTTTAGTACGGCATTCCATCCGCAGTCGGACGGTCAATCTGAGCGGGTAATACAAGTGTTAGTGGATATGTTGAGAGGTTGCGTGATAGACTTCAGAGGGAGTTGGGAGGAGTTCTTGCCTTAGGTGAAATTTGCGTACAACAACAGCTATCAGGCAAGTATTCGGATGGCACCGTATGAAGCATTGTATGGACGGAAGTGTCACACTCCTACATGTTGGACGAAATTGGGAGAACGTCAGATTTTGGGTCCGAAAATCGTGGCAGAATCGAAAGAAAAGGTTAAAGTAATTTAGACACGATTGAAGGAGGCATCTGACAGGCAAAAGTCATACGCAGATCTTAAGTGAAAGGAGATTGAGTTTGCTGTGGGAGATTACGTGTTTCTCAAAGTTTCGCCTTGGAAAAAGGTAATGAGATTTGGTCGCAAAGGGAAGTTAAGTCCCAGGTTTATAGGACCTTACCGGGTAATGAAGCGAGTTGGACCAGTGGCATACCAAATGGAGTTGCCTCCGGAGTTGAGGCAGATGCACGATGTGTTCCATGTTTCTATGCTACGTCATTACCGATCGGATCCATCTCATATAGTGCCAGTTGAGGAGGTGGAGCTGAGACCAGATTTGTCCTATGAGGAGGAGCCAATTCAGATTTTGGAACGGGATGTGAAGGTACTACGGAGGAAATCTGTTCCTCTAGTCAAAGTGTTGTGGCATAATCATGGATCGGAAAAAGCTTCATGAGAGCTAGAAGAAGAATGCGACAGCAATACCCTCACTTATTTTAGCCAGGTAATTTTAAGGTCGAAATTATTTTAAGGGGGGTAGAACTGTAATATTCGGGATTTAGGGGTTGTGCATTTTTTGCTTAAATATATGTGGAAGCATGCCTGTGTGTATTTTGAATGATAACTTTAGAGTGTAGGTAAGTGCCTTAGAAAATATAAGATTTTAAGTCTTAAAGGGGGAGCTAGGCAAATAAGGCCTTAAGAGAATTTGTAGGGGAAATTGGACATAAAAGTGGGCTTGTTAAAGTGGCAAGGAGGCGCCACTTAGGGCCTTGGTAAGTGACGCCTCAAGCAGTGGAAAAGGGCTCAGGTTTCGAGCAGCAAAGGAAGCAAAAGGGGAGTTTTATTATGTAGCAAAGAGAAATAGAGGTGGACGGCAATGGGACACTAAGGGGATGAGCTTTAGATGTGGTCAATTTCTTTTTAAAATTCGGCTAAGGTAGGAAGATAAATGTTGATTTATTTCAATTATTTTGAATGAGTGATAAAGAGAAGTTTTAGGAGAAAAAGAAGGGATTAGATAGGGGAAAGAGAGTTGGTGAATGGAGGGTCTAGGTGTGGTATTTTCAAGAAAAGGAGGAGTATGGCCATTTGCTTCTTTTCTTTTCAATTGTGCCTCTACCGAAATTCTTTCTCTGTTGAAAACCGAAAGTGAATCTTCTCTTCTCCTTTTAGTTTGTCAAAGCCGAAAACACAAGTAAGCCTAGCCGATTTCTTCATCTTTTTCTTCTTCAAGTTGATCACTCTTCCTTATAGCCGATTTGATCATAGCACTAAAAGCCGAAATATCCTTTGTGCTAGCTAAATCTTCATTTATCACCATTGTCAAATTGCTTAACCTTTCTCTTCTTCTTTTTACAATTTTCCAAAAGCCAAAAGTAAGTTCTTCCTAGACCATAGCCGATTGTTCATTAAACTCCATGTCAAACCAATTGATCAACATCTAGCCTACATAGCCGAATATCTCGTGGGTTCAAGCAAGGGTTCATCGATTTACGTAGTAAGTGGTAAGGATCAATCGTTGTTTTTCTTCTTTCTTTTCTTTTGGGTTAGCCAAAATTAGGACTCTAATCTCTTTTATCGATCTTTGTCCGAAACTATGAAGGAGGTTTCGGATTTGGTTATTGTCGACTACAAGGAGGAGATCATTCGGATTTCAAGGTCTAAGGTAAGCAAGTGACGTTTTAAGTCAAGGCCATTTATTGTGTTTAATTGTTAGAATTGGATCTAACATGTACTATATAGATTTCGACATCTCCATAGCCAAGTGACGATTTTTGGGATTTAGATCCATAAGGTAAGGGAGTGTTAATATTCACCAAGGCCATATTAAGTGCTAGTGTCTAGCCGATTCGACATTGATTTTTGGGAGGAGTACAACTGCTTGGTAGACTTTCGGATTCAAAGGAACACGTTAGTAAACCGTGTGTAGCCTTACATTGATTCTTAATAAGATTTATGGTATTAATTTAAAACATGTGTTAATGAAAATATGAAAGATGTGGCTTAAGGTACCATTCAATGGTACAAAGGTATCCGTGTACGTTATCCTCTAAAGCTCATTAATAGTGTTATGAACATTGAATATGACACATATGTGAATTTGTTATGAATATGAAATAAGGTATATTGCATGATTTACGCATGGTTTGTATGACGATGGGGCATATGGGTGATATTGAAAAGGGAAGTGATCCGTGGTTTTACCATAATATCCGGTGACTCCTGTCACATAATTTGAATGTGGTGACTAATGCCACGTATTATCGTCTGGTGACTTTGTCACATTATCTCGTGGCCATGCCACAATTATAAGGGCGATGTGTAGTTGACTGCAGCGGCTGCCTTCGATGGTGTGTAGCGGATGGAGGGTCGATTTAGCAATCCCCACGGTGTGATGGCAGGTACGGGTGATGTGTAGAGGATGGATATTTAGGTGGGGTTGGGAATGCATCATTGCCTATATTTGTTATGTATGATCCGATATGCCTAAGTCGATTGGGAGTTTGTGTTGGTTGTTACACATCGAGTCTGCTTTGACTCACCCTTGTGGGCTAACATTTTGCGGTGACACTCAAGAAATGGACCGAATTGGCAGAACTTAGTGGTGGCCATGCTTAGCTCAAAGATTTATTTAATTTTGAATTTTTATATTTAAGATTTGGATTTATTTCGGGATATGCTTTGTTGTAATAAGGCCATTACTATTAACTGTTTTATGCGTGCATTTTATTTGATTTTATTATGATACGATTGTTATTAAATCAAGGTTTAACAACTTTTCTTGAAAATAAATTTTATATGTTTGACACCTAAACACAAATGATTTTCAATTTAATAGATATCAGACTTCAAGAATACTACCGTTTTCAATTTGAACTTAACACAAACAAATCTTTCTTAAACACCACCCGAATTTTCCAAAGTAATAAACAAGTTTTTGAAATGTTTTTTATCAAGGAACATACCAGATCCAGTCTAGGCTCGTGGGCCGGGTTTGGGGTGTTTCACCTATCACATATCTAGCCACATCTCATGGCTAATTACAAACCTCAAACTTGATTAAATTTACTAGCCTATACATGCCATATTCTAGCTATATACATCTTTCCAAAAGTACCAAAATAGAATGCCGATAGTGTGATTGAGAAGCTGATGATCCCGGATCCGAGCTAGCTTTACTAGCACTGCAAAGCAGAGAACAAATCACATAGTAAGCTTTCCACAGCTTAGTAAGTTCGTAATATAATACATATTACTCAATACTACAACATCAATATGTGCAAATATAATACCATCACATAGATAAAGGCACATCTAGTCATATTATCAATCTCAACCACATACCTAATTAGCTATTCATTCAACTCTTAAATCTATCATCAAACACATAGGTTCAAACATACCTTGTTCAAAGCATAGTTGCTTATCATTTATGCTACTCAATTGTTCGATATTACCTCTCGTTCAACCCTGACTAATCCTTTGATTTATTCACACACTTAGTGCCAATTTTACAATTGAAACATAATCATCACCACACACTTAGTACTAATACATTAAAGCTGAACTTCTATCGGTATCGCACACACAGTGCCAAGTCGATAAGCCTAAGCTTCTATCTTTTCGCACACACAGTGCTAATTATCTCTTTCTCATTTCCAACTTCACACACTTAGTGCCTGTTTATCTCAATTCAGCACATAGCACTTCAAAACTCATAGATACATATACACCCATTCAATTTATATCACATAGACATAGTTTACAACTAGTATCACATAGACATAGTTTACAACTAGTATTATATCCAAACTTACCTCGGACGTCGAACTATAGATACGGACGATTAATCGAGCACTTTATCTTTGCCTCGATCTCGATCCGAACCTCTCCTCTCTTGGTTTATACACATTCAAATTCAATCCATTCAATCATCAATTCATTCATTTTAATCCAAACACACATATTTAGGGCATTTTACAAAATAGCCCTCACATTTTTACATTTTGACACTTTAGTCCATATCTCACAAAATCGTCAAATACTCAAAATTTCAATATACATGTGCTTAATCGAATTCTCCACATGCTTATACAAGCCCTCACATTTCATTTATTTCACATTTCAATCCTCCAATTTTCCATTTTCACAATTTAGCTCAAATTACACAATTTCACCAAGATTTCAAATACAAACTATGTTCATCTAATTCATATCTTTCATTTAACACCAAAAATCATCACAAAGCTCAATATAGTATCAATGGCATCTTACACAAATATCATCAATACTCAAAATTCAAGCATGGGTTTTGTAGAGCACAAAGCAACGATTACGAAAACGTTGAAATTATCAAAAATTGAAACGAAACACATACCCGATTGAGATATGAATGTGGCAAAATTAAAGGAGCTTCAAACCCTGATTTTTCTTTCTCAAATTCGGTGGAAGATGAACACTATAGCCACCAATTTCTTGTTTATTTAATTTTATTACACATTAATACACCATTTACCATTTTGCCATTTTTATTATAACATATTATAATACATTTTAGTTGGTTAAAAATGTCCATCTACCATCCACTAAGTGCAAAATGGTTTAATTGCATCATAAAGCCTCCATATTTAAAAGACAACAACATTTAGATACTTACAAATCAGCATATAGCTTTTACTATTTATGCAATTAAGTCCTTTCTCTTAATCCGACACTAAAATGATCAAATCATCACACAGAATTTTCACACAGACCATGTTGCATACTATTCACACAGAAGATAATATTAAATTATTATTCTGACCTCGAATTTGTGGTCTTGAAATCATTGTTCTGACTAGGGTCTAAACCAGGCTATTACAACTCTCCCTCTTTAGGGATTTTCATCCCCGAAAATCTTACCAGTGAATAGTTGTGGATGTTGCTCTCTCATAACGTTCCCAGGCTCCCATGTAGCCTCTTCAATTCCGTGTTTGTGCCATAATACTTTCACTAGAGAAATTTTCTTATTTCTCAATTCTTTAGTCTCTCGTGCCAAAATTCAAATCGGTTCTTCACTATAACGACAAATCGATCAATCTCAACCTCAAGAGGTGCAATTACATGAGATGGGTCCGATCGACATCGTCAAGCATTGACACATGAAACATGTTATGGATCCTTTCCAACTCGATGGCAATCTCAATCTATAAGCAACCAAATTTAACTCGCTCAATAATCTCATACGGTCCAATGAACCTCGGACTCAACTTGCCCTTTCTGCCAAATCGAAGTATTTTCTTCCATGGAGACACTTTCAAAAACACTTTATTACCAACCTCGAATTCAATATCCTTTCGTTTCAAATCTGCATAAGACTTCTGACGATCTGAGGCTACTTTCAAACTGTCACGAATTACTTTCACTTTCTACTCAGTTTCTTTTATAAGATCAACCTCGTGAATCTGGTTCTCACTTAGTTTAGTATAATACAATGGAGTTCGACACTTTCAACCGTAAAGAGCCTCATATGGTGCCATTTTGATATTAGACTGAAAACTATTGTTATACGCAAACTCAATTAATGATAGATGCCTTTCTCATGTGCTTTCAAATTCGAGTATACAACATCTTAGCATATCCTCAAGAAGATGTATAATTCATTCGGATTGACCATCCATTTGTGGATGAAAAGCAGTACTGAAATGCAATTTCGTGCCTAAAGCATCTTGCAATTTCTTCTACAATCGCGAGGTAAATCTCGGATCTCTATCAGACACAATAGATAACGATACTCCGTGTAATCTCACAATCTCATCGATATACAGTTCGCCCAACTTATCTAAAGAATAATCAGTTCTCACCAGAATGAAATAAGCTGATTTCGTTAATCTGTTCACTATCACCCAGATCGCATCTTTCTTGCTCGAAGATAAGGGCAAACCCGACACAAAGTCCATTGTGATCCTCTCCTATTTCTACTCAAGAATCATAATCGATTGCAATAAACCGGACGAAACTTGATGTTCAGCCTTAACTTGCTGACAAACTAAACATTTCGACACAAAGTCAGAAATATCTCTCTTCATACCATGCCACCAATAGAACTATTTCAAATCATTATACATTTTTGCACTCCCCGGATGTATAGTCAAATGACTATTGTGAGCTTCAATCAAAATCATTTGAATCAACTCTGAATTTCTTGGAACGCAAATCCGATATCTGAATCTCAAATAATCATCATTATCAACTCAAAATTCTGATTCTGCATTCGAATTACATTTAACTCTTTTTGCTAACAACTCATTATCAATCTTTGAGTCTCACATATCCGCTGTATAAACAATGATTTTACTTTCAATTTAGCTACAACCGCATCATCATCACACAGATCCATCTGATTACTCATAGCTCGTAAGGTATATAACGATTTCCAACTCAAAAAATCAGCTACAACATTAGCTTTGCCCGGGTGGTAATCTATCACAAGTTCATAATCTTTCAACAACTCTAATCATCTTCTCTATCGCAAGTTCAAATCTTTCTGAGTCATCAAATACTTTAAACTCTTATGATCAGTACAAATATGTCATTTTTCACCGAATAAATAGTGACGCTAAATCTTCAATGCAAATACAATCGCAACCAATTTAAGATCATGCGTTGGATAATTCTTTTCATGCTGTTTTAACTGTCTTGAAGCATATGCAATGACTTTCCCTTCTTGCATCAGCACACAGCCCAAACCATTCAATAATGATCATCAGTAAACTATGAATTCTTTTCCTGATTCAGGTTGAATCAACACTGGTGCTTCTATTAACAACACTTTCAACTGCTCAAAACTCTGTTGACACTTTTCTGACCACTCAAATCTAATGTCCTTCTATAACAACTTTGTCAAAGGAGTCGCAATTATCGAGAAGCCTTTCACAAGTCGTCTATAATATCCTGCTAGTCCCAGAAAACTACGGACTTCAGACACATTTTTGGAGGCTTTCATTCCAAAATAGCAGAGATTTTATGTGGATCGACTCGTATCCTAGCAGCAGATACAATATGCCCCAGAAAACTGACCTCAGGCAACCAAAATTCACACTTGCTAAACTTTGCATACAACTCTTTCTCACGTAGAGTTTGTAGCATGCTGCGTCTCATCACTCGAATTAATCAAAAATCACCAATGAACATTACCACGAAGTGATCCAAATACGGTCTGAATATTCGATTCATCAAATCCATAAACACTGCAGGGGCATTTGTTAGTCCAAAAGGCATCACTAAGAATTCATAATGTCCATATCTCGTTCTGAATGTAGTTTTTAGCACATCAAATTCTTTAACCCTCAACTGATAGTAGCCCGATCTCAAATCTATCTTAGAAAATATTGTAGCTCCTCTCAGTTGATCAAACAAATCATCTATCTGAGGCAACGGATATTTGTTCTTTATCGTCACTTTGTTCAATTGCCGATAATGAATACACATTCTCATAGTTCCATCTTTCTTTTTCACAAATAATACATGAGCTCCCCAGGGTGAAAAACTAGGTCGTGCAAATCCTCTATCGGTCAATTCTTGCAACTGAGATTTCAACTCTTTCAATTCGTTGGTGCCATTCTATATGGAGCTATCGAAATAGGAGCAGCTTCTCCGCTAACTCAATACCAAATTCAACTTCTCTAATCGGAGGTAACCCCGGTAACTCTTCTGGAAACACATCCGAAAACTCACATATCACAGGCACAGATTCAACATTCCTTTCCAATACTTTTGTATCAATCACGTACGCCAAATAAGATTCATAGCCCTTTTTCAAATAGTTCATAGCTTTCATCACAGATACAACAATTGATAATCCTTTCATATCACTAGACTCAATTCAAACTATCTCACCATTCGACTCTTCACTCAACATTCTTTCTCTTACAATTCACATACGAGCATTATGCAAAGTGTCATGCAGAATCGAACTCCTGAGCTCACGAATCTTCCTTAGCTTGTCAAAACTTTCTTGTTATTCGCCCACCCAAATGGAATTCCTTTTCTTAATAACTTAGTCAATCTGCAGCGATTAAAGAGAATCCTTCCACAAACCTCCAAGAGTACCCCTGCGGACCTTAAAACTTGAATTTACGCCATCGACCTAGGCAATTTCGGTCCAACACCGCTTTGATCTTGCGAGGATCTACTCTAATCCTTCTCACGACACTCGTGACCTAAGAAAGCCACCTCTAAGCCAAAATTAGCACTTCTTGAATTTGGCATATAAGCCGCTTCTCCTCAAGATTTGTAGAACTATCTGTGAGATGCATGTCATGTTCCTCCTCCGTCTTTGAGTAAACCAATATGTCTTCTATGAACACCATGACAAATTGATCCAATCTTCGTTGAAACACCCTATTCATTAAGTCAATGAATGTCTTGCATTGGTCAACCCAAATGGCATCACCAAAACTCGTAATGCCCATACCTTGTACGGAATGCCGCCTTGTGCACATCAACCTCCTTCACCTTGAGTTGATGATATCCCGACCTAAGATCTATCTTCGAGAATACCGATGCACCCTTCAGCTTGGTCGAACAAGTCATCAATCCGAGGTAAGCGGATACATGTTTAATCGTTAACTTGTTCAATTGGCGGTAGTCGATACACATTCGCATTGAACTGGTCATTCTTTTTGACAAACAAAGACAGTGCTCCCCACGGAGATATACTTGGTCGGATAAATCCTTGGTCCAAGAGCTCCCGAATTTGAGCCTTCGCCCACCAATTCCTTTGGTGTTATTGACGGTCATATGTATACGTGTCTTTATTCCGTAATAAGTCTATACCAAATTCAACTTCCCGATCCGAGGCAAACCCGAAAGTTCTTCAAGAAATACGTCAAGATATTCCTTTCTGATTCGAACATTCCCTACAGTAAAACTCTTTAGCTTCCAAAGCATACACATGAACAACGAACGCCTCGCGTTCTTCCCGACCATCTTTCGACTTTCAACATAGATACCACATTGGATAGATAATCTCTCCTATTACCTATCATGACCACTTCTTCACCTTCAATCGCCTTCAAAACCATGCGCTTAGCAGTCAAGAATCCAAACTTGCTTGGTATTTGACCAACCAATCCATCCCAAGAATCGATCGAACTCCTCAAAGCGCAGCCCATCAGATCGGCCAAAAACACTACCCCTTGGAGTTCTAGGGTACATCTCTATCTCGACTTATCTACTTCTCTGAGTAACCTAAAGGACTAAGTACGGTCATCCTCCTGAAGCGCCTCGTAAATTAAACTCATGGTCTTTACTATGCCACTAGCAACGAAGAATGCGCCGAACCCACATCTATCAAAGTAGTATATGGGACACCAAAGATTAAAACATACCGTTATAACGTCCGGCGTCTCCTCCTCACGACGCCGCAAAGATTCACCAAACCAGCCGCTTAGCCCCGTGTTGCTTGCACCTCCATCGATGATCCATGGCCTCGACCGTAACTATTACCTCCTCTACCATTACCACGACCTCTTCATGCAGGTCTTTGGTCCTCCTTTCTCGAATCGAGCCCGACCTTGACCTTCAGATCGATTCTTGACTTGCTTATGTAGACAATCCTCACACTGTGATCCAAATAACCACACTCGAAATAGCCTTTTCCTCCCATTCAACATTCACCCCAATAAAATTTCCCACATCGGTTACATCGTGGTTGGTCCCTCGATTAGCGAAAGACTCCTAGACCGATTCGGCCATTTTGCCTAGCCCTCTTCCGAACATTGCCGGTGACCCAGATGCTCCATATCCTCTTATGCTTATTAGGTCATAGTTACGCCTGATTCCTTTATTCTTTCGGCTATCTTAGCCTTTTCAACTAAAGTAGCAAACTCTCACTCGATGTGGAGCAATCAACAATCTCACTCATCCTTCAAACCATCTTGAATCGAACACATCGCTTCAGGTTCAAAGCCACAACACCTCCAAAGATATTGGCTCAATCTTAAGAACTCAACCTTCACTCGATATGGATTTACTCCCTTGGACCAAACTCAGAATGCCTTACGTCAAGCATCAATGTAACTAGACCCAATATATTTCTTTTGATATGCTACCTTAAGGAAGTCCCAAGTGAGATCTTACCGCAAAGACCATTCGAACCGTGAGCCACCATAGATATGACTCATCCTTGAGAAGCGACACGCCTTTTAGTTTCTCCTCATTTGTCAAATCTATCTCATCCATGATTCTTTCGATCGATTCTAGCTAATACTCACTGTATTTGGTGCTACACCGGATACACCTCGGAAAAATTTAAGCAGTTCGATTTTCGAGCTCTTTCGCCTCCACCCATTCCGGTACCCTTTGCGAACCCGCAAGATCGCTTGTGACACCGCATCATCACCGTCTCGATCCTCGCCTCCCTCTAAAGGTCGGGGGGGTGGTGGCGATGGTGGTACCTCATTCTCGATTCTGCCCGACAGGATGTGTTCGACATGATCATCCCCGCCTTCAAGGCCCACGACGGCCAAGTCCTCTAGAGCTCATTCTAACTATCACGCTTTAACTGATTAGGAGATTTTTATGAATTAGTAATTGTTTCACTTGGTTACTCATGAAAAAATTTTATGAAAAGAGTTTAATAGAGATTCTTTCGAGCAATCAAGTTTTAAGCCCTATCCTAGTTCACATGTAAAACACATCCATTCCCTAATGCCTTTCATACCTATTCACTCATCTGACTTTTCTCGTCGTTTCTATCCTGTGTATTTTTTCATTCGTCAAATTACATACTTTTACAGAATCATGCTAAAAGGTTTATTTAACAACATTCATAGATTTATCATTGCCATATATCAAATATTGCACATACCAAATGTGTCATGCTTCCCAAAAGCATCAAATAGAAATCTCATAGTAATAAAGACTTACCCGAATCCTTGTTAATACCATGATGGTATTACATCCATATCTACACAAACCGATTAGGCATAATATAACACTTAGCATATTAAAAAGTTATAAGGTGTGTATGTACACACCTGATATTAACAAGAGTCCTAAATCCCGAATAGACAAATCGGCCACACAAGTTTTCCTTGCCCCTATATTCGGCCAAACACTAGGTTAGTGCCATGGCCTATTCGGCCAAACCAAAATAATTGAGAAGGGTTCCTTCAACCTCAAACCTTACCCAAATGCCTTGAACACTAGCCAACACACTCCTAAATGTGAATCGGCCTCACTTCCCTACAATCAACCATCATCATTAAGGTTATTAGCCTTGACTTGACATTATAAAAGAATAATCCTTTAAAATAAACCCTACCACCTTACCAAAATTGATTGATCAAAGATGATGGATTCAATTGCTCGCTTCCAAATCCGAAGGCCTAAAACAAATCGGATTAGCATCCTTGCTACAAGCGCACTAAATTGGCCTTTTACTCCTTTAGAAGTTGACAAGAACAAGAGAAACAAAGAAAATATTTAGGCCTTGGACACTCACCTTAAAAACCGATTAGAGAAGAAAAATAGAAGAGGCACCTTTGCTTGAGATTCTACCAACACTAGCCAATAAGGGAGAAAAGAATTTGGCACACCCAAAGAAGTATATCGGTTGTAGTGGAAGAAAGAAAATAATAGGAAAGGGAATAGAGTTTTGGCAAAGAAGAGAGTATAGGAGATTTTTGGTGTTTAACCAAAACAAATAGGGAGCAAGATGTTGATGAAGGTTTTGGTTTTGAGAGAATGAGAAGGAGAAAATAGAAGATGAGCAAAATGACAAATGGTCAAAAGAGTTAGGCTTATCAAAAGGTAAAATTCACCAAAAGAAAAGAGGTTGAGAGAGGATTGAAAACTTTTGTACCAAATGCTAGGAATGACCCAAAAGAAACTTCAATTCTTAGCCAAACTATCACCAAAAATTGGCTCCCCTATAGTCCAAATTGTCAGTCCCTATAAATTCATCAAATGGTAGCAACATCAAATTGACCGAGAAACATAAATCACGAAAAATCAACGGGCAATTCTTGCACACCTTATCCACCAAAACACATTTGCTTAAGGGGTTCGATACTCTAATCACAAATTCAGTAAACTCAATAGGTAGAGTCTTATTCGATACTAAATTCATACACACATAGGAATGAGTTGATCTAGGATCTATCAATGCAATAACATCAGTATCAAATAAAGTGAAAGTACCAGTGATCACGTATAGAGATGATGCTTCCTCTCGTGCACGTATAGCATAGGCTCGAGTAGGTGCTCTTGCTTCTAACCACACAATTGTAACAGTTGTCCCTATCTGGCTTTCACTCATAATTTTGGTGTTCTGGGTGGTCTTCCCCTAACTGCCACGTTACTCGGTCTTTCATTCTGAACATTTTCTTCTTCGACCATGTTTAGGCAATCTCGGATAAAATGGTTTCGGGATCCACATTTATATCATGTTCTATTGTTATACTTGCCCCAGCATTCTCCCACATGTCGTCTCCAACATTGTCTACACTCGGGCTTGTTACTCTTAACACTGCCAACACTTGTTTCATTCAGAGCTTGAATCTGGAAACCAGTACTCTGTCTCGAACGATCTCTTTTTGGATGTCCAAATGGGGCATTTGAACGATTGCTTGCATCTTTATATCTCTTTGCTGAAGATTGAGAGAACTTATTCATCGATCTCTTTCTTTCATCACGAGCCTCAGAATCAACTTTCTTCTTTTCTTTACAAAGCTCTTCAGCTTTGCATGCTCTTTCGACTAATACAACAAATTTATTTATATCCAATATTCCAACCAACAACTTAATGTCTTCATTTAATCCCTATATAAAATGTTTACACATAGTAGCTTCAGTCGAAACACATTCTCTTGCATATTGACTCAATCTTACGAATTCCCGCTCGTACTCAGTAACAGACAAACGGCCCTGTTTTAGCTCTAAAAACTCCTTACGTTTCTGATCAATAAAGCGTTGATTGATATACTTCTTTCTAAACTCAGATTGAAAGAAATCCCAAGTTATTCTCTCTCTCGGAACTAGAGGTATCAACATTTTCTACCAATTGTAAGCCGTGTCTCTCAACAAGGAAACTGCATACTTAATGCACTCTTCAGGGTTCAACGACATCTCATCAAATACTCTGATTGTATTTTCAAGCCAAAACTCAGCTTGCTCAGCATCGTCATCAGCTATGGCCCTAAACTCTTCGGCCCAAGCTTGCTAATCTTATCTACAGGAAGTTTATTCAATCTAATCGGATCTACAACTTGTGGCACAACAGGCACTTGTGGGGGTAGAGGTTGTGGAGCAGTCAGATTTGTTCTAAAAAACTTCGAAAACCATTCACTCATCATACGAAAGAAAGCTTGCTTAACCTCACCTTTCTCACCACTATCATTTGGCCTTGTTGTGGCTGTCCCTTGAGCGGGAGCAGGTGCATTACTCTCTACATCGTCAGCAGCTGCTCGATCGGGATTACTATATTAAAACACATTTCAACTGTCATATTTTATCAGACTATCGTAATTTTACAATATGGCATGTATTGCTAGACTCACACACGCTACGTTAGTCCGAGAATCGACTAAACCATAGCTCTGATACCAATAAAATTGTAACACCCCTAACCCTAGACCGTCGCCGGAATAGGGATTAGAAGCATTACCAAACAATAGGATCATTTCACATCATATTCACGACACAAAGTCAATCATCATCAAACACATTCATATACAATCATAGCGTCCCTTAAACGAGTCATCAAGACCCTAAGGATACTTATAAACCGAGTCGGGACTAAACTGAAACACATCTAAAATCTCATGAAAAATTGTAACTTTTCTAGAATACAGGGGAGACACTCCCGTGGGGGTAGGCCGTGCCTCTCCCACGACTACATGACACACCCGTGTGTCCTCCCCGTGGTTACCTACTGCCAAAATCAACACGGCTAACAAGCACGCCCGTGTGCTAAGGTCGTGTCCTATAAGGTCATATACTGCCATTTCTCGTACGGCCTGTAGGCACGCCCGTGCCATGGCCGTGTGCAATTTTGTCACATTCTATCAATTTACCCATGTTCTGGGGCACGCCCGTGTGCCCCAACCGTGTGGCATTATAGGCCATTTTGCAAGGCCACAATGCCACCCATAAGGGTCCAACCTACAAGCCATACAACCAAAACATCTCATGCTCATATTATCACCACAAACATACCAATATTGTCATTCAACTCATGCATTCAATTTCAACTCTATTCATTCTAAATGCAATACCAATACTTATTATATCACAAGCATAATTCATTCCCAATTTCACTAACCCATATTAGCATCTATCAACACAAAATTTCCACTTGATAGTAATTTATCAATCCACAAATCATGCCAAAAGAAGCATCACACATATCACATTCATTCATGCCAAACCTATCACATATCTAGCCACATTCCATGGCTAATTACAAACCTCAAACTTGATTCAATTTACTAGCCTATACATGCCATATTCTAGCTATATACATCTTTCCAAATGTACCAAAATAGAATGCCGATAGTGTGATTGAGAAGCTGAAGATCCAATATCTGAGCTAGCATTACTAACACTGCAAAGCAGAGAACAATTCACACAGTAAGCTTTCCATAGCTTAGTAAGTTCGTAATATAATACATATTACTCAATACTACAACATCAATATGTGTAAAAATAATACCATCACATAGAAAAAGGCACATCTAGTCACATTATCAATCTCAATCACATACCCAATTAGCTATTCATTCAACTCTTAAATCTATCATCAACCACATAGGTTCAAACGTACCTTGTTTAACTCATAGTTGCTTATCATTTATGCTACTCAATTGTTCAATATTACCTCTCGTTTAATCCTGGCTAATCCTTTGATTTATTCGCATACTTAGTGCCGATTTTACAATTGAAACATAATCATCACCACACACTTACCAATACATTAAACAGAACTTATATCGGTGTTGCACACACAGTGCCAAGTCGATAATCTGAAACTTCTATCTTTTCGCACACAGTGCGAATCATCTCTTTCTCGTTTCTAACTTCATACACTTAGTGCCCATTTATCTCAGTTTAGCACATAGCATTTCAAAACTCATAGATACATATACATCCATTCAATTTATATCACAAAGACATAGTTTACAACTAGTATTATATCCGAACTTTCCTCGGACGTTGAACTATAGATACGGGCGATTAATCGAGCACTTTATCTTTGCCTCGATCTCGATCCGAACCTCTCCTCTCTTGGTCTATACACATTCAAATTCAATCCATTCAATCATCAATTCATTCATTTAAATCCAAACACACATATTTAGGGCATTTTACAAAATAGCCCTCATATTTTCACATTTCGACACTTTAGTCCCTATCTCACAAAATCATCAAATACTCAAAATTTCAACATACATGTGCTTAGCCGAATTCTCCCCATGCTTATACAAGCCCTCACATTTCATTTTTTTCACATTTTAGTCCTCCAATTTCCCATTTTCACAATTTAGCTCAAATTACTCAATTTCACCAAGATTTCAAATACAAACTATGTTCATCTAACTCATATCTTTCATTTAACACCAAAAATCATCACAAAGCTCAATATAGTATCAATGGCATCTCACACAAATATCATCAATACTCAAATTCAAGCATGGTTTTGTAGAGCACAAAGCAACGATTATGAAAACATAAAAATTATCAAAAACCAAAACAAAACACATACCCGATTGAGATATGAATGTGCCAAAATTAAAGGAGCTTCAAACCCTCATTTTTCTTTCTCAAATTCGGTGGAAGATGAACACTATAGCCACCAATTTCTTGTTTATTTAATTTTATTACACATTAATACACCATTTACCATTCTGCCATTTTTATTATAACATATTATAATACATTTTAGTTGGTTAAAAATGTCCATCTACCATCTACTAAGTGCAAAATGGTTTAATTGCATCATAAAGCCTCCATATTTAAAAGACAACAACATTTAGATACTTATAAATCAGCACATAGCTTTTACTATTTACGTAATTAAGTCCTTTCTCTTAATTCGACACTAAAATAATCAAATCATCACACAGAATTTTCACACAGACCATGTTGCATACTATTCACACAGAAGATAATATTAAATTATTATTTTGACCTTAGATTTGTGGTTTCAAAACCACTATTTCGACTAGGGTCTAAACCGGGCTGTTACAAACTCGATCTAGCAAAACCTTTGTCCGTCAGCTCTTGCAACTGTGCCTTCAATTCCTTCAACTCAGTTGAAGCCATCCTGTAAGGAGCTATCTATATCAGTACAGTGCCAGAAGCTAACTCGATACCAAATTTAACCTCTCTAACTAGAGGCAATCCTAGCAATTCCTCGGAAACACATCTGAGTACTCATATACTATCAGTACTGATTCAATCTTTAACTCAGTTTCTTTGGCATTCATCACAAAGGCAAGATACGCCTCATACCCTTTTCTTACATACCTCTGAGCCGACATGTGAAAGATCACTACCAGTGATCTATCTTGTTCATCTGATTCAACACGAAGAGTGTCCCCATTTTCACATTTCAACTCAATATATTTCTTTCCACAATTTATTGTCACATCATGAGTGGTTAACCAATCCATGTCGAGGATAATGTCGAATTCATCAAATGGCAATAGCATGAGGTTTGCCTTAAAATACTAACCTCTAATCATCAATGGGAAATCTTTGCATACTTTATCTACTAATACATTTTTGCCTAATGGATTAGACACTTTTATCACAAATTCTGTAGACTCAATAGGCTTGCTCATGCTAGATGCTAATTTCATACAAATATATGAATGGGTAGATCCCGAATCAATTAAAGCAACAATATTAGTGTTATGAAGAGAAAATGTATTTGTAATTACATCGAGAGATGATGCCTCTTCGTGAGCACGAATGGCGTAAGTCCTTGCAGGTACTCTACCCTCAGATCTTACAGCCTGCTCTCGGGGTGTACCCTTACTACTCGCACCACTTCCCAGGTTCCTTTGTTGTCTTCCTCTATTAGTGCTTCCTGCTCTTGCACTCTGAACCTTGTCTTTCTCAACCATTTTGGGGCATTCTCTAATGAAATGATCTTGGGAACTGCACTTGAAACAAGCACTCTCATATGCATGACACTCACCAGGGTGACGTCTGCTGCACTGTGGGCATTCTGGTCTATTAGGTCGAACATTTCCAACACCAGCGTCTGAGCCTTATTCCCGAATACTGTTTACTCTTGCCTTTGCTTGAAAACCCGACTGAAGTAGCTAATCGGGTAGAGAAATCTCTCAACTTCTTGGACGAAGACTGAAACGACTTACTCCATTGTCTCTTTCTTGAGTCACGTGACTCCATCTTAGCTTTTCTTTTCTCTTTAACCAATTCTTCGGCTTTACATGCCCGGTCCACTAGTAGAACAAATTATTTCAACTCAAGGACACCAACAAACATCTTAATGTCTTCATTTAGTCTGTCCTCAAATCTCTTACACATAATAGCCTCAGTGGATACACACTCTCGAGCGTATTTGCTGAGCCTTACAAACTCACACTCGTACTCGATTACTATCATATTTCCATGCTTCAATTTTAAGAATTCGTTTCTTTTCTGATCAATAAATCTTTGACTGATGTACTTCTTCCTGAATTCTTCTTGGAAAAACTCCCACGTGATCCTTTCCCTTGGTACCACCGACACAAGGGTGTTCCACCATTGATAAGCAGGATCTCTCGAAAGAGAAACACATTTCATGCACTCTTCAGGTGTGCACGATAATTCATCAAATATGCTGATGATATTTTCAAGCCAGAACACGGCACTTTTTGAGTCATCATCTTTACTAGCCCAGAATTCCTCAGCTTATTGCTTCGAATTCTATCTACCGGAGGCTTTTATCTTCTTACCACTTCTACCACTAGAGGGGCTATAGGAGTAGGTTGAGGAATAGGCGGGGTGGAGGGGGTGGTGCATTTGGGTTCGTATAAACGAACTCTGTATACCATGCATTCATCATGTGGAGGAAGGCTTCCCTAGCGTCTTATCCTCCTATCTGACTTACCGTAGTGGGTCTATTCTTATACTCATTTGGCACTGTCCCTTTAGCGGGAGCCGGCGCATTACTTTCTACATCATCCGCCACAACTCTTTCGGGATCCATTTACTATATGAAAACACAATTTAAATCGTCAGGAGTCGTCACACTATCATTATATAAATACTCTTATGTATGGCATGTATAGCTAGACTCAAACTTATGCTACGTTAATCTGAGAATCGGCTAAACCGTATCTCTGATACCACTAAATGTAACACCCCTTACCTGTGTTTGACACTGAAATAGGATACGAGGTATTACCATACTTAATCTTACTTAAACATGTATTACTGAGCTATAAATTTTGTTCCAACTTGAAACTTTTTCTTCGTCATCATAACATAAATATATTAGGCCTACGAGGCCTTAAACTTACTTTTAGAAGATTTCGGAGTTTAATCGTAAACTTTTACTCTTTTCGAAATTTTTTCCTAGACAGGGCCCACACGCCCGTGTTGTCCAAAGGACACACCCGTGTGCCCCTGAGACATGCCCGTGTTCTTCACTCGTGGTCGACACTGACTTATTTCACACGGCTGAGCACACACCCGTGTCTATAGCCCGTGGTGCTCTCTGTTTATGATGTCATCAACCCCTAAATTAGCACACGGCCAAGGCACACGCCCGTGTGCTGGCCCGTGTGACGAATTGTATTCTCGTAAATTAATACAGGGGACACACGGCCTATTAACACACCCATGGGGCTGGCCGTATGTCTCACACAGCCTAGACACACGCCCGTGTGTCTACCCGTGTGGACACTTAGAGGCTATTTTCCAAGCCAATTGCCACCCAGAAACATCAACAACTTATACCAACTCCAACCATACATAATGTAGCATTCATGTACTAAGAATGATTCCCAAAACATCACTTATAGAATTCATAAAAACTTATCATCATCGATATAAGGAACTTAACAAACATTGGCCAATTTCTTTGACCATATACAAAAAGAATGCATTATTCTAATAGCCAAGCCTTCGGCTCTCGCATATGACATAATACAAAATGACTAGATCCTATACATGCCATACCCAAGATAATTCAACTTTACTATACCAAAAGGATGTTTGATAGTGTGATCCGAGCTCCAACATTCTACGATCCCCAAGCTAGCTTGGCGATACTACAAGGAAGAAGAAAAAGAGTGGAATAATCATTTAGCTTAGTAAGTATGTATGAAATCTTATGTAGCAACATAATTGCTCAAATTAAACTCATTCATCATGAAATAAGAATACATAAATCTAAAGTGCTTAAGCTTACTTACTAATACTTACTCTTACTCATACTCATACTTACCCATCACATTAGGATTACCTAACATTGTATTTACTCATGGTACCTGTATTACTCATTACATATTTTAGTACTTAAACTACCATAAATAATAACTTGAATCTCTACCTTCCTTAACTTGAATGGAATTCTCTATCATTCTTTTATAACATATCTCATCATCAACTTTACTTACTTTACTCTTAGTCACTTTTTCATGCTTACTCTTTTGCCTGTTGAATTTCTCAGAATACTAGAGGATACTCAATCTCATCAAACATGTGTTTCGAGGCCAATTCCATAACCCAAATATGGTCTTACATGGGATCGCCTCTTAGTTCCGATGCCATATCCCATATATGGTCTTATGCAGGCTTCTTTAGCTTGATATCGATGCCATGTGCCAGACATGGTCTTATATGAGACCTTCCTTAAATGGTGTCGATGCCATGTGCTAGACATAAACTTACATGAGACCCTTCTTAAATGGTGTCGATGCCATGTCCCAGACATGGTCTTGTACGAGACCTTCCTTATTCGATGCTGATGCCATGTCCCAGACATGGTCTTACACAGGATCTACGTTCGGTGCTGATGCCATGTCCAAGACATGGTCTTATCCGGACCTACATTCCTTGGGTGCCGATGTCATGTCCCAGACATGGTCTTACACGGGCTTTCCTTATCTCATGTTATGACATAGGTATCCTTGTTATTCCAAATCTTCAACCGGGACTTTCACTTACTTATTCTCATTGATTTTCCTTATTAGACATTGTCAATCAACTTCATGAAAATAATGTGCATTATACAACATAGCAAGTAAATTGATCATATAAGCATATGTACCCATAACTCTACTTTGTTTTTGCCTCAGTCTCGGTCTGGGCTTCGTGTTTCTTAATCTATAATAACAATGTAACTTGTTTAATACTTACATTGGCTAAATTGACTCACAATTCATACTTTGGAAAAATTTACAATTGTGCCCCTAAACTTTTTTAAAATTATTTTTTTGCCTCTAGGGTCGTAAAATGATTTTCATTCAACTTTCTTGCATTTCAAGCCTATCCGAATCATATTCTCAACTATAGCAACTTTCAAGTTTTACTATTTCACCCATATATGACCAATTTATAACTTTTACAATTTGGTCCTTTTTTATGGATTTTTCATGAAAATCACTTAGAAAAAAAGATGTTTATCCTACGTCAAACATACATATTCTTCCATAAAAATTCAAAATACATGCAAGTCATACATGGGTAAATTTTTGAACATAAACCCTAGCTCAAAATATGGCTAGAAATAGCTAAATCGAGCTTTGAGGGTATTAAAAATACGAAGAACATTAACGGGGTTAGGATGCACTTACTATCAAGCTTGGAAGTTGAAGAAACCCTAGCTATGTATTCCTTGTGATTTTTGGCCAAGGAATAAGATGGACACCATTCTTGACTTCCTTTTTCCCTTTTTAATCTTTTATTTACCAAATGACAAAAGTGCCCGTAATGATCCTTTCTTAAGAATTTTCCTTCCCATGTCCATTTTTTTCCATCTTAACATATAATGGTCTAATTGCTAAATAAGGACCTCTAATAATTTTTATAATTCTATTTCATACTTAAACCTTCTAGAATCTCATATTTTCTAATCCTTACAATTTAGTCCTAATGGACAATTTATTTACTAATTAATAAAATTCATTCATGAAATTTTCACACAATCATGAAAATACCTTCTAAGCCTTATAAAATCATTTAAACACATACTTCTTCTTTGGATTTGTGGTCTTGGACCACTATTTAGACTAGGCCCTAAGTCGGGCTATTACAGGTTGGGTTTGGGGTGTTACATATTGTCATCGGTTAAACGATGGTTAACCCAATAGTTTAGCATGAAGGACTTGGGAGAAGCTAATTTTGTTCTAGGCATTCGAATCCTATAGGATCAAAAGAACAAATAGATAGTATTTTCTCAAGCTTCATACATAGATAAAATGTTTGAGCATTATGCAATGACCGATTTGAAGAAAGGAAATTAACCCTCTATTTTGGAATTACATCTATCTTAAAAGTTATCTTGTTTTGGTATCTTGATGCCTTAATGACTTATGTCTTTGTGCTATTTCATGTTGCATGTTTGGAAAGGCTTATGTGGTATGTTTTGAGATAGTTTGAATATGGTAAGATTATGGCATGTTTTGAAAGGCATTTGTACTAGTAGTTGATGAATGAGAAGTGGTATAATATGCATGATTAGGTAAGTTTTGGATGATTGGAATTGAGGTGCCTTGAATGGCATATTGGTTGATTGATTTAGTACTATTGAATTGGTCATTATATGCATATTTTGATAGGGTTTTGAAGCCTTGATTATGTGCATAAAAGGCCTATAGATGTATGCATGAATTGGTGTTGGAAATGGCTTGATTTTAGGCAAGTTTATGTCCACATAGCTTGAGATATGGGTGTGTGACTTAGTCGTGTGTGACACACGGTTTGACGACATGGACATGTGTCTCATGTAGGTTCCTTTGTATGTAAGTCATTTAGTTACCAGGCCTAGCACACGGCCTAGCACACGGGCATGTGACACAGCAGTGTGACCCTGCTCAGTGAGTTACACAAGTGAGGACACGGGCTGGGACATGGTCGTGTGTCCCTACTTTAAAGGTTACACGGCCTGAGGCACGGGCGTGTGTCTCAACCGTGTGAGGCACACGGCCTGGCCACACGGTTGTGCGACCCTTGTAGTCAAATTTTATGACTTTTTCTTAAACCTTCCAAATGTTTCCAATTTAGTCCTGAATCATTATTAAGGTATTTCTTGGACCTTGAGGGCTTGATTTAGGGACGATTTGTATATGAGTTATTATTTTATAATGTGTTTATGATAATGTATGAAATGTAAGTTTAAATGTTTTTTGTATGGTAATGCTCCATAACCTTAATCCGTGTGAGATACAGGTTAAGGGTGTTAGAAATTCAACTTCTCGATCTGCTAGTAATCCGATAATTCCTCAGGAAACACATAAGGGAATTCACATGAATCTTGGGTTAGAAAAGCTTCATATCCTTGGTTGTGAAGTTTATTAGCTCAAATTTCTGAAATGATACGAGTTGACCCACTTATTCGAACACTATTCACTTTAATTATGTTACCATCTTCATTCTGAACCACAAATTTCTTTTTATGACAGTCAAGAATAACTCTATGCTCAGTATGCCAATACATTCCCAAAATTAAATCGAAGTCGCCAAATGGCATTATTAGCAAATCAATAGGGAATGTTATATTCTGTATATCTAACGGGCATCACCTACACACTTGATCCACTATTACAAACTGCCCCAAAGGACTTGACACAACTATCGATACCCTAGACATTTTGGCTTTTAAACTTCTCGTTTTAACTAACTCAATATTAACATATAAGCGTAAATATCCCGGGTCTATCAAACCATAAATAGGTTGTGAATGCAATAAAAAGATACCTACCACAATGTCGGTAGCATTACCATCCTCACGTGTCCGTACGACATAATCTCGTTCGGTGCTCTGACCTCTGGTGAGTAACAATATCATTTCCCTTCATCTAAGAAGAAACAAGAGTAGCATTCTCATTCTTCAGACACTCTTGAGAAAAATGCTCCATAGATCCACAAAAAAAAAAGCTCGAGTTAGCTTTCAAAATTCACCATGCTGTTTCTTCCCACAATTTTGGCAATTCGAAATAGTAGTATCCTTGGATGTACCTCGCACACTACCCGTGGTTACAGTCAGTTGATGAACACGGTTTCTATTAGATCTGTCTTACTTAAAAGTCAATTTCTAGCCATTGTAAAATTTCTTAGTTCATTTCGATTGAGGATATGAGCTAGTATCTCCAAACTGCTTCCGAGTAGTGCGAGTAACTTCAGCCTTTTTTTCAAGTCCCAAGGCTTGTTCTACCATCTTTGCTAGTTCGACTAAATTGACAAATTCTGTAATTCGGTCCGATACCAACTGTACTCAAAGTTCATCACATAGCCCACGCAGAAATCATCTACAACTTTCGATTTCAGATGGTACAAATTCAGTAGCGTACTTACTAAGTTACACGAACTCCCGTTCATGATCAGCCATTGACATCCCACTCTGCTTTAACAGTAAAAACTCTTGTCTTCTATCCTCCAGATACAGTTCTCTGACGTATTTTTTTTGGAATTCCTTTTGAAAGAATTCCCAATTAGCCTACTTAGTAGGTACGTCGTGTGTCACTGACTGCCACCGGGTACATTCTTCTCATTGTAGTAGAGAAACATAACAAATTATGTTTTCGCGTGGCTCGCATTTAAGTTATTGTAAAACACGTTCAGTGGATTCAACTCAAACTTTCGGTGCTAAGGGATCAACCCCTTTCAACCCCAAAAACTCAGTTGCATCGTATCTCCGTAAATTTTTTATTAGAGCCTGTTGAATAGTAGGTGCAGGCATTGTAGTAGATGTAGCTCCTGCAACACGCTGAAGTGCATCAATGATAACTCTAAGTAGATTTGAATCACCCACTCCATTATTATTATTATCTCGCTCAACATTAGGTCGTTGAGAACCATTTGTGTTAACATTTGAAGTTATCGACTCCGTTTCCTCACAATCATCAGTATGCTCATCGCTAGAGTAAAACTCTTGTTCAACTTCATTATCAGATTTATTTTCCATCTTTTAACTGTAAAACGAAAATAATTATAATAAACATCCAAATTTTGACTCAACTCGAATCAACTATGGCATGTACCTCTAGACCAAATTTTGAGCTTGATTTACTCTTAGAATTGGCTAAACCTATAACTCTGATACCACTAAATGTAACACCCTAACCCTTCCCCGTCGTTGGATTAGGGTCATGGGCATTACTAACTATTCAAAACAAATAACCAATTGTAATTAAACATGTAAGCTAGCCATTAACATTATAATATACATGGGCAGGTTACGACAATCTAATACTTTCATACTAGAATCATATACATTCGAATCATAAATCATGCTATGCATTACTAAACTTGGTCTTCCATTGTCTACACTCTTATCACTATTTATCATTGCTAAAATTGGTCTTCCACTTTCTACACTATTATCACTATTTATCCCCTCTTAAATGCTAGAAGTTGGTTATACACAAGACTATTCTCATTATTAGCATCAGGGTATAGGTCAATACTCCGACTATTTATTTTCTTCATTTTAAACGATGTTAGTAGAATACACTTAATTTAGGTTTGCTAATGCATTCAAATTCAGACTAAAATTTACTCTTACAGCTCTTATTTCGAGTCTACGGGACCCTAAAAATAGTTTAAAAATAGGCAAAGACTAATTTGTAACAATTATGGAAGTTTAGGGCCATTTTTGAAAATTCCCAAAAAAGGGGACACACGGCTGTGTGGAATGCCCCAGCCTGTGTGACTTTTGAAGTTGGGACACACGATCGTGTCCTAGCCTTGTCCTTGCTCGTGTAAATCACTGACTTGAGATACACAGTCGTGTTTTAGCCTATGTCTCTACCCATGTAACTCATTGACTTGGGTCACATGCCCGTGTGTGACACACAGTCGTGTGCACCCAAAAGTACCTTAAAACTCAAGTTTACCATTTCCTATTTGCTTGGACTCTAAGCAACTCAATTACCGATCATTTAACCAATTCAAAACACGATTAAACATCCTCAAAATATACCAAATCCATCAGCTAATATGCCTAACCAATGTACCCTCATTGGTACCACATTTTATATGTTCAAATATTTCAACAATGCATCAACCATTCAAGACTTTCATTCATTTCAAATTTGCTAATATTGAACTAACATCTAGCTACTTAGGATATCAAGCTTTAAAACTAAAAACACATACCAAAGCCTAACTTCAACCACAACCATATATACATACAAAAATCATTTAACTAAGAAACCAAAATATCATCATTATAAACATATCAACAAGGACTCCCTAGGTACATGGCATTACAAAATAAGATATCACCACACTTAAGCTCAGGGTTTGTTAGTTGATGCTGAGTCGGCGATAGGTCGAACAGTACCTAGCCTATGCATGGAAAACAAAAATGCACGCTGTGTATAACTCAGTGGTATTTCTATAATCTAAATAATATAAACTTGATATAAGTAATTAAAATACAAAATGCAACAAGATACATGTGTTTCAAATCAATAATATAGTTTTTCTCATTCCTTATTCACATCTATTAAGATTTTTACATGTTCAAACACATATTAATGGCATTTCATACAACATTTGCATATTATAACTCATGCAATGGCATGATTCCTCTCTTTGTTCAATACTTGAATTCTTTTCAAGTTCCACAACTCATTTCATATTTTTTTCTCATCTTTGTGATTTCAATAATTTCTCATCTAATTTCCATTTCTCAACCATGTCATTTCAATATCGAACACATCAATTTTCCCTAATAATTTGACTCGGACTCGGACGGATACACGGATCCAACCAACATTTTACACCAAGTGCCTCATCGGATAAATCTGAAGTAATAACTACGCCCAGTGTAACACCCCAAACCCGGCCCACGAGTCCTGAACGGATCTGGTATGTCACTGGGTAAAATAATTTGGGTCAATTTGAAAGTTTGGTAAAAATTCAATAAAATTTGACTAAGGTATTAAAACGGAGTTTGAAAACTCAATTGGGCCTTTTTATAAATACAGTTGGGCTTTATAAACCCTTTTGAAAACATTTGATCATGTATATTTTAAAAACATCAAGTTGTAGTTGACTAAGTCTATTTTTGGTTACCCGATGGTAACGTCTTGGAAAACTCGTAACAGTTATTAAGTTGGAAAAGGTTACTATTACCCGGTTTACTTTAACATTTGTAAATTTCATTTGTAATATATTATAGGTAAAATAAAAAGTAAAATAAACATCCAAAATAATAATAGCGGCCTTATTACATTCCAAATTAAAAATACTTAGGAAATATAATAATTAAACTTAGCGAAAATAAAATCTAGCTCCAACAATAAGCATGGCCGGCTTGAGTCCTCTCCGGCTCCATCTCCGCATTCTACTCATCTGCAAAATGTTAAGGGAAGGGGTGAGTCAACAAGACTCAGTGTGTAAATCCCCCACCCGGAAAAATATAACTCATACACATTTTATTAATGAACATGCATATGCAGCCCAACCTAACCATCCATACTCCTTAACTACCCCGTGTGGTCAAAACCACTGGTCATCAAAACCATTGATGACTTAGAGTCACAAATCAAATGATGGGGCCAACCCATCGTGTGATCAAAACCACTGATGACCATAGGTCACAATATATCAAGTGTGGTCCAAACCACTGGGACTTAGTCGCAATTTATCAATCGGTGTGGTCAAAACCACTGATGAACATAGGTCACAAATAATCGATGGGGCCAACCCATCTTGTGGTCAAAACCATTGATGACCATCGTCACAAATAATCGATAGGCCAACCCATCTTGTGGTCAAAACCACTGGCGACAGTCCATAAAATCATTCCCCTCCTCTCATCAATCCCACCATCACATGCTTATATATCAATTTTCATATATCATGTCTTAACATTTAACCATCATGTGATGGCATGCAAATCATATATCAAAAATCATAAGTTAGGGGACTTACCCGGAATCCATGTTTAAGCCCACAAGCATACCATAGAACACTACCAAAATTTATACACAAGGCAATATTGTAGCAAGTTTATTAATAAAGTGTGTAAAGAGTTTACACACCTATTTCTACCGGAATTCCTAGATCCCGAAGATCCAATCTACGTCTCTAGATCTCTTGTCCTTTGAACGAATTTGATTTCCAATCAAATCCCGAAGCCTAAATTAGTCCAACTTACCTTGGAAAATAAATCCCGAAAGCTTCCCTCTTTTAACCGATTGACGAAAAAGAGCACCCTTTGTTTTGATATTCGGCCAAAGCTACACCAAATAGGGGGGAGTAGATTCGGCTAAGGAAAACAAAAGAGATGCTGGAATTTTGAATAATTTTGGGCAGTTTTTCTAAGGGAATTTTAGCGACAAGTTGGTAGGGTTCGACTAATGGAGGAAGAAAAGATGAAGGAAAAGAAGTAGGGGTTCAAGGAGGTTTTCGGCTTGTAAAAGAAGAAGAAAACAAGCTGGAAAATTGAACAATTTCCTAGGGGAATTTCGGCAGCAGCAGTGAAGAGGAAGAAGAAAAAGTTGCTGGAATTTTGGGCACTTCTTGCTATACAAAAATCAATTTTGAACAGCCCCCCAAGGAGTCCCAATGCTGGCCAATTCCTCCCTTTTAGGTGATAAATTCCAGCTTTTATTTATCACAAAGCAAAGCAAAATTATCCTACATTTAATCCCTTAATCACCTTCAACAATTTAATTGCAATTAAACTACTAATAATCCCGCCCCTTCCAGCCGATTTTAGCAAAAAAATAAGCCTTATCACTATCAAAATTAGAGTCCAAAATTGAACCAAACTCTCCTTTATACGCCAGCAACAAAGAAGAAGAAAAAAATAAAAATCAAAGTGCAGGCACAGGGTTGAACTAGCTACACAGATAGCGACAACATTAGGCCCCCCTTTTAAACGCCCCCGAACCAACTCTCCCCTTTAGACTTTCATGTCAAATAATCCCACCATTTATTCATAAAGCCTTATTCCTGAGCCCTTTTCTCTTTTTGTGCCAAAGCCCAAAAATAAAATCCCTTTATGTTAAGTCGTGACTCAAACCCGAGTCCCTTTTGCCAAAGCCTCTTTTAAGTGGCGCTTCAAGCCACTCCGCCCACCTGCCTTTCATGTCCGATCCTTACCCGAATTTTTATTTAAAGCCTTCCTAGCCCTAACGCCCAAAAGCCCACAAGGAAAAAAAAACATTTCTCCCTTACTACAGCCGAGACTCGAACCTCCTCCCTAGCAAACCTCTTAGGCGCACCACGCCACTTATACCAAGCCCATTTGTTTTGCCATAATTCGCCCAAATTTTTATTTATGCCCTAACTAACCTAGCTCCTTCCTTTTACACACTTAATAATAAATTTTTAATTCCAAAATCGACCTAAATCAGGGTTATTTCTAGACCCTAAATCATGCCAAATAAAATCATATTTATTTCTACAAGCACATACATAGGAAATATTTAAATTACAAATAACCCCTAATTTAGGGTGCTACACCCAGTGCTATATAAATTGACACCTAGTGTCTAATCGGTTAAACCGAAGCAAATTGGCACCCAATGCCTCATCGGCTTAAGGTCAAAGAAATAATTGAACTCTTTCTATCCTATGGCATGCCATATATATCCGACTCAACCCGAACATGTAATAGGGTTTCATTTCACTTTTCAATACAATCAATGTCTCAATTTCACATCATTTAATCAACTTATTTCATAATATACAAAATCAACCCATTTCATTATGAATTCAGTTCAATCTCAAAGTGCCAAAGTACTCACCTCAAATGCTTACCATGTGCAAACAATTTAAATATGCAACAATCTACTATTTAATTCAGATTATAGAGACACAAACCGTGAATTTCAAGCTATTTGACGTCGATTTCATCCTTCCTCATTTTACTCGAGGATTCCGGTATGACGTTAGCTATGGAATTAAACAATTAAATCACATTAATATTACACATTTCAATTTCACATTAAATTTTAATTTTCACACTATATTTTGTTTATTCTTCAATTTTGTCTCTAAATCGAGACTAGTTGTGAACCTTCACATTTAACTTTATATTTTTTTAGTAATTTCACTCTAAACTAAATTTAGCTTCCTCTTTTCCAATTCAACCTCTTAATTTTAATTTTTTTCTATTTAGTCCTTATTGCTTAGAATCAATAATTTATTCCACAATTTAGTCCTTCTCCATTTCTAACTTAAAAATCTATCTATTTAATCCCTAAAACTATTTAACAATGTCAACATCTACAATCTCAAACAATACTAAAAATTACAACATGAGTCCCTAAGTGCCGAGATTCTAAAAATGTAAAAATTACAATTATAAGGAATAAATTGCATGAACTAATTTGAGCTTGAACCCCTTAAGTCTCTAGTCGTGCGTTCTCTCATTCTTTTCTTTCTTTTCTAATTTGCATGCAAATCTATTTCTCTTTCTTTATTTTTTCTTTTACTATATGTTTTATTATTATTATTATTATTATTATTATTATTATTAACTATTTAATATAACATATTTTAAATATATATACATGCATTACATTTATCCATAACCAGACCACCTATACACAACCATTTATTAAACATTTTAATTGCTACTTTGGCCCCCTTTTAGTTTATTTCAATCTATAGTTCAACCTTTAACTCATATGTGATTTAGTCTTTGAACCATAATAGGTCCTAATTCATGTAAATTATCTATCCAAAATTTAATTAACTACATAACCAATTTTACAACTATTTAATAAAAATAATTACGAGTTTGATTTATGAAAATAGAATTTCGAAAAGACACTTTCCGACACCCCTAACTATCGGGTCATTACAATATCAAAGTTTTATAATTGTAATACCTTATAGCCCTGGTCGGGTGATTGGACCGAGTATAGGGTGTTACAATAAACGTAATAATAATATTAGTAGTAACAATAATAATAATACTAAGTTATTACCTCCTTCCTCCTTCCCACTACTTGATTTTCTCTATTACATCAATGGATTCTTCAAAAGTAAGTTTTTTTTTCCTTGATTTTATTTTTTATATGTATATTTAATCATATATATTATATCGCTTACATATTACAATTTTTAGAGCTGTACTGCTGATTCCACTATGGAGGTCGAATATGTGGCTACTTCTGAGGCTATCAAGAAAGAAATATGACTTCAAAAGTTCTTACAGATCTTGAAGTCGTTCCTATTATGGGAAAAGATATCACATTGTATTGTGACAACAGTGCATTAATAGCTAATACCAAGGAGACAAGAAATCACACGAGGACGAAACATAATGATCGCAAGTATCACATCATAAAAGAGACAGTTGTAGACAGAATTGTAGATGTAATCAAGGTCGCATCTGAGAACAAACTTGCAGACTTTTTACCAAGAATATACTAGTTAGGAGTTTTGAGAAACACGTGGAGAGCATGAGAATGCGAAATATGACTCCTCTGCTTCACTGGGGAAAGTGGGAGACTATTGGATTCGGTGCCTTGAGTGTAGTATATTCGTTTGTAAACTAGTAATTTTTTTTGAATAGATTGAATAATAAAATAAAGTCATGAATTACATTAATATACTTTGTATGATTGTCCTCTTATGGATTTTGCACACAAAGCAAAATGGAAGCAAATATTGCTCATTGATTGTCTAGGATTTAAACTAATACTATGTGGTTTTTCGTGGTTGGATCGTAATATGAAAATACAACTTGTATTAGTAGACGAGCCTAAACATATCCTTAGTCTAATCTAAAATGAGAAAAACAATTGAAAGACTAATATGACGTCTATCAAGTCCAATTATGGAGAGGTTTTGTCATTGAAATTAGAACGGTGACTCCCAAAAGATATAGACATAAATGTGACTGTCTGGTCTGATAGTACATCAAACAGAACCCAAGAAGAATTGATCCTGAATTCATTTATGGATTTATTCATTTGTTACATTCATAGTGTGGCATATTAAATCCTGGGTGGATGATAGATTATGTATTCGTGACTCGTACACTTTGATGTAAGTAAAAGCCTGAGTTAGAATAGTTAAGGAATGAAAGTTGGTGAGTTGGGTGCACGACTTCTGTAGTATGTAGTGTAATTGGCAACAATGTATTTCATAGCCCAAGACATGGGTAAATGATATCCTCTCATTGGAATTACATGGTTGATGAAAAGTAAACGTGGCTGATAAACCATAATATGAACATATTTTAATCCCACATTTAGTATGATTTTGGATGATTTATCCCTTCAATTATGGAAATAGGTGCTCCTAATCCCTTGTTTTCATGTTTTATACTCAGGAGAGCACCAGAGGATGAAAAGAATGAGAAACGGGCCGAAAATAGAGAAAATGGGCCAAGTACAAATTGCACACGGCCTGTCCTCCGAAATAGACGGCCGTGCCTCTTTCACAGGTTCGACCACAGCTTGGCCTCGACTTACACGAGCATGTGCCATGGGCGTGTCCCTGCCATAGCAAAGAAGTGTTTCATTCAGAATAGGGTACTTAGAGGCAAAGAAAGCCATTCCAAAAGCCTATATAAACACCCTAGAGGCCAACCTTAAAGGCAGTATTTAGTAGGGCATTCAGCTAGGCTAAAAAGCCAAGCCAGAGGGGCTGAATTGTGGGATTAACTAAAAGAGAGCCAGTTGATTCATCTCAAGAAGCCAGAATCATACTCAAGACGGAGGATTTCTACTTTAATTCCTTCGGAGGGTTTTAGGGTTTTCTTTATGTTTTTTCTTATATTTTCTTTTGAAAAGTATTCTTTTATAATTATGAACTAAACCCTCAGATACCTGAGGGGGATGAAACCTAAGACGAATCTTGTTATTGTTTTTGGAGCTGTATGATAAATACTTGATTTGTTCTTAATTATGTGTTCTTAATTCTTGTTTTGGTATTTCAGGATATTGATCCAAGTACTGATGTTCTTAGGTGGTGGAGCAAAAGTCCCTTCCTAACAGTAGATCTAGCATAGTTAAGCGGAGTTGATCGCAACCCTAGAAATAGGATGACGTAAATTTTTTGGATTAGGGTCAAACCTAATATGGGAGTCCATAGATAGATTTAATGCAATTCTAGGTGTTTTAATTAGAAAGAAACTTCAATTAATAAACCTAGGGTTAGACGTTAATAGCCTCAAAAAAGGCATTAATATAAATTAGGGAATCCTACGGATCAAGTCAAGTGAATAAATCGTCTGGATCAGAGTTAGATAATAAGTGAAGTCTAGGTGAATTCTTCCTCAGGTATTGTCTTAATCAATTGGTTTTCCCACAAGTATTTCCCCAATTCATTCTCTTCGTCTTTGCATCTTTAGCTTAGTAGTTAGTTAATTTTAGATTAGATAAACAAATCCCTTAATTCTTAGGCTAAATAATAAGAAGAATATTAGTATTAGTACTTTTAGTTCCTTTGGGTTTGACAATCCGATCTTGCCACTAAACTATACTACTGTTCGATAGGTACGCTTGCCTCGAGTCGTTGTCACAGTTGGTTTTAGGCTAGATAATTCATTATTAAGTTTTAAGACTCTGACACACGATCAATGGCCATAGGTCATTTGTCTTTGTGATGAATGACTTGATTACTATTTTATTAGAATTGACTTTTCATGAAAGAAGATGCAATGGTAACCATGAGATAAAATAGAATCATATAAGGAGAACAAATATTATCCTAAAGAGATTAAGGATATCCTATGTGGGTAACACACTTATGAAAAGGTCATTGAATGAGCATTAATCGAGTTGCTTTTGTAATGGTATGTCGTTGGGGAAAGCTCATTCACGATACTATAATGGAATGCTTTCATACTAAATGGGTATATAATTAATATACAAAAATCTTAAACTTAATTATAAATCATTTGAGCCTTAATTTCATATGTCCAAACAGTCCGTTTGCTAGCTCGTTGAAACCAGAAATGAATTGTGTGTTGAATTAAAATGAATAGAAATGGAAAACATTCACGAAATATTTATAGTTTTCTCTAAAATGAAAATGGAGAAAATGGAATCTTGTGGAAATGAATGTGGTTTTCTAAAAATGGAAATGGAAATGAAAATAAGAAATGAATTTATATAGAAATGAACAAGGAATTCTTAAAAAATGATCAGAAGATTGATTTTATGTTTTTGAACTATTTTAATGCCAAAAATGAAAACAATCAGGTGAACAAGTTGAATGGTGAAATATTAAATATATTTTCTCAGAAATTTTTTAGGGGTAAAATCGCCATAATTTTATTGAGGGTAAAATTGAAATGAGAAAATTAGTGAATTAAATATATATATATTGAAGTTGATTTTTGGAAATAGAAAAATAGAATATGATTGGATCAGATTACAAATTATTGGGTGAAAAGTACAAAAAATACTCGTAATTCTAGTAGGAATAATAGGGGTGTGTCACCCACCCTATTTCTACTCTAAGTAGGAGTGTTTTTCTATTTGAAATAAACTTCTCTACTTCAAAAAGGGTTCTACCTTCTCTCCTTATAAATAGATGGCATCGATATGATTATATACACACAACTTTAAGGTATAGTTCTTTTGTTCGAAAATAGAGACTTTTATTCTCTAAGAATTAAATATATTTTCCAAAATAATGATTCTATCAGTTTCTATTTGAGAAGAGAATTTTCGTTTTCACCCCAAAAGAAAAGAAAATCATTTTTAGTTTTTGTGTTTGATTCGATTTGATCGAGCATTGTAACATCCTGATAATTAGGGGTTATGCATTTCTACTTAATTGAATGTTGTTGCATGCCTAAATATGATTGAGTGTGTTTTAGAAGTTTATTTTTGAACTTCATTATGTAAGTGAATGCTTAGAAATATTAAATTTTAATAATTAAGATGGAGCTAAGCAATATAGGCTTTAAGAAATATTGGCAAGAGGTTTTAAGCATAATAAGTCATTTGGCAAGGTGGTAATAGCATGGATGAATGCTTGAGGAGAGAGGTTCGAATCCCTAGTTAGCAAGTGGAAGGATTTTAATTTTTTGTTTTCTTTCCTATAGTGTCGGCCAAGATCATTCTAGAATGGATGGTCATCTTTTATTTTTGGTTAGTAGACCATATGTATAAGGCAAGCTAGAAGATATGGCATGGAATCATGAAGATATGGTAAGATAGGGGACAAAGGCTGAAGAAAGGATGGTGTTTTGGAAGCTTTTTCATGGTCATTTGACCATGAACCTAGTCGACTTTAGGGCTAAGGAGAAGGCTTAATTGTGTTAGGAATCAAAGGATTGATGGGGAAGAAATAAGGAGGAAAAAGGGGATCATGTTGGCATAGGTTGGCCGAATTTTGCATAGGCATTAGGGGTGTATGTTGGCCAAAATTTTAACCAAATTGTTCATCTTTTCCCTTTTCTCAAAGCCTTGTTTCTTAGTCAATTGCATAATACACCAAAAGAGAACTTTTTCTTTTCTTTTAGCCATTTGGTACTTTACCATTTCAGTTTCTTTTCTCCTTGTAACCGAAAATACAAATAATCAATGACCATTTTCTTCTCTTTTTCCTCATTGCGAAAACACCAAAGAGATTTTGAAGACAATTTTCTCTCTTTTCTCCTCTCTAGTGCCGAATCATCTAGCATCAAAAGACATTCTTATTTTCTTTCTTTCCCTTTCTCTTTCTTTCTCTTTTCATTTTCTTTCTTCTTCACTTTCAACCGAAACCACCTTCTACCAAAACCAAAATCAAAATTCTTTTCTTCTCTTTTGTCGAATAGAATCATCTTCTATTTTCATCTTAATCTTTCTTTTCTTTTGTTGGAAACCCGAAACCACCATAGCCAAAACACCATATTTTTTCTCTTCTTTTTGTTCAAGTAGAATCTTCAAGTGGTCAAGTAAGAATTTTTGTAAGTGTTTTCATTATTTCTTTTAGAATAGCCGATTTAGAAACTTAATTCTCTCATTCTTTTTTCTCCTAGGCCGAAACTTTGGAAGGGATTATTAAGGATCCTTTTTGAGCCCAACATTTAAGGAGAGATTTTTCGAAATCATCCAAGGTAAAGATTATCACTTTTGGTTATATCAATTCTTTTAGATAGATTATTAATCAACTTTATTTTAGGAGTGATTTTGTGACTAACAGGATAGGTTCGAAAAGAGCAGTACGGAGTGTTTGGAAGAGAGGAGGCTCTGTTATACCATCAAACTTCAAAAGAAGGACTGTATCGATGATAAGAGATTTTCCACCAGGTTGTGGACCCTCTGCTAACGAAGATCGTTTATTTGAAGTCGTGCGTACAACTGAACCACTTTTCGTTAGTGGGTTGTCATCGGGTTTTGATCCATCTAACGGAGAAAAACCAGAAATAACGGTTGTTCGAGAATTCGAGGGTAAGGATTTAGATCTCTCATCAATAGTATAGATTATAAGTATTACTATGTTCTAATCAAGTGTGATAATTAATTAGGTGTTGTGGCGGGAAGGTATCGTCCCCATTGTCATAAGGTGTGTAACATTACACTAAAATCTCATAGATCTATATTAAATGTGATTTATATGAAAATATGTTTGATAATGATTGTGGATACCATTCGGTGGTATATGATATTCGGTATGTTTACCCCAATATTTCGTTAATTTTGCTATATGCATAAATGTGAAATAAGTATGACTATATTATGATTTTGGGGTAAATGGCATGAAAGCGAATAACATGTATGTGCATGGGCATATGGGTAAAATTGATAAAGGGAAGTATTAGGTGGTTTTACCACATAATCCGGTGACTTGGTCACATATTTGAATCCGGTGGCTTGGTCACATATGTGAATCTAGTGACTTGGTCACATATTTTGAATCTGGTGACTTGGTCACATTTGTCCGGTGGCCTTGCCACAAAATTATAAAGGCGATGTGCATGTTGACCGCAAAGAATCGCCTTCGATGGTGTGTAGCGGATGGAGGGTTGATTTAGTAATCCCCACGGTGTGATTGGTTGGTACGGGTGGTGTGTAGTAGATGGATATTTAGGTGGGTCGGGTTTGCATTTCATTATATGTATATATCCATGTGATTTTAAATGATTATTATTTGATCTGCTATAAAAATAGGCTTATGGCTAAATATGACTTAAATGGGCCTATGGCTATATGTGTTATTAATGGGCTTAAAGGCTATGATGAAATGGGCTTTTTAATGTATGTGTTACACATTGAGTTTATGACTCACCCCTTTTGTGGGATAATTTTTCAGATAACTCTTAGTAGCGATGGACCGGGTCAGCGAGGACTACGTGGTGGCCAATGCTCAAACAAAGTATCTTGGAGATTTTCCTAATTAAACTTATTAAGTTTATTTCTATTACTTAGAATTTATTATGGGTTTTGCTATTTTTGTAATAAGGCCACTATGAACTATTTTTAACTTTTGTGTTTGGATTTTTATTTTGCCATGAACAATATCTATTAAACAACTAAATGGTTTTTGATAAATAATTTAAAATGTTTTTGACACTAATATATATATATGTTTTAAAGTAATAAATAAAATTTCATTAAATTTGGTCTTCTTTTAACTTATTAATTCCTCCTAAAAATAATGTTTTAAAAAGATACAAATTTACTTTACAATTTGATTTCAAATTGATCATTAAGATAAATTATTTTATTCAAAATCGTCAAATTTTTCTTAAACAAAATGAGAATTTGCTAGAGTTCTACTCGAGGAACATATCAAATCAAATTAGAGCTTTTTGAAATTTGGGTTTGGGGTGTTTCACTTAGTATCGAGCCAGTTTTAAACTCTCGGCCTTGGGTTCGAAGCCCACAACGTTTTAAAATTTGGCCAAAATGACTTTTTGAAAGTTTTCTTAAGTTAAAAGGTTTTATAGAAGCATGGCACCCGAGTTCTCGGCCCAAATCCATCAGGTAAGTACTTTTATTGATAAAGTGATATGAATGTCTGATAAGCCTAAGGAAACTATACTTTAGAAACATGAACCCTAGTTGTATGTGTACTACTATGGAAGAACCACTGAATAAATATCTGTTACATAAAACTTTCTTTTAATAAGAAGTGAAAAGACTCTAATGCATAAGACTTTTTCGTAAAAACAGATAATACGCGTAGTAGACATGAGTTCTAGGGGACGTGGTCGTCGTGGACGCAGAAGAGGAAGAATGGTACGTGGTTTGAACCAGTTAGATCTGGTCAAGGTTCCGAAATTGAAGCTCCGCCATCAGCTGTTGGGGTGGAATTTCAAGAGCAAAATGAAGGAGGTGACGCAGTATCATAAGCTGTGCTTCAAGTTTTGGAACGAGTAGTACAAGCTAGTACGGGAAATGGGTCTCGAAAGTCAGTAGCTGAGAGACTTAGATCAAATGGAGCTGAGGTTTTTAGGGGAGTATCTGGAGTAGCTCCAAATGTAGCGTAATATTGGTTGGAGGTAGTCGAGAGGATCATGGACGATTTAGACTGCACTGCTGAAGAAAAATTGAAAGGTGCTATTTCACTGCTCCGTGATGAGGCCTACCAGTGGTGGCTCACTATCAAGAAGAGTATCCCTGCGGATCGAGTGGATTGGGGATATTTTAAGATTAAATTTAAAGGGAAATACATTGGAGCTAGCTACATCGACTCCCAGAGAAAGGCGTTTCTGAATTTAGTACAAGGAAATAAGTCGATAGCAGAATATGAAGCAGAGTTCTTGTGACTTAGCCTATACGCCAGAGGGATAGTAGCTACTGAATATGAACGGTGTGTCAGATTTGAGGATGGACTTAGAGATGAACTGCGAGTGATGATTGCTCCACACCGGGAAAGAGATTTTACAATCTTAGTAGAAAGGGCAAGGATAGCTGAAGAAGTTAAGCAGACTGAGAGACAGAACTGGGACAGAGGCCAGAATAAGAATAAGAGGAGCTTTGGGTCTTCAGGGTCATCCAGGAATTTTCAAAAGACCAAGAAATGATGGGCTGCTAAGTCAGCAGATTGCTACGGGTGGACAACATCGTGCGTGTGCTCAATGTGGAAAGTTACACCCGGGAGAATGTTGGAAAAAGATCGGGGGATGTTTCAAGTGTGGTTCTAAAGATCATATGATCAAGGATTGCCCGATGAATTCAGATAAGAGCTGCCCAGCAAGTCAGGGTGTTAATCAGGCTGGCAGAGGTGGACAACAGCCGATAAGGGGCCGTGATCCAAATGGAAGGGGTAATGGTTCTGATAGAGGTCGTGGGACTTCAGGCAGAGGTAGTGGTAGCTCTGATGCAAGACAATCAGTCTGAGTATATCTGATTAAATCACGAGAGAAGACGGTGATGCACGATGTTATCACGATGCGTTTCGATTTTCGGATTGCGCTTTATTGCTTTGATAGATATAGGGTCAACTCACTCTTACATCGCTAGTGAAGTATCTGGAATTTTGCATGTGACTTCTGAGACTGTACTTAGGAAGATGACTGTACTTAGTCCTCTAGGACAGGCAGTAGTAATAGACAAACTTTTTAAGGAAGTGCCTTTAGAAGTTCAAGGGATACAGTTTTCGGCTGATTTAGTGGAGTTACCATTCGGAGAGTTCGACCTGATCTTAGGCATGGACTGGCTAGTGAAGTATCGTGCAAATGTGGATTGTGTTGCTAAGCGGATGTCCTTAAGAACTATTGATGACAAAGAAGTTGTAGTGATGGGCGAGAGACGGAACTACTTATCAAATGTAGTATCCGGTCTTAAGGTAGAAAAGATGGTTAGAAAGGGATGTGTAGCCTTTCTGATGTTGGTGAGTACCTTGGAGGCTAAGAAGGCAACTGTTGAAGAAGTCAGGACTGTGAATGAATTTGTAGATGTTTTTCCGGAAGAACTTCCAGGATTGCCTCCGGATCGAGAGGTAGAATTCGGGATTGATTTATTGCACAGGCAATGACAGCTTCTATTGCTCCATATAGAATGGCATCAAGGAATTAGTTGAACTTAAGGCTCGATTCAAGAGTTTCTTGATCGTGGATTTATCCGACCTAGTGTGTCTCCATGGGAGCACCGGTCCTATTGTGAAGAAGAAGGACGGATCGATGAGGATGTGTATAGACTCAGGTAGTTGAATAAGTGACCATCAAGAACAAGTATCCTTTGCCGAGGATTGACGACTTGTTCGATCGACTTAAGGGAGCTGCATATTCTAAAAGATTGATCTAAGGTCGGGTATATCGGCTTAAAGTGAAAGAAGCGGATATCCATAAGTCGACTTCCGAACTAGATATGGGCATTATGAATTTACGTAATGCCATTCGGATTGACGAACGCCCACTGCGTTCATGGATATGATGAACCAAATTTTCCAACCCTACTTGGATCAATTCGTCGTGGTATTCATAGACGACATCCTAGTGTATTCTAAGACAGAGATAGAGCATGATGAGCATCTCCGGATAGTGTTGCGAGTTTTAAGGGAGAAGAAGCTATATGCCAAATTCAGCAAGTGTGAATTTTGGCTGAAAGAAGTTGCATTTTTAGGCCATGTGGTGTCCACGGAAGGGATAAGGGTGGATCCTCGAAAGATTGAGGCTGTGCTAGATTGGAAACCACCTAAGTCCGTAACTGAGGTTCACAGTTTCTTGGGATTAGTAGGCTACTACAGAAGATTCGTCAAAGGATTCTCATCGATAGCTGCACCTTTAACGAAATTGTTGAGAAAGGAGGTACCTTTCGTGTGGGCTGATAAGCAGCAAGAGAGCTTTGAGAAGCTCAAGAGGGTTTAATCAAGCTCGATTTTGATTCACTGAAGCGGGGAAGGATTCGTCATGTATTGTGGCGCTTCTCACAGAGATTAGGATGTGTTCGATGCAAGGCGGGAAGGTAGTTACAGTGCGTCTCGGCAGTTAATGCCACATGAAGTTAATTACCTGACGCATGATTTGGAGTTGGTAGCTGTAGTCTTTGCTCTTAAAGTTTGGAGACATTATCCATACGGGGAAAAGTCTGTGATATACACGGATCATAAGAGTCTAAAATATCTACTGACGCAGAAGGAACTGAATTTGAGGCAACGAAAGTGGGTAGAGTTATTGAAAGACTACGACTGTTCTATAGAGTACCACCCGGGCAAGGCGAATATGGTGGCAGACGCTCTAAGTCGAAAAGTGGTGTCAGATTTAAGGGCGATGTTTGCACATCTTAGTCTTTATGATGACGGAAGCTTGTTGGCAGAATTACAAGTTAAGCCGACTTGGTTAAGTCAAGTGACAGAGAGGCAATTGGTAGACGATGATCTGAGTACTAAGCTTCGGTAGGTGCAGAGTGGGGAATTCGAAGATTATGGTATTAACAGGGATGGGTATTGTGTTTCAAAGGTAAAGTCTGTATGCCGAGGGATCAGGAGTTGAGGCAAAAGATTCTTCAAGAGTCGCATAGTAGCCCATATGCTATGCATCCTGGAGGAAGTAAGTTATACCGAGATTTGCGAGATCAATTTTGGTGGCCTGGACTTAGGCGGAAAGTTACAAAATTTGTGGGAAAGTGCTTAACGTGTCAACAAGTCAAGGCTGAACATCAAGTACCTTCGGGATTGCTTCAGCTGATAAAGATTCCACAATGGAAGTGGCAGAGAATCACCATGGACTTTGTTAGTGGGCTTCCTCTTACGCCTACTAAGAAAGACTCAGTATGGGTGATAGTAGACCGATTGACGAAATTTGCATATTTTATCCTAGTTCAGGTTGATTACTCTTTGCAGAAATTGGTGAAGTTATATGTGGCTGAGATTGTGAGATTGCATGGAGTGCCGGTGTCGATTATTTCGGACAAAGATCCGAGGTTTACGTCTCAATTTTGGAAAGCATTGCATCGGGCTTTGGGCACCGATTGGATTTCGATCGGCATTTCATCCACGAATGACGGCGGTCGAGCGAGTAATCAAATTTTAGAAGATATGTTAAGGGGATGTGATAGATTTTAGGGGAAGTTGGGAAGAGTTCTTACCGTTAGTAGAATTTGCGTACAACAACAGTTACCAAGTCAGTATTCGGATGGCACCGTATGAAGCACTATATGGACGGAAGTGTCGCACTCCTACGTGTTGGACAGAATTAGGGGAACATCAGATTTTGGGTTCAAAAATAGTGGCTGAATCCGAAGAAAAAGTTAAGGTAATTCAGGCTCGATTAAAGGAAGCATCTAACAGATAAAAGTCATACGCAGATCTTAAGCGGAAGGAAATAGAGTTTGCTGTGGGGGATCAAGTATTCCTAAAGGTCTCACCTTGGAAAAAGGTGATGAGATTTGGTCACAAAGGGAAGTTAAGTCCCAGGTTCATTGGACCTTATCGGGTTTTGAAGCGGGTCGGATCTGTGGCATATCAGTTAGAATTGCCTTTAGAATTGAAGCAAATACACGATGTGTTCCATGTTTCAATGTTACACCGTTACCGGTTGGATCCATCTCATGTAGTGCCAGTTGAGGAGGTGGAATTAAGACCAGATCTGTCCTATGAAGAGGAGCCAATTCAAATCCTGGAGCGGGATGTAAAGGTTTTACGGAGAAAATTGGTTCCTCTCGTCAAAGTGTTATGGCGTAATGATGGATCAGAAGAAGCTTCGTGGGAACTGGAGGAAGCGATGCGACAGTAGTACCGTCACTTGTTCTAGCCAGGTAATTTCGAGGACGAAATTATTTTAAAGGGGTAGAACTGTAACATCCTGATAATTAGGGGTTATGCATTTCTACTTAATTGAATGTTGTTACATGCCTAACTATGATTGAGTGTGTTTTAGAAGTTTATTTTTGAACTTCATTATGTAAGTGAATGCTTAGAGAAATATTAAATTTTTAATAATTAAGATGGAGCTAAGCAATATAGGCTTTAAGAAATATTGGCAAGAGGTTTTAAGCATAATAAGTCATTTGTCAAGGTGGTAATAGCACATGGATGAATGCTTGAGGAGAGAGGTTCGAATCCCCTAGTTAGCAAGTGGAAGGATTTTTATTTTTTTTTGTTTTCTTTCCTATAGTGTCGGCCAAGATCATTCTAGAATGGATGGTCATCTTTTTATTTTTGGTTAGTTGACCATATGTATAAGGCAAGCTAGAAGATATGGCATGGAATCGTGAAGATATGGTAAGATAGGGGGACAAAAGGCTTGAAGAAAGGATGGTGTTTTGGAAGCTTTTTCATGGTCATTTGACCATGAACCTTGTAACACCTAGGTTTTAGGGGTTATGCATTTAGGGCATAACTTTAGTGATAGTAGGCTTATGGTGAAGTTGGGGGAGTTTTACGGGGTTTGGAGAACCCTAGAAGGTAAGTGATGCCTTAGGAAGTTTTTGATTTTTAGTGCTAAGTAGGGGAGCTTGGCTATTGGAGGTCTTAAGAGAAATATTTGGGAGGTTTTGACTCAATAATTGCTTTGGAAGAGTGGCAAGGAGGCGCTACTTTAGGCCTTGGGAAGGTGGCGCCTCATGGTGCAAGGGGGGCCAGTGTTCAAGCTGCAAAGGCGCTTTGCTTTTGTTTTTGCGTGGAGAGAGGGGAAGAGTTGGTTTCGGTTTGGCACCTTAAAAGAAGGATTTGACTTGTTCAAATCATTTTTAAATGGGTGGCTAGGAGGAAGGATGAGTTGGCTTAAGTTTGAAGTTGTTTGAAAGGGTAGAGCATTTGGGTCTTTTCCCTAGTTGTTTTGGAAGGTAAGGATTTATGTTTATAGTCTTTTCCTTGTAGTAATCGTTAAGCCGAAGGCTTGTTAAGCTAACTGTTTTGTGTTTCAAGGTGAAGTCGATTGCCAGAGGGGAACCATCATTTGGTTCAGGATTTGGTAGGAAACCAAATCGGTTACAGGTAAGGGTTTAAGAGTTAACCCTTTGGATTGCTTGTTTTGGCCAAATGGCCTTGATGCTGATATTCTTGTCTTGGCCGATTGGCCTAGGTTTTCTCTAGAAGTTCTAAGGCCGATTGTAGAGGAGGCAAAGCCTAACGCAGGAGATCTTTTCAGGAGTCGTTTAGTCAGTGTTCGCATAAGCATTTAGTAGCCTTTGGGATTCAAGTTTGTTGGTAAGAAATATTTTAGTAAGTTCAATGTTTGGATTTATGATTTGAGTGTTTAACCTTTCAACCTGATTAAGCGTTTTGATGGAGGCATCAACCAGTCAAGGTGGGCAAGGGAAAGCCCCTATCTCGAAGTTCAAGAAAAGGGCTGTCTTGACGGTTCGGGATTGGCCACCGGGGTATGGGCCGGCGTCAGAGCAGTAGATTAGGCAGATTGCCATAGTCTCGTTTAGCGATAGCATTGGGATCGAGAGTTTAAAACTCCAAGTGATTAGGTACGTAATCATTGCACTATTTCTTCGGTTAATTGCTTGCTAACGTTTATACATATGTATGACGTGAGGTAGCCGATCATAATGGCTTAAGTGGTAAATACCCATGTTTTGGTATTCAGATATCAGGTGAGTAAGTTTGTGATGTTAAGTTATTATGATGTATATGTGTATGATGTGGTAATGATATGAAATGTATACTTATTTTATATGATGATTTGACATGAGGCCCTTACATACATTCATGGGAGTTGGGTTTGATCGAGGAAGGAAGGGTGTACACATTGATGTACGTGGTCTAATGTCAGCCTCGGGCTACATTAGAGCTTGATGAGTTACTGTGTGCATCATCAAGGGAGATGTTGGCTTGGTGCCCATCTCGGCGGTTGATGGCTGTGTGCATCACCATAGATGGATTAATGTTGGGATCACTTATGTGATCGGTGGCTCAGCCACGGCCTTGTGCAGTAGGTATGCCGAGGTAGGATATGTGGGATCACTCGATTGTGATCGGTGGATTAGCCACGGCCTTGAGCAGGGAGTCTGCTAAGGTTGGTATATTGGATGGACCTAGGTTGGGCTGTGATGCATGATTGCATGAATGGTTCGTGGATTGTATGGTTATGGGCCAAGCCCATACGCGTGGAAGTATGTGTTATGATTATGCACTGAGTCTGTGGACTCACCCAATTATTTTCTTAACATTTCTGTGACTCTTGAGATTGGACCGGATCGGAGAGGACACATGGTGGCCCATGAAGGAATAGTTTAAATATTCTAAGGCTCATTTATATTAAGTTTTTGGTTTAAATATTGGTTGTAATAAAGGCCTTTTTATTTATTTTTGGAATCATTTTATTATCATTTTAGTTATGGTTTGATTAATTTGAATTACAATGTGAAAATGGTTTTATTTTAGCAAACTATTTGTTCAATCAATATAAGCTAATAAAGTTTTTAATTTGGACAGCTTATAATGTCAAGTTTACTTATACTTTTAAATAAACACTATTTTTAAAAGGTGACAAATTTTTATGTTTAATGCTAAAGTCAATAGATTTTCAACTGTTCTTCCGCAAATGACATAACCAGATCCGGGCCAGCCTTGTGGGCGGGTTTGGGATGTTACAAATTGGTATCGAGCCGATTCAAAACTCGACTTTGAGGGTTTGGGCCACAAACAGCTTTCAAAATGGGCTTTTCAAAATATGGGCTTTTATAAAAGTTTTCGAGTTATTACGCATGGCACTGCATCTCCTACCAAGTCCACCTGTAAATACTTCTAGCTTTTGAAGTAATTTGTTTGTGTAATTTATTATGGGTTATTTGGGCTCGAGATTAGAATATTAGGGCTATTGGACCTTAGGATTAGTCTACTCAAACATATGCATAAGACTTAAGGCTATTAAACAAACTGTGAAATAAGTCACCGAAGTTAAGGTGTGGCAACCATGGTACGCATGTCAGGTGTGGTATTCAAGAAAGCTTGGTATTTAAGCAGGTCCAATGACTCACCTCCTCTTTACTCGAATCCTACCGGTGCCTAGCTACGGTTCACCTTAACCAAGAGGACTTGTTCATAGGCTAAACCAGATTACTAAAACCGAAAGGATTAGCCTTCTTGTTTAAAACCCTTAGTTTTAAAATCTTCAAATTTACTCTTTGGATTGTGAACCCTAAATTTGATTTGAAAGATGTTTTCTCAATTTACAAAATTTCAAAATGCCCTAGTGGCAAAATTACAAAATGCCTCAGATTATAAAATTACCATACCACCCCCCAACTTTTGATAAAATGATTTTTACTATACCAAAATCTCGAGTTTTCAAAATATTATGATACCCTGATTTTGGAAATTTACGAAAACACCCTTGCTGATAAAATTATGAAAATATCCTTGGTTTCTAAAATTTCAGATACCCCAATTTCAGCTTAAACTTTTAGTTTGCAAAAGTACTCAAAATCTTGTATTTCAAAATAGTACCTCGACTTTGGAAATTTACATAATTACTCCGATTGACAAAATTACCAAAATACCCGCAGGAAAATAACGAATTTACCCGGGTTGGAAATGCTCTAGAAGGTGGCGGGGATGAATGAATGTGTCTTTAGTGAAGAATGTGAATGTTGGAATTAGAATAGAGAACTTTAGATGAAACTTTGGTTGATCGAAGAACCACTCTCGAAACTTCTTTTCATAAAATTTTGCTTGTGATTAATCAAGGAACAAAATGTCTAATGCATAAAATTTCTTAAATCGCACTAAACCGAGGCGCTAGATATGAGTTCTAGGGGCGTGGTCGCAATACTGTGGACGTGGTAGAGGCCGATGGCGATTCGAACCAGAGGGTCCGCCATGGGTCGAGAGCGATGTGCCGCCACCGGTGTTGAGGTTGAACATCGAGGATCGAGACAGAGGAGACAATGCAAGATCGCAGAGGCTATGCTACGGTGCTCGAGAGTGGCAGAGCCAATGTGGGCAATGGAACTCGAAGTCGGGTCGAAAGACTTAGGTCAAACGGAGCCAAAGTTTTCGGAGGAGTGTCAGGGTAGCTCGAACGTGGCGTAATCACCGCTTGAGGCGCTTGAAAGGATTATGGACGACTTGGATTTAACAGTAGAGGAGAAGCTTAATGGTACTGTTTCGTTGTTGCGAGATGAGGCCTACCGGTGGTGGCTCATCGTTAGGAAAGTACCCGCCGATCGAGTGGATGGGGTTACTTTAAGATCAAGTTTGAAGGAAAGTATGTCGAGCGAGCTATGTGAATGCTCGAGGAAGGCGTTCCTCAATTTGGTGCAATGAGGCAAGTCAATAATGAGTACGAGAAGCCAAGCGCTTGAGCCGATATGCTCGGGGCATCGTGGCTACGAATTATGAGAGATGCGTCGATTTGAAGATGGGCCGTGGGATGAGTTGGGTTTTGATTGCTTCAGAACGAAAGAGACTTCATTGTGTTAGTGGAGAAAGCTCGAGATAGTCAAGAGGTCAAGAGGACCGAGAGGCGTAATAGAGAGAGAAAGAAACCGAGGATAAGAGGAGTTCGGTCCGTCTGAATCATTTGAGAGATTTTAGAAAAAACTGAGGGTTGAGACTTCTGATCGTATTTCTAAGCCAGTTGCGGGGAACCCAGATCGTCCGTGTGCTCAGTGTGGAAGGTATCATGTTGGCGAGTGCTGGAATCGAGTTCGAGAATGCTTCAGATGCAAGTCCAAGTCTCACCTGATTAAGGATTGTCCCTAGGATCCAAATAGGACTTGACAAGAGGCCAAGGTTATGTGCAAAGGCGAGTAGGTGGTCAAGAAAGCGACAAGGGTCGTGGTCCGAACCATAGAGGTAATGGTTCCGGTCGAGGCCGTGGAGCTTTAGGCCGCGGAAGTGGTGGCACTAAGGCAAGACAGCCAAGTCTGGTTTATGTAGTCCGTCAGAGAGAGGATAATGATGTGCCAGAAGTGTCAGCGGGTAAGTTTCTTATGCCTAGAATATTCTCTATTGTTTTGTTCGCTATAGTGGCAGTTTGTCTTCGTTGCTGGTGAAGTATTTAGAACCTTGAGTGTAGACTTAGATACTATACCCAGAAATTATGATAGCTCTCTAAGATCAGAGTGCGCAGCAATAGCGTAGTATGGTGTTAGTCTATCAAAGTAATTTCGAGGACGAAATTATTTTAAGGAGGGTAGAATTGTAACACCCGGGTTTTAGGGGTTATGCATTTAGGGCATAACTTTAGTGATAGTAGGCTTATGGCGAAGTTGGGGGAGTTTTAGGGGGTTTGGAGAACCCTAGAAGGTAAGTGATGCCTTAGGAAGTTTTTGATTTTTAGTGCTAAGTAGGGGAGCTTGGCTATTGGAGGTCTTAAGAGAAATATTTGGGAGGTTTTGACTCAAGAATTGCTTTGGAAGAGTGGCAAGGAGGCGCTACTTTAGGCCTTGGGAAGGTGACGCCTCATGGTGCAAGGAGGGCCAGTGTTCGAGCTGCAAAGGCAACTTTTTGCTTTTGTTTTTGCGTCAGGAGAGGGGGGAAGAGTTGGTTTCGGTTTTGGCACCTTAAAAGAAGGATTTGACTTGTTCAAATCATTTTTAAATGGGTGGCTAGGAGGAAAGATGAGTTGGCTTAAGTTTGAAGTTGTTTGAAAGGGTGGAGCGTTTGGGTCTTTTCCCTAGTCATTTTGGAAGGTAAGGATTTATGTTTATAGTCTATTCCTTGTAGTAATCGTTAAGCCGAAGGCTTGTTAGGCTAACTATTTTGCGTTTCAAGGTGAAGCCGATTGCTAGAGGGGAACCATCGTTTGGTTCAGGATTTGGTAGGAAACCAAATCGGTTGTAGGTAAGGGTTTAAGAGTTAACCCTTTGGATTGCTTGTTTTGGCCGAATGGCCTTGATGCTGATATTTTTGTCTTGGCCGATTGGCCTAGGTTTTCTCTAGAAGTTCTAAGGCCGATTGTAGAGGAGGCAGAGCCTAACGCAGGAGATCTTTTCAGGAGTCATTTAGTCAGTGTTCGCAGAAGCATTTAGTAGCCTTTGGGATTCAAGTTTGTTGGTAAGAAATATTTTAGTAAGTTCAATGTTTGGATTTATGATTTGAGAGTTTAACCTTTCGACCTGATTAAGCGTTTTGATGGAGGCATCAACCAGTCAAGGTGGGCAAGGGAAAGCCCCTATCCCGAAGTTCAAGAAAAGGGCTGTCTCGACGGTTCGGAATTGGCCACCGGGGTGTGGGCCAACTTCAGAATAGCAGATTAGGTAGATTGCCGTAGTCTCGTTGAGCGATAGTGTTGGGATCGAGAGTTTAGAACTCCAAGTGATTAGGTGCGTAATCATTGCACTATTTCTTCGGTTAATTGCTTGCTAACATTTATACATATGTATGACGTGAGGTAGCCGATCATAATGGCTTAAGTGGTAAATACCCATGTTTTGGTATTCGGATATCAGGTGAGTAAGTTTGTGATGTTAAGTTATTATGATGTATATGTGTATGATGTGGTAATGATATGAAATGTATACTTATTTTATATGATGATTTGACATGAGGCCCTTACATACATTCATGGGAGTTGGGTTTGATCGAGGAAGGAAGGGTGTACACATTGATGTACGTGGTCTAATGTTAGCCTCGGGCTACATTAGCGCTTGATGAGTTGCTGTGTGCATCATCAAGGGAGATGTTGGCTTGGTGCCCATCTCGGCAGTTGATGGCTGTGTGCATCATCGTAGATGGATTAATGTTGGGATCACTTATGTGATCGATGGCTCAGCCACGGCCTTGTGCAGCAGGTCTGCTGAGGTAGGATATGTAGGATCACTCGGTTGTGATCGGTGGATTAGCCACGGCCTTGAGCAAGGAGTCCGCTAAGGTTGGTATATTGGATGGACCTAGGTTAATGTGATGCATGATTGCATGAATGGTTCGTGGATTGTATGGTTATGGGCCAAGCCCATACGCGTGGAAGTATGTGTTATGATTATGCACTGAGTCTGTGGACTCACCCAATTATTTTCTTAACATTTTAGGCGACTCTTGAGATCAGACCGGGATCGGAGAGGACACATGGTGGCCCATGCAGAAGGAAGAGTTTAAATATTCTAAGGCTCATTTATATTAAGTTTTTGGTTTAAATATTGGTTGTAATAAAGGCCTTTTTATTTATTTTTGGAATCATTTTATTATCATTTTAGTTATGGTTTGATTAATTTGAATTACAATGTGAAAATGGTTTTATTTTAGCAACCTATTTGTTCAATCAATATAAGCTAATAAAGTTTTTAATTTGGACATCTTATAATGTCAAGTTTACTTATACTTTTAAATAAACACTATTTTTAAAAGGTGACAAATTTTTATGTTTAATGCTAAAGTCAATAGATTTTCAACCGTTCTTCCGCAGTGACATAACCAGATCCGGTCAGGGCTTGTGGGCCGGGTTTGGGGATGTTACAAACCTAGTCGGCTTTAGGGGCTAAGGGAGAAGGCTTAATTGTGTTAGGAATCAAAGGATTGATGGGGAAGAAATAAGGAGGAAAAAGGGGATCATGTTGGCATAGGTTGGCCGAATTTTGCATAGGCATTAGGGGTGTATGTTGGCCAAAATTTTAACCAAATTGTTCATCTTTTCCTTTTCTCAAAGCCTTGTTTCTTAGTCAATTGCATAATACACCAAAAGAGAACTTTTCTTTTCTTTTAGCCATTTGGTACTTTTACCATTTCGGTTTATTTTCTCCTTGTAACCGAAAATACAAATAATCAATGACCATTTTCTTCTTTTTCCTCATTGCCAAAAACACCAAAGAGATTTTGAAGACAATTTTTCTCTCTTTCTCCCTCACTAGTGCCGAATCATCTAGCATCAAAAGACATTCTTATTTTCTTTCTTTCCTTTTCTTTCTTTCTCTTTTCATTTTCTTTCTTCTTCACTTTCAATGTAAACCACCTTCTACCAAAACCAAAATCAACATTCTTTTCTCCTCTTTGTCAAACCGAATCATCTTCCATTTTCATCTTAATCTTTCTTTTCTTTTGTTGGAAACCCAAACCACCATAGCCAAAACACCATATTTTTTCTCTTCCTTTGTTCAAGGTCAATCTTCAAGTGGTCAAGTAAGAATTTTGTAAGTGTTTTCATTATTTCTTTTAGAATAGCCTATTTAGAAACTTAATTCTCTCATTCTTTTTCTCCTAGGCTGAAACTTTGGAAGGGATTGTTAAGGATCCTTTTTGAAACCAACATTTAAGGAGAGATCTTTCGAAATCATCCAAGGTAAAGATTATCACTTTCGGTTATATCAATTCTTTTAGATAGATTATTAATCAACTTTATTTTAGGAGTGATTTTAGGTCTAACAAGATAGGTTCGAAAAGAGTAGTACGGAGTGTTTGGAAGAGAGGAGGCTCATATACCCTTAAACTTCAAAAGAAGGACTCATCGACGATAAGAGATTTTCCAAGGGTTGTGGACCCTCCGCTAATGAAGATCGCTTATTTGAAGTCGTATGCATAATCGACCACTTTTCGTTAGTGGGTTGTCATCGGGTTTTGATCCATCTAACGGAGAAAAACCATAAATAACGGTTGTTCGAGAATCCAAGGGTAAGGATTTAGATCTCTCATCAATAGTATAGATTATAAGTATTAGTATGTTCTAATCAAGTGTGATAATTAATTAGGTGTTGACGAGCGGGAAGGTATCGTCCTCACTGTCATAAGGTGTGTAACATTACACTAAAATCTCATAGATCTATATTAAATGTGAGTTATATGAAAATATGTTTGATAATGATCGTGGATACCATTCAGTGCTATACGATATTCAGGTATGTTTACCCCAATATTTCGTTAATTTTGCTATATGCATAAATGTGAAATAAGTATGACTATATTATGATTTTGGGGTAAATGGCATGAAAACTGAATAATATGTATGTGCATAGGCATATGGGTAAAATTGATAAAGGGGAAGTATTCCGATGGTTTTACCACATAATCCGGTGACTTGGTCACATATTTGAATCCGTGGTTTTCGGTCACATATGTGAATCTGGTGACTTGGTCACATATTTTGAATTTGGTGACTTCGGTCACATTTGTCTGGTGGCCTTGCCACAAAATTATAAGGGCGATGTGCATGTTGACTGCAGCAACTACCTTCGATGGTGTGTAGCGGATGGAGGGTTGATTTAGTAATCCCCACGGTGTGATTGGTTGGTACGGGTGGTGTGTAGCGGATGGATATTTAGGTGGGTCGGGTTTGCATTTCATTATATGTATATATCTATGTGATTTTAAATGATTATTATTTGATCTGCTATAAAAATGGGCTTATGGCTAAATATGACTTAAATGGGCCTATGGCTATATGTGTTATTAATGGGCTTAAAGGCTATGTTCAAATGGGCTTTTTAATGTATGTGTTACACATTGAGTTTATGACTCACCCCTTTTGTGGGATAATTTTTCAGATAACTCTTAGTAGCGATGGACCGGGTCAGCGAGGACTACATGGTGGCCAATGCTCAAACAAAGTATCTTGGAGATTTTCCTAATTAAACTTATTAAGTTTATTTCTATTACTTAGAATTTATTATGGGTTTTGTTATTTTTGTAATAAGGCCACTATGAACTGTTTTTAACTTTTGTGTTTGGATTTTTATTTTGCCATGAACAATATCTATTAAACAACTAAATGGTTTTCGATAAATAGTTTAAAATATTTTTGACACTAATATATATATATATATGTTTTAAAGTAATAAATAAAATTTCATTAAATTTGGTCTTCTTTTAACTTATTAATTCCTCCTAAAATAATGTTTTAAAAGATACAAATTTACTTTTACAATTTGATTTCAAACCGATCATTAAGATAAATTATTTTATTCAAAATCGTCAAGTTTTTCTTAAACAAAATGAGAATTTGCTAGAGTTCTACTCGAGGAACATATCAAACCGATCAGCTTTTTGGTAGGGTTTAGGTGTTTCAAACTTGGTATCGAGCCAGATTTTAAACTCTCACTTTTGGGTTTTGAAGCTCACAACGCTTTCAAAATTTGGCCCAAATGACATTTTGAAAGTTTTCTTAAGTTAAAAGGTTTTATAGAAGCATGGCACCCGAGTTCTCGGCCCAGATCCATCAGGTAAGTACTTTTATTGATAAAGTGATATGAATGTCTGATAAGCCTAAGGAAACTATACTTTAGAGACATGAACCCTAGGTGTATGTGTACTACTACGGAAGAACCACTGAATAAATATCTGTTACATAAAACTTTCTTTTAATAAGAAGTGAAAAGACTCTAATGCATAAGACTTTTTCGTGAAAACAGATAATACGCGTAGTAGACATGAGTTCTAGGGGACGTGGTCGTCGTGGACGCGCAAGAGGAAAAATGGCTGTGTCAGAACCAGTTAGATCTGGTCAAGTTTCCGAAAATGAAGCTCCGCCATCGGCTGTTGGGGTGGAATTTCAAGAGCAAAATGAAGGAGGTGACGCAGTATCACAAGCTGTGCTTCGAGTTTTGGAACGAGTAGTAGAAGCTAGTGCGGGAAATGGGTCTCGAAAGTCAGTAGCTGAGAGGCTTAGATCAAATGGAGCTGAGGTTTTTAGGGGAATATCTGCAGTAGCTCCAAATGTAGCGGAATATTGGTTGGAGGCAGTCGAGAGGATCATGGACGATTTAGACTACACTGCTGAAGAAAAATTGAAAGGTGCTATTTCACTACTCCGTGATGAGGCCTACCAGTGGTGGCTCACTGTCAAGGAGAGTGTCCCTGCGGATCCAGTGGATTGGGAATATTTTAAGATTAAATTTGAAGGGAAATACGTTGGAGCTAGCTACATTGACTCCCATAGAAAGGCGTTTCTAAAATTAGTACAAGGAAATAAGTCGATAGCTGAATATGAAGTAGAGTTCTTGTGACTTAGCCGATACACCAGAGGGATAGTAGCTACTGAATATGAACGGTGTGTCAGATTTGAGGATGGACTTAGAGATGAACTGCGAGTGATGATTGCTCCACACCGGGATAGAGATTTTATAATCTTAGTAGAAAGGGCAAGGATAGCTGAAGAAGTTAAGCGGACTGAGAGACAGAACCGGGACAGAGGCCAGAATAAGAATAAGAGGAGCTTTGGGTCTTCAGGGTCATCCGAGAATTTTCAAAAGAAACCAAGAAATGATGGGCCGCGAAGTCAGTAGATTGCTACGGGTGGACAACATCATGCGTATGCTCAATGTGGGAAGATGCACCCGGGAGAATGTTGGAAAAAGACCGGGGGATGTTTCAAGTGTGGGTCTAAAGATCATATGATCAATGATTGCCCGATGAATTTAGATAAGAACCGCCTAGCAAGTCAGGGTGTTAATCAGGCTGGCAGAGGTGGACAACAGCCGATAAGGGGCCGTGATCCAAATGGAAGGGGTAATGGTTCTGGTAGAGGTCATGGACTTGTGCAGAGGCGGTGGTAGCTCGAGGCAAGACAACCAGTGTCCGGTATATGCGCATCGTCGCAGAAAGAAGACGGTGATGCACCTAATGTTATCACGCACGCTTCGATTTACGGGTTGCCCTTTATTGCTTTGATAGATATAGGTCAACTCACTCTTACATCGCTAGTGAAGTATCCGAATTTTGCATGTGACTTCTAAATCGTACTTAGGAAGATGATCGTATTTAGTCCTCAGATGAAGAGTAATAGACAACCTTTTAAGGAAGTGCCTTTGAAGTTCAAGGGATACGATTTTGGTGATTTAATGGAGTTACCATTCGGAGAGTTTGACCTGATCTTAGGCATGGACTGGCTAGTGAAGTATCGTGCAAATGTGGATTGTGCTGCTAAGCGGATGTCCTTAAGAACTATTGATGACAAAGAAGTTGTAGTGATGGGCGAGACTAACTACTTATCAAATGTAGTATCCGCTCTTAAGGCGTAAAAGATGGTTAGAAAGGGATGTGTAGCCTTTTCGATGTTGGTGAGTGCCTTGGAGGCTAAGGAGGCAACTATTGAAGAAGTCGGATGTGAATGAATTTGTAGATGTTTTTCGAAGAACTTCCGGATTGCCTCGGATCGAGAGGTAGAATTCGAGATTGATTTATTATTCGAACGGCGCCAATTTCTATTGCTCCATATAGAATGGCACCGAAGGAATTAGTTGAACTTAAGGCTCAGATTCAAGGGTTGCTTAATTGTGGATTTATCTGACCTAGTGTGTCTCCATGGGGAGCATCGGTCCTATTTGTGAAGAAGAAGGGTGGATCGATGAGGATGTGTATAGACTACCGGCAGTTGAATAAGCTAACCATCAAGAACAAGTATCCTTTACCGAGGATCGACGGCTTGTTCGATCAGCTTAAGGGAGTCAGCGGTATTCTCAAAGATTGATCTAAGGCTCGGGTATCATCACTTAAAGTGAAAGAAGCGAGATATCCATAAGACGGCTTTCGAACTAGATATGGGCATTATAAATTTCGGTAATGCCATTCGATTGATTTAACGCCCTTGCGTTCATGGATATGATGAACCGGATTTTCCAACCCTACTTAGATCAATTCGTCGTGGTATTCATAGTATCGACATCCTAGTGTATTCTAAGACGGAGATAGAGCATGATGAGCATCTCCGGATAGTGTTGCGAAGTTTTAAGGAGAAGAAGTTATATGCCAAATTCAGCAAGTGTGAATTTTGGTGAAAGAAGTTGCATTTTAGGCCATGTGGTGTCCATAGAAGGGATAAGGGTGGATCCTCGGAAGATTGAGGTCATGTATAGATTGGAAGCCACCTAAGTCCGTGAACCGAGGTTCACAATTTCTTGGGATTAGTAGGCTACTACAAAAGATTCGTCAAAGGATTCTCATCGATAGCTGCACCTTTAACGAAATTGTTGAGAAAGGAGGTACCTTTCGTGTGGGCTGATAAGCAGCAAGAGAGCTTTGAGAAGCTCAAGAGGGTTCTGACTGAAGCTCCGATTTTGATTTAGCCTGAAGCAGGGAAGGATTTCGTCGTGTATTGTGACGCTTCTCACACAGGATTATGATGTGTTCTGATGCAAGATGGGAAGGTAGTTGCGTATGCGTCTCGACAGTTAAGGCCACATGAAGTTAATTACCCGACGCATGATTTGGAGTTGGCAGCTGTAGTCTTTGCTCTTAAAGTTTGGAGACATTATCTATACGGGGAAAAGTCAGTGATATACACGGATCATAAGAGTCTGAAATATCTACTGACTCAGAAGGAACTGAATTTGAGGCAACGAAGGTGGGTAGAGTTATTGAAAGACTACGACTATTCTATAGAGTACCACCTGGGCAAGGCGAATGTGGTGGCAGACGCTCTAAGTCAAAAAGTGGTGCCAGATTTAAGGGCGATGTTTGCACATCTTAGTCTTTATGATGACAGAAGCTTGTTGGCAGAATTACAAGTTAAGCCGACATGGTTAAGTTAAGTGAAAGAGAAGCAATTTGTAGACGATGATCTGAGTAATAAGCTTTGGCAGGTGCAAAGTGGGGAATTGGAAGATTGTGGTATTAACAGTGATGGGGTATTGTGTTTCAAAGGTAAAGTCTGTATGCCGAGGGATCAGGAGTTGAGGCAAAAGATTCTTCAGGAGTCGCATGGTAGCCCATATACTATGCATCCTGGAGGAAGTAAGTTATACCGAGATTTGCGAGATCAATTTTGGTGGCCTGGACTTAAGCAGGAAGTTACAGAATTTGTGGGAAAGTGCTTAACGTGTCAACAAGTCAAGGCTGAACATCAAGTACCTTCGGATTGCTTCACCGATAAAAATTCCGAATGGAAGTGGGAGAGAATCACCATGGACTTTGTTAGTGGGCTTCCTCTTCACGCCTACTAAAAAGACTCAAGATGGGTGATAGTGGACCGATTGACGAAATCTGCACATTTTATCCCATTTTGGGTTGATTACTCTTTGCAGAAATTGGCGAAGTTATATGTAGCTAATATTGTGAGATTGCATGGAGTGCCGGTGTCGAATATTTTAGACAGAGATCCGAGGTTTACGTCTCGGTTTTGGAAAGCATTGCATCGCTTTGGGCACCAGATTGGATTTCAAAGACAACATTTCATTCACAGTTGACGGCCAATCCGAACGAGTATTCCAAATTTTAGAAGATATGTTAAGGGATGTGATAGATTTCGGGAAGTTGGGAAGAGTTCTTACCGATTAGCGAATTTATGTACAACAATAATTACCAAGCCAAGATTCTGGATGGCACCGTATGAAGCACTATATGGACTAAGTGTCGCACTCCACGTGTTTGATGTAATTAGGGAACGCCGATTTTGGGTCCGTAAATAGTGGTTGAATCAAGAAAAGTTAAGGTAACTGGCTCGGTTAAAGGAAGCATCTAATGCACAAAAGTCATACGCAGATCTTAAGCGGAAGGAAATAGAGTTTCTTGTGGGGATCAAGTATTCCTAAAGGTCTCACCTTGGAAAAAGGTGATGAGATTTGGTCGCAAAGGAAGTTAAGTCCTGTGTTCATTGGACCTTATCGGTTTTGAAGCTGGCCTGGATCTGTGGCATATCGCTTAGAATTGCCTTCAAATTGAAGCAAATGCACGATGTGTTCCATGTTTCAATGTTACGCCGCTATCGATTGGATTCATCTCATGTAGTGCCAATTGAGGAGGTGGAATTAAGACCAGATCCATCCTATGAAGAGGAGCCAATTCAAACTCGGAGCGGATGTAAAGGTTTTACTGAGAAAATCAGCCTCTCATCAAAGTGTTATGGCGTAATCATGGATCAGAAGAGGCTTCGTGGGAATCGGAGGAAGCGATGCGACAGCAATACCTTCACTTGTTCTAACCAGGTAATTTTGAGGACGAAATTATTTTAAGGGGGTAGAACTGTAACATCCTGATAATTAGGGGTTATGCATTTCTACTTAATTGAATGTTGTTGCATGCCTAAATATGATTGAGTGTGTTTTAGAAGATTATTTTTGAACTTCATTATGTAAGTGAATGCTTAGAGAAATACTAAATTTTTAATAATTAAGATGGAGCTAAGCAATATAGGCTTTAAGAAATATTGGCAAGAGGTTTTAAGCATAATAAGTCATTTGGCAAGGTAGTAATAGCGCATGGATGAATGCTTGAGGAGAGAGGTTCGAATCCCCTTATTAGCAAGTGGAAGGATTTTTAATTTTTTCTATTTTCTTTCCTATAGTGTCGGCCAAGATCATTCTAGAATGGATGGTCATCTTTTTATTTTTGGTTAGTAGACCATATGTATAAGGCAAGCTAGAAGATATGGCATGGAATCATGAAGATATGGTAAGATAGGGGGACAAAAGGCTTGAAGAAAGGATGGTGTTTTGGAAGCTTTTTCATGGTCATTTGACCATGAACCTAGTCGGCTTTAGGGGCTAAGGGAGAAGGCTTAATTGTGTTAGGAATCAAAGGATTGATGGGGAAGAAATAAGGAGGAAAAAGGGGATCATGTTGGCATAGGTTGGCCGAATTTTGCATAGGCATTAGGGGTGTATGTTGGCCAAAATTTTAACCAAATTGTTCATCTTTTCCCTTTTCTCAAAGCCTTGTTTCTTAGTCAATTGCATAATACACCAAAAGAGAACTTTTTCTTTTCTTTTAGCCATTTGGTACTTTACCATTTCAATTTTTTTTCTCCTTGTAATCGAAAATACAAATAATCAATGACCATTTTCTTCTCTTTTTCCTCATTGTCGAAAACACCAAAGAGATTTTGAAGACAATTTTTCTCTCTTTTCTCCCTCTCTAGTGCCGAATCATCTAGCATCAAAAGACATTCTTATTTTCTTTCTTTCCCTTTCTCTTTCTTTCTCTTTTCATTTTCTTTCTTCTTCACTTTCAACCGAAACCACCTTCTACCAAAACCCAAATCAACATTCTTTTCTTCTCTTTTGTCAAAACGAATCATCTTCCATTTTCATCTTAATCTTTCTTTTCTTTTGTTGGAAACCCGAAACCACCATAGCCAAAACACCATATTTTTTTCTCTTCTTTTGTTCAAGGCCAATCTTCAAGTGGTCAAGTAAGAATTTTTGTAAGTGTTTTCATTATTTCTTTTAGAATAGCCGATTTAGAAACTTAATTCTCAGGTTTTTTCTCCTAGGTCGAAACTTTGGAAGGGATTGTTAAGGATCCTTTTGAAACCAACATTTAAGGAGAGATCTTTCAAATCATCCAACGAAAGATTATCACTTTCGGTTATATCAATTCTTTTAGATAGATTATTAATCAACTTTATTTTAGGAGTGATTTTGAGACTAACAAGATAGGTTCAAAAGAGAAAGACGGAGTGTTTGGAAGAGAGGAGGCTCATATACCTCAAACTTCAAAAGAAGGACCAGACGGCGATAAGAGATTTTCCACCGGGTTGTGGACCCTCTGCTAACGAAGATTATTTATTTGAAGTCGTATGCATAACCGAACCACTTTTCGTTAGTGGGTTGTCATCGGGTTTTGATCCATCTAATGGAGAAAAACCACAAATAACGATTGTTCGAGAATCCGAGGGTAAGGATTTAGATCTGTCATCAATAGTATAGATTATAAGTATTAGTATGTTCTAATCAAGTGTGATAATTAATTAGGTGTTGATGAGCGGGAAGGTATCGTCCTCACTGTCATAAGGTGTGTAACATTACACTAAAATCTCATAGATCTATATTAAATGTGATTTATATGAAAATATGTTTGATAATGATTGTGGATACCATTCAGGTGGTATACGATATTCGTGTATGTTTACCCCAATATTTCTTAATTTTGCTATATGCATAAATGTGAAATAAGTATGACTATATTATGATTTTGGGGTAAATGGCATGAAAACCTAATAATATGTATGTGCATGGGCATATGGGTAAAATTGATAAAGGGAAGTATTAGGTGGTTTTACCACATAATCGGTGACTTGGTCACATATTTGAATCTGGTGGCTTCGATCACATATGTGAATCTGGTGACTTCGGTCACATATTTTGAATCTGTGACTTGGTCACATTTGTCCGTGGCCTTGCCACAAAATTATAAGGGCGATGTGCATGTTGACCGCAAAGAACTACCTTCGATGGTGTGTAGCAGATGGAGGTTGATTTAGTAATCCCCACTGTGTGATTGGTTGGTACGGTGGTCCAGAGCGGGTGGATATTTAGGTGGGTCGGGTTTGCATTTCATTATATGTATATATCCATGTGATTTTAAATGATTATTATTTGATCTCGCTATAAAAATGGGCTTATGGCTAAATATGACTTAAATGGGCCTATGGCTATATGTGTTATTAATGGGCTTAAAGGCTATGATCAAATGGGCTTTTTAATGTATGTGTTACACATTGAGTTTATGACTCACCCCTTTTGTGGGATAATTTTTCAGATAACTCTTAGTAGCGATGGATCGGGTCAGCGAGGACTACGTGGTGGCCAATGCTCAAACAAAGTATCTTGGAGATTTTCCTAATTAAACTTATTAAGTTTATTTCTATTACTTAGAATTTATTATGGGTTTTGTTATTTTTGTAATAAGGCCACTATGAACTGCTTTTAACTTTTGTGTTTGGATTTTATTTTGCCATGAACAATATCTATTAAAAACTAAATGGTTTTCGATAAATAATTTAAAATATTTTTGACACTAATATATATATATATATGTTTTAAAGTAATAAATAAAATTTCATTAAATTTGGTCTTCTTTTAACTTATTAATTCCTCCTAAAAATAATGTTTTAAAAAGATACAAATTTACTTTATAATTTGATTTCAAACCGATCATTAAGATAAATTATTTTATTCAAAATTGTCAAGTTTTTCTTAAACAAAAATGAGAATTTGCTAGAGTTCTACTCGAGGAACATATTAAATCCGGTCAGGCTTTTTGGGCCGGGTTTAGGGTGTTTCAAGCCTACACTCGAGGCAATTTGTGGTAGGAGAAAGCGGAGAAGATCGTTTGGTTGAAAGACAAGAATGACAAGGACTTGTCTATCTGAAAACACAGGGACAATTTTGGTCTAGGTTTTATTGCTATAAATATCACAAACTGGGTCAATTTTCAAAATTTTAATTTTTTGCTATGCAAGATAACCATTTTCAAACTGGATTTTTTTTTCCAACTCCCATCATGGTTAATTGGGATAGAATCCCATTTTCTATAAGATAACCTAAGAACTCATCTGATATGTATTCCTTGCCTTAATCAGATCAAAGTGTCTTTATGGGTAAACATAGTTGTTTCTCCACTTCCTCATGGAATTCTTTGAGTTTATCAAATGTTTCACTTTTGTGGTCCGTTAGGTACACATGCCCATATCTAGAATAACCATCAATAAAGGTTACATAATACTTATAACGACCTATTGCACTAACATATGTGGGGCCACATACAACAATGTGCATAGGATCTAAAGGTTTTATGGCCCTCGTTCCTTTTGCATTAAAAGATCGTTAGTCATCTTACCTTCCAAGCAAGATTTACATTTTGGAATATTAACTTCTTTAAGCGAACTTAAAGTGCCAAATGTCACAAGTCTATTGATTCTTTCTTGGTTAATATGATCAAGTTTCAAATACCAAAAGGTACGATTCATTAGAGTGAGAAGTTTTAAGTCCTTTATTCGAAATTCCAATTTCAAGCAAATACATCTTTGGTTTGATAAAGTAGAGATTATTTGACATTCATCCATTACACATAAGTTTAAGATTTCCCAATATTGCAATACTATTATTAAAAGTCACAATCAAATCGTCTTTAAATAAACATGCAATAGAAATTAAGTTTCTTTTGAAACTCGGTCAATAGAAAATGTGTAACATCCAAAAATTAGGGGTCTGGCATTTTTGTGTTGTTGCAAGTGTTGTGCTTGTTATGTTGTTATTTAGGTGAGTTTAGGGGTCCTAAGGAGGCCTAGGGTCGTGTTGGGGCCTTAGTAAAATTTTAGTTTATGGGCACTTAAGAGGGGAAGGCTGTTGGCGGCAAGGTTTAAGAGAAAAAGGTTGGTAAATTGCTAGCACAAGATGAGAATATGGTGGAGTGGATGTGGCGTCACTAGTAGAGCAAAGGGGGAGGAGTTCGAAGCCCATCTGCTGTATCATGGAGCTTTATTTTTTAGCTCAAGGTGGAGAAGAGGTGGCATTCAGCTAGGACTCTACCAAAGAGGATTTGAATTGGTTAACCAATTCAAAACTGATGGTGGAGAGGAGATTGAGGAGTTGAATTGGTTAAAACAATTTGAAATGGTGATGGAGAGTGCTTGGTGGAGCAAATCAAGGGATTTTGAAAAGGTGGGTGAGAGTTGGCTGAATGTGGGAGTTGTGGGAGGTGAATTTCGGCTATAGGGTGTTGTGGTAAGGGAATTTCGGCATTTGGGGAAGGGAGATAGTAAAACCGAAACATTTGAGTGTTGAGTAACTTTTTCTTTTGGTTTGCACCAAAAATTCTTTTGTGCATCTTAGTTTCTTTTCTATTCCCTTTTCATTTACGACATCTGTGCTTTTGGGTTCTTTTTTTAGTTATTTCTTTTCTTTGCCTTATTTTCTAGCCGAAACCATCCTCTCCTTCTCCTCTCCAAAGTTTGAAGACTTTTCTTCTATTTGTTGCTAAGACCCGAATCGTCCTCATCTTCTTTTTGTGCACCTATAGCCGAATCAAGAGTTTTGGGTCTTGCTGCTTGTGCCGAAATTTTCCTATTCCATTTGGTTCTCTCTTAATACCAAGGTAATGGTTCTTTCCATCCTTCCATTTTCTCCCTTCCATAGCCGAATGTTTAACCTTCTCCTTTTTTTTTTACTTTTATTCGTTTGTTTATTTCCATCACTAAAACCGTAACTCTAGGTCCTCTCATTCTTCCCTTTAGTGTTCTTCTTTTGTTGTGGTTCTAAGCAGGCTTGGACGAATCTCTCCTTCTCTTACGAATCATTTGAAATCGCAAGCCAAATTTGTTTTGGATCGATTCCTCTTTAATCAAGGTAAGGAGTTTTCTCTCTAGTTTCTGTATGACGAGTCTCGATTTGATTTATTCTGCCATAACCAAACCTTTTTGTTAGACAACCATCGTTTTTCTTTGAAAGTACTGTACTGATGAAGACTATCTTCATGGATGCGAGTGCTAGCCGTTCTAAGGAGGTATCAACAAAGGAGCCTGAGGGGAGTGGACTCATAGTCTCTACTCCCAAGTTCAAAAGGTGTAAGGTGTCAACGGTTCAAGATTTTCTATCGGGTTGTGGTAGAGAGCCAACATCTATTTGGGATAGGCAAATCGTGGTTGTTCCCGCTAGAGAGGGTGACTACGGTCAGGAGGGTATAGTGCTTCGCGTAATCAGGTGTGTAATCACACCTTTATTTTTTTATTTAGTATTAATCTGTGTATTGGCCAAAAGCCAAATTGCCTTAATGTGTAAACCACTATGATACCCCTAGCGGGTGAGTTTGGAGATAACTCAGGTACGTAAATCTTGATAATACCCTCTCGAGAAATTTGGTATGAATATGTATGTTCTGGCACTCCGCTACATGGCTATATTCTTGCATGCACTAAAATAATATGTCATAACATGTTGCATGGGATTGGGATATGATATTCATGAAAAACGGGAAGTGTATTTCGGTGACTCTATCACAATATTTTGGTGGCACTGCCACAATTTAGGCGATGAGCAGTGTGACTACCATCGACGATGTGTAGCGGATGAGGGTTGATTGTAGAAATCCCCACCGGTGTGTTTTGGCTGGAATGAGTGGTGTGTAGTGGATGGATATTTAGGTTGGACTGGGTTACATTGCATTCATTATCCGCTATACTATGCTAAAAGGGCACAGGCCCAGTTCATTCCTGTATGGGCTTCGCCCAATTTGGTTTCTTAAGGGCTAAGGCCTAGTTGGTATCTGAATGGGCTTGGGCCCAATTATTGTTCTTTTGGGGAATACACACTGAGTTCTCGTTACTCACCCCTTGTAACACACTGAGTTCTCCTAGCTTGTGGATTTGGAGCCGAGGTGGACTTTGTGGTGGCCATGCATCGTTTCTTTAGTAAACTCTTTTACTTTACTTAAAATTTATTTTTAGATTTGGGATTATGTTCTGTAATAAGGCCATTGAGACTTAATTTGGTTTATATTTTTAACATATTTATTATCTATCATGAACTGATTATTACGGAGTTTTCCTAAAACGTAAATAACCATTTTCCAAAATTTTAATGAACAGTTCACATACTATGATAGTTAAACATGATATTTTCTTAAAACTACAACCACTGTTTTCAAAACGTCACGTTTCCAAAACCTACTAAATCTGATTTCTGTTATAAACCAAGTTTCCATGTTAATATTATTAACAACATTTTTTTTTTTGCAACTTAAAAGTAAAATTGACTTTCAAACTTGACAAAACTCAAAATATTTAACAATCGCGTAGTTTCTTTAAGAACCTTTCCATGTGGCATGCCAGATCTGGTCGTAACGCCTAGGCTGGGATTGGGGTGTTAGATTTAGTGGTATCAGAGTCATGTTGCAAAACTCAATGTGAAATGGGTTCAAAAATGTTTTCCAAAATTGGTTTGAAATTTGGTTTAAGAAATGTATGTCTTTCTAGAAGTATGGCACCCGAGTCTCCGGCACCAAATCCGTAAGTCTTCTGACTTTGTTTGGTATTATGAAATGATTTTAGAAAGAAACTATTAGAATTAGTGTTTTATGACTGCTAGTTATAAGAGTTAAGACTATAGAGACTGAGACATTAGGAAATTCGATCTACAAAAACAACTACTATACTCACTACGCATAAAATATTGTTAAAAACATTGAAATGATATACTAATTCATAAAATTTGTAATCAGATTAATTTGATTTAGTGAACATGAGCACAAGAGGATGTGGACGCGGAAGACGTGGCCAAGGTAGAGGCCGAGGTGCTGAGGTTGGATCTGAGGCATCGGGGCACATGTTGGAAATGGAAGCACTTGCATCACCATGGACCAAGGCAGGGTCCCATGATCGAGCTGGAGGGGACGATGCTTTGTCCCAAGTTATGTTGCGAGTTCTAGAGCGAGTTGCTAGGGCAAGTATTGGATCGGTAGCCCGAAAATCTATCTCTAAGCGACTTCGGGCAAATGGGGCTGAGATATTTAGGGGCATTTCTGATGTGGCCCCAAACATAGCTGAATGCTGGTTGGAGGCCGTTGAGCGAATCATGGATGATTTGGACTGCACGGTGGAGGAAAATTTAAAGGAGCAGTGTCCCTCCTGCGAGACGAGGCATATTAGTGGTGGCTCACAGTAAGGAAGGGTACACGGGCAAACCGTATCACCTAAGACTTCTTTAAGATAGCGTTCCAATGAAAGCATGTTGGGGCGAGTTATGTGGATGCCCAGAGGAAGGCATTTCTAAACTTGGTCCAGGGGAATAAGTCCGTGGCTGAATATGAAGCGGAGTTTGGCGCCTAAGCCGTTATGCTCGGGGTATCGTCCCAATTAATTATGAACGATGTGTTCAGTTTGGGGATAGTCTGCAAGATAAGCTGTGAGTATTGATAGCTCCGCAGCGAGAAAGAGATTTTGCCGTTCTAGTCGAGAAAGCAAAAATAGTCGAAGAAGTGAAGCGGTCTGAGAGGCAGAACAGGGATAAGGACAAGGGTAAGAATAAGAGAAGTTTTGGGTCGTCAGGATCATCTGTGGGTTTCCAAAAGAGGCTTAGGTTCGAGGGGTCAGTTCAAGCTATGATGCCAGTTGCGGCAGGTCAAGCTGCGACCTTGTGCACATTGTGGGAGAACACTTTGGTGGAGTGTTGGAAAAGAACTAGAGGATGTTTTAAATGTGGATCTAGGGATCATCTGATTAAAGACTATCCACAAGAGTTGGAAAGGATGCGGACAATAGGTCAGGGTTTTGCTCAGTCAAGGAGAGGTGGTCAGTGCCGAGAGGTCGTGGTCCGACTAGAGGAGGAAATGGTTTTGGTTGAGGTCATGGAGTACCGGGCAGAGGTGTTGGTAACACAGATGCAAGACAATCGAGGTTAGTCTATGCAGCTCGACGGTGAGAGGATGGTGACGCACCAGACGTTATAACCGGTACGTTCCTTATATTTGATGCACACTTTACAGCTTTGATAGATATTGGGTCTACACATTCATATATTGCCTGTACTGTATCTGGGACTTTGAGCAGTAAATATGAGGTTGCTGCTAGAGAAATGTCAGTGATTTGCCCTCTAGGACAATCTGTGGTAGTGAACAAACTAGTTAGGAATGTGCCTTTAAAAGTGCAAGGGATTGTTTTCCGGCAGACTTGATGGAACTACCGTTCGGTGAGTTTGATTTGATTTTAGGCATGGATTGGCTAGTTAAGGATCGTGTAAATTTGGATTGTGCCGCTAAGCGCATGATATTGAAGACTACCGAGGATGAAGAGGTGATTGTGATAGGAGAAAGAAGGGATTACCTGTCCAGTGTAGTGTCGGTACTAAAGGCTGAAAGGATGGTGCGAAAAGGGTGTGAGCCATTCTTAGCTTTCATCAGCGATTTGGAGACCAAAGAACTGTCTGTAGGAGATGTTAGAATAGTGAAAGATTTCTAGGACATTTTTCCTAAAGAGCTTCCAAGGTTACCTCCGGATCGTGAGGTGGAATTTGGCATTAAGCTATTACCGGGAACGGCTCCGGTGTCTATCCCCCCTTATAGGATGGCGTCGAAGGATCTGGTGGAACTTAAAACTCAAATCCAAGAACTATTAGACCGTGGATTTATTCGACCAAGTGTATCTCTGTGGGGAGCGCCGGTATTGTTTGTCAAGAAAAAGGACGGGTCGATGCGTATGTGCATTGACTATCGCCAGTTGAACAAGTTAACAGTTAAGAACAAATACCCCCTACCAAGAATTGACGATTTGTTTGATTAGCTGTGAGGAGCTTTAGTTTTCTCGAAGATAGATTTGAGATCGGGATACCACCAGTTAAGGGTCAAGGAGGCAGATATTCATAAGACTACTTTTCGAACTCGTTATGGGCATTATGAGTTTCTAGTGATGCCGTTCGAATTGACTAATGCACCAGCCGCTTTTATGGACATGATGAACCGGTTTTCACCCTATCTAGATCGGTTTGTGATAGTGTTCATAGGCGACATTTTAGTGTATTCGAGAACGGAGGAGGAGCATGATTCTCATCTTCAGGTTGTGCTGCAAATATTAAGAGAAAAGCAACTGTATGCCAAATTCAACAAGTGTGAATTTTCGTTGAAGGAAGTGACCTTTTTGGGGCATGTTGTCTCTGCCAAGGGGATTAGGGTTGATCCTCGAAAGATCGAAGCTATATTGGATTGGAAACCACCAAAGTCTGTGTCTAAAATTTAAAGTTTTCTGGGTTTGGTGGGGTACTACCAAAATTTCGTTGAGGGGTTTTCGTTGATTGCTATTTGTGTGGATCGATAAGCAACAGGAATGTTTTGAGAAGTTAAAGAAGATTCTGATTAAGGCACCAGTACTGATTCAGCCTGAGGCTAGGAAGGAATTTGTTGTCTATTGTGATGCATTGCACACCGGGTTGGGCTGTGTATTAATACAAGAAGGGAAGGTGGTAGCATATGCATCTCGTCAACTAAGGCCGCATGATATAAACTATCCCACTCATGACTTGGAGTTAGTTGCGGTGGTGTTCACCCTAAAGATATGGAGGCACTATCTGTATGGAGAAAAGTCTATTATCTATATGGATCATAAGAGCCTAAAATATCTCCTTACCCAGAATGAGTTGAATTTAAGGCAATGGAGGTGGATTGAGTTTCTGAAAGACTATGACTGCTCAATTGAGTATCACCCGGGTAAAGCCAATGTGGTGGCGAATGCGTTGAGTCGCAAGGTGATATCGAATTTGAGAGCAATGTTTACTTATCTCAGTCTTTACGAAGATGGTAGCTTGTTAGCGGAACTACAAGTGAAGCTGACATAGGTAAGTCAGATTAAAGTGAAGCAATGGTTGGATGAATCGTTAAGTTCTCGATTTCAACAAGTGGAAAAGGGGATAGATAGTGGATTTTGGGTTGAATAGTGAAGGGGTATTATGTTTCGTGGAAGAATTTGCATGCTGAAGGACTCCAAACTGAGATAGATGATTCTGCGAAAAGTGCATAGTAGCCCGTACGCTATGCATCCCAGTAGAAGTAAGATGTATCGAGATCTACATGAACTGTATTGGTGGCCTAGTCTAAAATCAAAATTTACCGACTTTGTGGGTAAGTGTTTGACATGCCAACAAGTGAAGGCGGAACATTAGTTGCCTTCAGGGTTGCTCCAGCCTGTGAAGATTCCACTTTGGAAGTGGGAGAGGATAATGATGGATTTTGTTAGTGGGCTACCCTTAACGCCTACTAAGAAAGATTCAGTATGGGTAATCATTGATCGGTTAACTAAATCTGCACACTTCATACTGGTTCGTATCGACTATTCGTTACAAAAGTTGGCTAAACTATATGTGGCAGAAATTGTGAGACTGCATGGGGTGCCAGTGTCTATCACATCAGATAGGAACCCTAGGTTTACATCGCGAATCTGGAAGGCATTGCATGAAACTTTGGGTACAAGGCTACATTTCAGCACAGTGTTTCATCCACAGACTCATGGTCAGTCGGAAAGGGTAATTCAGATCCTGGAGGACATGTTAAGGGGTTGTGTGATTGACTTCAAAGGTAGTTAGGAAGATTACCTGCCGTTGGCTGAATTCGTGTACAATAACAGATATCAATCCAACATTCAGATGGCACCCTATGAGGCGTTGTATGTTCGTAGGTGTCGTACCCCTACCTATTGGACTGAGTTAGGTGAGCGACAGTTGTTGGGTCCAGAATTAATCTCAGAAATAGAGGAAAAGGTTAAGCTGATTCGAGATCGATTAAAAGAAGCTTTTGATAGACAGAAATTGTAAGCGGATCTAAAGCGAAAGAAGATAGAATTTTCAGTGGGGGATTATGTCTTCTTGAAAGTCTCACCTTGGAAGAAGGTTTTATGATTTAGACGGAAGGGCAAGTTGAGCCTCAGGTTTATTGGGCCTTATCGGGTGTTAAAATGTGTGGGACCAGTGGCTTATCAGCTTGAGTTACCCCCGGAGTTGAGTCAAATACACAATGTATTCCATGTTTCGATGCTAAGGAGCTATCGTTCAGATCCATCTGACATAGTGCCGGTGGAAGAAATTGAGGTTAAACTTGATTTGTCTTTTGAAGAAGAACCAGTGCAGATTTTAGACGGGATCTGAAGGTGTTAAGAAGAAAGTCCGTTCCATTGGTTAAAGTATTATGGCATAATCATGGTTCAGAGGAAGCCACATGAGAGCTGGAGGATGTGATGCAACAGTAATACCCTCACCTCTTTTGACCAGGTAAATTTTGAGACCAAAATTTCTTTAAGGGGGTAGAACTGTAACATCCAAAAAATTAGGGGTCTGGCATTTTTGTGTTGTTGCATGTGTTGTGCTTGTTATGTTGTTATTTAGGTGAGTTTAAGGGTCCTATGGAGGCCTAGGGTCATGTTGGGGCCTTGGTAAAATTTTACTTTTGGGCACTTAAGGGGGGAAGGCTATTGGTGGCAAGGTTTAAGAGAAAAAGGTTGGCAAATTACTAGCACAAGATGAGCATATGGTGGAGTGGATGTGGCATCACTAGTAGAGCAAAGGGAGAGGAGTTCAAATCCCATCTACTGCATCATAGAGCTTTATTTTTTGCTCAAGGTGGAGAAGAGGTGGCATTCGGTTGGGACTCTACCAAAGAGGATTTGAATTGTTCAACCAGTTCAAAAAGGATGGTAGAGAGGAGATTGAGGAGTTGAATTGGTCAAAATAAATTGAAAGGGTGATAGAGAGGGCTTGGTGGAGCAAATCAAGGGATTTTGAAAGGGTGGGTGAGAGTTGGCCAAATGTGGGAGTTGTGGGAGGTGAATTTCAGCTATAGGGTGTTGTGGCAAGGAAATTTCGGCATTTGGGGAAGGGAGATACCAAAACCGAACCATTTGAGTGTTGTGCAACTTTTTCTTTTGGTTTGCCAAAAATTCTTTTATGCATCTTAGTTTCTTTTTGTTCCCTTTTCATTTGAGGCATCTGTGTTTTTGGGTTCTTTTTTTCAATTATTTCTTCTCTTTGCATTGTTTACTAGTCGAAACCATCCTCTCCTTCTCATATCCAAAGTTTGAAGAATTTTCTTCTATTTATTGCAAAGAGCTGAATCCTCCTCATCTTCTTTTTGTGCACCTATAGCCGAATCAAGAGTTTTGGGTCTTGCTACTTGTGTCAAAATTTTGCTATTCCATTTGGTTCTCTCTTAATACCAAGGTAATGGTTCTTTCCATCCTTCCATTTTCTCCCTTCCATAGCTGAATGTTTAACCTTCTCCTTTCTTTTATTTTTATTTGTTTATTTATTTCTATCACTAAAACAATAACTCTAGGTCCTCTCATTCTTCCCTTCGTGTTCTTCTTTTGTTGTGGTTTTAAGCAGGCTTGGACGAACCTCTCCTTCTCTTATGAATCATCTGAAATTGTAAGCCGAATCTATTTTGGATCGGTTCCTCTTTAATCAAGGTAAGGAGTTTTCTCTCTAGTTTCTATACGACAAGTCTCGATTCGGTTTATTCTGCCATAACCAAACCTTTTTGTTAGACAACCATCATTTCTCTTTGAAAGTACTGTACTGATGAAGACTCTCATCATGGATGCAAGTTCTAGTCGTTCTAAGGAGGTATCGACAAAGGAACCTGAGGGGAGTGGACTCATAGTCTCTACTCCCAAGTTTAAATGGCATAAGGTGTCATGTTTCGAGATTTTCCACCGGGTTGTGGTAGAAAGCCGACATCTGTTTGGGATAGGTAAATCGTGGTTGTTCCCACTAGAGAGGGTGACTACGATCAGGAGGGTATAGTTCTTCGCGTAATCAGGTGTGTAATCACACTTTTATTTGTTTGTCTAGTATTAATCTGTGTATTGGCCAAAAGCCAAATTGCCTTAACGGGTAAACCACTATGATACCCCTAGCATGTAAGTTTGGAGATAACTCAGGTACGTAAATCTCAATACCCTCTCAGGGAATTTGGTATGAATATGTATGTTCTGGTACTCCTTTATATGGCTATATTCATGCATGCACTAAGATAATATGTCATAACATGTTGCATGGGATTGGGATATGATATTCATGAAAAAGGGGAAGTGTATTTCGGTGACTCTTTCACAATATTTCGGTGGCTCTGCCATATAATTCGGTGACTCTGCATATTATTTCGGTGGCACTGTCACAATTTTGGCGATGAGCAGCGTGACTGCCATCGACGGTGTGTAGCGATGAGGGTTGATTATAGAAATCCCCACCAGTGTGTTTTGGCTAGAATGGGTGGCGTGTAGCGGATGAATATTTAGGTTGGGATGGGTTACATTGCATTCATTATCTGCTATACTATGCTACAAGGGCACAGGCCCAGTTCGTTCCTGTATGGGCTAAGTCCCAGTTGGTATCTGAATGGGCTCGGGCCTAGTTATTGTTCGTTTGGGGAATACACACTGAGTTCTCTAACTCACCCATCTGCTTAATTTTGTAGGTAATTCCTAGCTTGTGGATTTGGAGCCGAGGTGGACTTTGTGGTGGCCATGCATCGTTTCTTTAGTAAACTCCGTTTTACTTAACTTAAAATTTATTATTAAATTTGGGATTATGTTTTGTAATAAGGCCACTGGGATTTAATTTGGTTTATATTTTTAACATATTTATTATCTATCATGGACTGATTATTACGGAGTTTTCCTAAAACGTGAATAACCGTTTTCCAAAATGTTAATGAACGGTTCACAAACTATGATAGTTAAACACGAGATTTTCTTAAGACTACAACTACTGTTTTCAAAACGTCATGTTTCCAAAACCCACTGAATCTGATTTCTGTTATAAACCAAGTTTCTGTGTTAATATTATTAACAACATTTTTTGCAACTTAAAAGCAAATCTGACTTTCAAAACTTGACAAAACTCGAAATATTTAACAATTGCATAGTTTCTTTAACAACCTTTCCATGTGGCATGCCAGATCCAGTCGTAATGTCTAGGCTAGGTTTGGGGTGTTACAAAATGTCTTTGAAAATAATCTTCCTAAAATTATCAAAATTAATATGTATATCTCCCACTGTTTCAGCTGTCACACTTATCTCATTTTCGATCTACGATGATAGGCTCTTATCTTTAAGATCTTTCATTTCCTCAAATCTCTATAGAGAAACGAACATATGATTAGTGACTCCAGAATAAATGACCTAGTAGTCTATTGAATCTTCCACAAAGCAAGCTTCTATTATAAGGAGTTTCATACCTTTGCCTTAGTGGCTAAGGAATCCTTCCATTATTTGAAGTTTGCCTTGGAGTGCCCTTTCTTACTATAGAAGAAACATTTAGACTTGGATAAGTCCTTAGGCTTCTTGGTTCTCTTTCTTTCAGCTTGAGGTGGCTTAGAGAACTTAGCTTTACTTCTTTTAATGTGCTTTCCCTTCCCATTAGAGGAAGAATCAACAACTAAGTTTGCTTTTATTTTTCAAACTTACTGACCGTCATTCAAAATCAACTCATAGGATCGTAACTCCTTAATGAGTTGTGTAAGCGTCAAATTCTTTTTCCTAAGGTTATATGCGGCCCTAAAGCCTGCAAAATCCTTGGGCAAGCTTTTGAACACCATCTCTATTTACGTGTTCTAGTCCAGATTGGCCTCATTATCCATAGCCTCAACAAAGTATCCTATAAGAGTAATTATACGATCTTTGGCAGGAGTGTCAGGCTTTTGCTGGGCACTCATCAAAATATTTATATTTGATCATCGATCCAAGACGCTTGGCCTCTAAACATGTCCTCTAGCTTGTCTAGAATCTCTTTGGCAGTCTTATAGTTCTCTAGTTGCTTATAAAGGGTGTTGTTCATGCTTGATAGCATATAGTAATGAGTTATCTCATCAGGCTTCTCCTAGAGTTTTCTAGCCTCACCTTTAGTGGCTGGAGGACATTTATTATCAATGATTGTTTTGAGTTTCTTATAGCTCAAGACAATCTTGAGGTTCTTTTTTCATTCTTTATAATTATTTTCATTTAGTTTGTTCTCAATATGTTTAATAAGGGAGTTGTAACATCCCAATTTAGGGGCTAGTCGAAACAGTGGTTTGGAACCACTAATCTGAGGTTAGAGAAGATTAGTTTTATGTTATTTTATGAGCTAGAGCATGATTATATGTGTGCATGAAAATTTTGGTGCCTTAGTTTTAGCGATTTCTTACTTAATTGCGAAAAAGGACTAAATTGCAAAAGTGCAAAAGTACTACTTTATAAGCTAAAGGTGCCTAATAGCTATATAATATTAATTTGAGGTCTTTAAAGGGCAATTAGCCCCTTTGTAAATGGTTGGCCGACCATAGGGGGACAATAGGAGTCAAAATTGGTCAAGTTGTTAAAGTTAGATGTATAATTTGACTTGTATTAATAAAGTAAGGAAAGGAAAAAGATATCATCTTTTCTCTCTTCTTCTCCACCAAAATTTTTCGCAAAAAAAGGGGTTTCAAAACTCAAAAATTTCAGCAAACTTCTCTGTTTACAAGTAAGTGTTCTAGTGATCCTTTCTTGATAAAAATTATAAATTTGGAACCCCTAAAGCTTAGGCTTTCTAAAGAGGGGACTATTTTGCAATATGGTGAAAGCTTAGGGTGTAATATCCGGGATTTAGGGGTTATGCATTTTCACTTAAATATATGTTGTAGCATGCTTGTGTGTGATTTTAATGTGTTTTGGGGGCTTTAGGAACCTTGGGATGTAGGTAGAAGCCTTAGAAAATATTTGATTTTAAGCCAAAAAAGGGGAACTAAGGGAGCTAGGCCTTAAGGAGTTTATTGTGTGGCTTAGGACATAAGAAAAGCCTTGGTAAAGTGGCAAGGATGCGCCACTAGGGCCTTAGTCAGTGACGCCACAGGGAGTGTAAGGGGACCTAGGTTCGAGCAGTAAGAGAAGGGTTTTGGAGTTTTTATTTTTCAGCAAGGAGATGTAGTGATGGACGGCACAAGGACACTTCATAGATGAAGTGTAGATTGGGTCAAATAGCTTAAAGATTTGGCTAAGTAGGAGTGAAAAGGGGGATTTGGATGAGGGAAGGAGAGTTGGCCGGCCAAGGGACTTTCATGATGACAAATTCGGTCACCTAGTAGCCAGAACTCCCTAAGCCGAATTTTAATGGAGCCTCACCATTATTCCTCTTCTCTTCTTCTTCTCACCACTCTTTCTTCCTCTTTCTCACCAAAGCCAAACCACACCAACTTTCAATCTCTTTTCTTTTTCTTCTCATGGTTTCTTCTATCATTAAAATGCCAAAAACACACTAGACCACAGCCGATTGCATCTTTAACCTTTGAAGCCGATTTGTCCACTAGATCAAAAGCTGAATCTCACCTCTTTTGCCATCACTCTCCATAGTCGATTTCATCTTTACTCTTTTTTGAACCGATTCCTTTTCTATTTCTTTCTCAAAGCCAATCAACCTTCTGTTGTGGCCGAATCTCTCTGTGTTCCAAGCAAAGGTGTTCAATCGATTTCGATAAGGGTTAACAGTTAGTTGAGTTCTCTTATTTTTCCTTTGTTTAGCTGAAAGTTAAAGACTCTAATTCCTTTTTATTCTTTTGGCCGAAACTATGAAGGGAGATTTCGGGATCTTTGTAGCCAACGATTAGAAGGAGATCTTTCGGGGTTTGGATATCCAAGGTAAGAAAGTTGTGATATTCGACCAAAAGCCATATTACTTATTGAAGGTTGCTGATTCTGAGTATGTTTTCTTAGGGGGAATTCGACAGAGATAAGGAGAAATTTTGGGATTTGGCTAAGTGATCTAGGTAAGGGTTCTAGTGTTTCGGATCTATTTCTTACTCATTCAAAAGCCGAAGGCTAATTGATTGTGTGTATTAGTGCTTGGCCAATTGCAAGGAGGGATCATCACGTAGTTCAGGATTTGGTTGGAAACCAAATCGGCATTAAGGTAAGGTGATATCTTCATGTGACATATCCTTCAGGATTTCTAAGTTGAGCCGAATAGGCTTTTGGTCACTAACTAGTGTTGACCGATTATTGGAAGGGGGAAAGCAAATGTTTCGGGATTTCGCTTAGATCTACGAATAGTCAGGTGTGTAGCCCTACACTAATTCCCGATAGATTAATAGTGTTAGTATTAAATATGTGTTAATGGAAATATAAAGAACATGGCTAAGGGTACCATTCAATGGTACAGTGCATTTAGGTACGTTACCCCTAACTCACAGTTAATAAAGTTTATAAACTATAATAAGAAAATATGAGAAATATCGATATGGCCATGTGGTGAGGTATATTGCATGTTATTTGTATGTTACGTATGTTGCATGGGCATATGGGTGGTAATGATAAAGGGGAAGTGTTCTGGTGGTTTTTACCACATTATCTGGTGACTTGTGCCATATATTATGAATCTAGTGACTCTGTCACATTATCTGGCGGCTATGCCACAAATATAAGGGCGATGTCGATTATTGCAATGGCTGCCTTCGATGGTGTGTAGCGGATGGACGGTTGATTTAGTAATCCCCACGGTGTGATTGGCAGGTACGGGTGATATGTAGAGGTTGGATATCTAGGTGGGTTGGGTTGCATCATTGCTTATATTTGTTCGTATGTGATATAATATGCTATGACCGATTGGGAATCTATGACAGTTGTTACACACTGAGTTTGTTGACTCACCCTTCGTGGGCTAACATTTTGCAGGTGATACTCAGTAAATGGATCGGGTCGGCAGAGACTTAGTGATGGCCATGCTCAGCTCAGCATCATCAGATTTTTCTTATTATGTTTTTCATGAATTTATTTCGGGTTTTCTTTTGTTGTAATAAGGCCATTGTTATTTAACTGTTTTATTTTGCAGTTTAATTTTTATTATGATATGAACAACATCAAACAAATGATTAACCATTTTTCGTAAAACAACTTCAATTGTTTTGACACCTAAACATCTAAAATTTGACATTTCTTTTAACTTGAAATTTTTGAACACATGATAATAATGTTTCAATACAAACTTCAAAAACAACACGATTTTCAACCTGATCACATCTCAAATCCAATTTCTTTAAAACCACCAATTTTTTTAAAGTGACAGAATGAGGTTTAGCTACATTTTACTCAAGGAGCATGCCAGATCTGGTCACGGCTTGTGGGTTGGGTTTGGGGTGTTTCAATTTGGTATCAGAGCCCAATTCAAAACTCAACCTTGAGGGCTTTTGGGCCCAAAAATGCTTTTATTTTTGAAATTGAGTTTTACTAAAGGATGAGCAGGTTTTCTGGCATGGCACCTGAGTCTCTGGCCCGAAGTCCACCAAGTAAGTACCCCTAACTACTATGTGATTTGTATGTGGGTAATATGGGGACATAGATTAGTAGATTAGGAGCTATTGAAATTTAGGATTAGATTACTCCCACACAGGATTACATAAAAATTTAAAGCCTAATCAAACAAACCTGTGAGTGTGTCGCTGAGTTAAGGGTGTGTCAACCGTTGTGTGCATGTCTATGATTGGATTCAGGGGGAGCTTGGTATTAATCAGTCCTAGTGACTCACCTCCTCTCCGCTCGAATCCTACCTGGTGCACAGTGACGGTTCACCCTAACCAAGAGGACTTATTCACAGGCTAAATTCAATAATTAAAACCCGAAAGGGACTAGCTACACTGTTTTATAAAAACCTTAGTTTTAAAATCACCAAATTACCCCTATGATTAGTAAAACTATTTTAGATTTTGAAAAAAAATTTGAAATATCCCGGTTTACCAAATTACCGAAATACCCCTGGCTTTAAAATTACTAAAATACCTTTAGTTTATAAAATTGCCATACTACCCTCAACCTTTATCAAAATATTCTTATTTTGTAAAAATACCAAAAACCCCTATTTTGTGAAATTTCAAAATACCCTGATTTGGAAAATTACCAAAATACCCCTATAAGACAAATTACGAAAATACCCCTGGGTTGGGAACAGACGAAAATGTTCAAGGTGGTGAATGTGTGTAGTAGAATGAATGTGATACTCTGAATTAGGATAGGAGATTTGAAACGAAAACCTTGAAATGATCGAAAGAACTACCAATAAACTTCTTTACATAAAATTTGTTCGTGGGTAATCAGTGGAACAAAAACTAATGCATAAAACTTTTTTAAAGAAGATTAAATCGTGATCGTAGGCATGAGTTCTAGGAGTTGTGGTCATAATATGCGAGGGTGTGGTAGAGGCAGAATGATCGTATCGGAACCCGTTAGGTCTGGTCAAGGGTCCAAGAATGAGATGCCACCACCACCAGCTGCTGGTGCTGAATATTAGGATCAGACGGGGGATGATGTAGTATCGCAGGCGATGCTGCGAGTTTTTAAGAGGGTGGCTGGAGTAGGTGGAGGCATGAGAGCTCGAAAATTTGTACCCGAGAAACTCCGAGCCAATGGAGCTGAGGTATTCCGAGGTGTATCTGGTATGACGCCCAATACGGCTGAGTATTGGTTGGAGGCGACGGAGTGAAATATGGATGATTTAGACCTAACTGCTGAGGAGAAACTGAAAGGGGTGGTGTCGCTTCTTCGCGATGAGTCATACCAGTGGTGGCTCACGGATCGGGATGGTGCCGCGGATGATCTTACTTGGGAGTATTTTAAGGCGGCATATCAGAAGAAGTATATTAGGACTAGCTATAATGATGTGCAAAGGAAGGCATTATTTGAGGCTGGTTTAGGGGAATAAGTCTGTAGCAAAGTACGAGGCAGAATTTTCAAGGCTGAGCTGGTATGCTTGAGGCATCGTGGCTACGGAGCATGAATGATGTGTTAGGTTTGAGGACGGATTGAGGGATGACCTAAGATTACTGATAGCTCCATAGTAGGAGCGGGAGTTTGCCGTGTTAGTGGAGAAGGCTAAGGTAGCCGAAGGGGTTAAGGAATCTGTGAGACAGAATTTCACTAGGAATAGACAAAAGAAAGGTTTTGGATCATCAGGGGCATCTGGGAACATTCAAAAGAGACCTAGAGTTGATGGGCCGTGAGGTCAGCAGGCTGTTATGGGAGGACAGTACCGTCCTTGTGCTCAATGTGGAAAGATGCACCTGAAAGAGTGTTGGAAAAAGACAGGGGGATGTTTTAAGTGTGGATTCAAGGATCACATGATTAAGGACTGTCCTATGAAAATAGACGCGAGCCGACCAACAAGTGCAGGTCTTAATCGGTGGAAGAGGTGGGACAGCAGACCACCGCGGGTCGTGATCCGGTTGGTAGAGGTAATGGTTACGGAAGGGTCGGGAACAAGGCAGAGGTGTTGGTAACAGAGGCGAGGCAGCCGGGTCTAGTGTATGCAGTTCATCGGAGGGAGGATGGTGACGCACCGGACGTCATAACCGGTACATTTCTTATAGCTGACGAGCCTTACTTTGCTTTAATTGATGTTGGCTCGACCCACTCATATGTTGCATGTAGAGTAGTCAAACACTAGGTGTAGTATCCGAAGCTATTTGTTAGGGAGATGATTGTAGTGAGCAGTTAGGTCAAATGGTAGTGGTGAATAGGATATTTGAGTGTGCCCTAGAGATTGTGGAGTGGTATTTCCTTCCGACTTGATGAAACTACCCTTCGGAGAATTTGATCTCATTCTAGGCATGGATTGGCTAGTGGAACATTGTGCTAAATTGAATTGCACACTAAGCAAATGGATTGAGGATTAGGAGGATGAGGAGATAATTATGATAGGAGAAAGAAGAAATTATTTGGCTAACGTAGTCTCCGATGAAAGGCCGATAAGATGGTTGGAAAGGGTGCAAGGCATTTTGTCCTTCATTAGTGCTTTGAATGCAAATGAAGAAGGAGTTAGTGGAGTGAGAATCGTAAGGAATTCGTGGATGTCTTTTCAAGGAAGGCTGCTGGGTTACCCCAGACGGGGAGGTGGAGTTCGAAATTGATTTATCGTCGATGCAATTGTTGTGTCAATTTCTCTATACCAAATGGCACCAAAGGAGTTAGTAGAGCTTAAAGCCCAGATCTAAGAGTTACTCGATCGTGGGTTTATTCGACCTAGTGTGTCTCCATAGGGAGCACCGGTCCTATTCATGAAGAAGAAGGAAGGAACTATGCGTATGTGCATAGATTACCGGCAGTTGAATAAGATGACCATCAAGAACAATTACCCATTACCGAGGATAGATGACTTGTTCGATTAGCTTAAAGGGGTTGCGATATTTTCAAAGATAGATCTATGGTCAGGATATCATCAGCTTAAGGTGAAGGAAGCAGATATCCATAAGACAGATTTTCGAACAAGGTACGGGCATTATGAGTTCCTAGTAATGTTGTTTAGATTAACAACGCCCCAGCCGCGTTCATGGATATGATGAATCGAGTTTTCCAACCCTACTTGGATCGGTTCGTCGTTGTGTTTATAGACGACATCCTAGTGTATTCCAAGTCTGAGGAAGAACATGATGAGCATCTCCAGGTGGTGTTGCAAGTGTTAAGGGAAAAGAAGCTATATGCCAAGTTCAGCAAGTGTGAATTTTGGCTGAAAGAAGTTACGTTCTTAGGACATGTGGTGTCTGTGGAAGGAATAAGGGTGGATCCTCGAAAGATTGAGGCAGTATTAGATTGGAAACCACCTAAGTTGGTGGCAAAGGTTCGTAGTTTCTTGGGGTTAGCAGGCTACTACAGGAGATTTGTTGAAGGGTTCTCGCCAATAGTAGCACCTCTGATAAAGTTGTTGAGAAAGGAGGTACCTTTTGTATGGGCGGATAAGCAGCAGGAGAGTTTTGAGAAGCTTAAGAGAGTATTGACTGAGGCTCTGATTTTGATTCAGCCCAAAGTAGGGAAAGACATCGTGGTGTATTGTGATGCTTCCCATACAGGATTGGGATGTGTCCTTATGCAAGACGGGAAAGTGGTCGCTTATGCATCTCGGCAGTTGAGGCTACATGAGGTTAACTATCCGACACATGATTTGGAGTTGGCGACAGTAGTATTTGTTCTAAAAGTGTGGAGGCACTAGAAAGGTCGATGATTTACACGGACCACAAGAGTTTGAAGTATCTGCTGACTCAGAAGGAGCTAAATTTGAGACAGCGCAGGTGGGTGGAGTTGTTGAAAGACTATGATTGCTCAAAAGAGTATCACCCGGACAAAGCGAATGTGGTGGCAGATGCCCTAAGCCAGAAAGTGGTGTCGGATCTAAGGGCGATGTTTGCACATCTTAGCCTTTATAATGATGGAAGATTGTTAGCAGAGTTGCAAGTGAAGTCGACATGGTTAAGTCAGGTAAAGAAGAAACAGATGGTAGATGACGAACTCAGTGTTAAGCTGCTACAAGTACAAAATAAGGAGTTGGAAGACTATGGTGTAAACATCGATGGAGTGCTGTGTTTTCAAGGTCTGTATGCCAAAGGATGAAGAGTTAAGCCAGAAAATTCTTCAGGAATCGCATAGTAGCCCTTATACTATGCATCTTGGGGGAAGTAAGTTATACAGGAATCCACAGGATCAGTTTTGGTGGCCTGATCTTAAGCGAGAAGTTACCGAATTTGTAGAGAAGTGCTTAATGTGTCAGCAGGTCAAGGCTGAACACCAAGTACTGTCAGGTTTGATTCAATCGATAAAGATTCCGTAATGGAAGTGGGAGAGAATTACCATGGACTTCGTTAGTGGGCTTTCCCTTACGCCTACTAAGAAGGACTCGGTATGGGTGATAGTAGATCGGTTGACGAAGTCTACACATTTCATACCAGTGTGGGTTGACTATTCCCTATAGAGATTTGCAAAATTGTATGTCGCAGAAATTGTGAGGCTGCACGGCGTGCCGGTGTCAATTATCTCGGATAGAGATCCGAGGTTTACGTCTCGATTTTAGAAAGCACTACATCAAGCATTGGGCACCAGGTTAGACTTCAGTACGGCATTCCATCCGCAGTCAGACGGCCAATCTGAGCGGGTAATTCAAGTGCTAGAGGATATGTTGAGAGGTTGCATGATAGATTTCAGAGGAAGTTGGGAGGAGTTCTTACCTTTAGCGGAATTTGCATATAATAACAGCTATCAAGCAAGTCTTCGGATGGCACCGTACGAAGCACTGTATGGATGGAAGTGTTGCACTCCTACGTGTTGGACAGAATTGGGGGAACGTCATGTTTTGGGGCCAGAGATTATGGCAGAATCGGAAGAAAAGGTTAATGTAATTGAAGACGCAGTTGAAGGAGGCATCGATAGGCAGAAGTCATATGCAGATCTTAAGCGGAAAGAGATAAAGTTTGCTGAAGGAGATCAAGTGTTTTTAAAAGTTTCGCCATGGAAGAAGGTGATGAGATTTGGTCGCAAGGGAAAGTTAAGTCCTAGGTTTATAGGACCTTATCGGATTTTGAAGCGGGTTGGACCAGTGGCATATCAGTTAGAGTTGCCTTTGGAATTGAAGCAGGTGCACGATGTGTTCCACGTTTCAGTGTTACGTCATTACCGATCAGATCCATCTCATTAATACTGATTGAGGAGGTAGAACTAAGACCAGATTTGTTTTATAAGGAAGAGCCGATTTAGATTCTGGAACGGGATGTGAAGGTGTTTCGGAGGAAATCAGTTCCTCTAGTCAAAGTGTTATGGCGTAACCATAGATCAGAAGAAGCTTCATGGGAGCCAGAGGAAGTAATGCGACAATAATTCCCTCACTTATTTTAGCCAGGTAATTTCGAGGTCGAAATTATTTTAAGGGGGTAGAACTATAATATCCGAGATTTAGGGTTTATGCATTTTCACTTAAATGTATGTGGTAGCATGCTTGTGTGTGATTTGAATGTGTTTTGGGGGCTTCAGGAACCTTGGGATGTAGGTAAAAGCCTTAGAAAATATTTGATTTTAAGCCTAAAAAGGGGAACTATGGGAGCTAGGCCTTAAAGAGTTTATTGTGTGGCTTAGAACACAAGAAAAGCCTTGGTAAAGTGGCAAGGAGGTGCCACTTAGGGCCTTAGTCAGTGACGCCACAGGGAGTGTAAGGGGACCTAGGTTTGAGTAGCAAGGGAAGCATTTTGGAGTTTTTATTTTTCAGCAAGGAGATGCAGTGATGGACGGCACAAGGACACTTCATGGATGAAGTGTAGATTGGGTCAAATAGCTTAAAGATTCGGCTAAGTCGGAGTGAAAAGGGGGATTTGGATGAGGGAAGGAGAGTTGGCCGGCCAAGGGACTTTCATGATGACAAATTCGGTCACCTAGTAGCCAAAACTCCCTAGGCCGAATTTTAACTGAGCCTCACCATTATTCCTCTTCTCTTTTTCTTCTCACCACTCTTTCTTCCTCTTTCTTACCAAAGCCGTACCACACCAACTTTCAATCTCTTTTCTTTTTCTTCTCATGATTTCTTCTGTCATTAAAATGCCGAAAACACAGTAGACCATAGCCGATTGCATCTTTAACCTCTGAAGCCGATTTGTCCACTAGATCAAAAGTCGAATCTCACCTCTTTTGCCATCACTCTCCATAGCCGATTTCATCTTTACTCCTTTTTGAACCGATTCCTTTTCTATTTCTTTCTCAATGCCAACCAATCTTCTGCTGTGGCCGAATCTCTCCGTGTTGCAAGCAAAGGTGTTCAATCGATTTCGGTAAGGGTTAACAGTTAGTTGAGTTCTTTTCTTTTTCCTTTGTTTAGCCGAAAGTTAAAGACTCTAATTGCTTTTTATTCTTTTGACTGAAACTATGAAGGGAGATTTTGGGATCTTTGTAGCCAACGATTAGAAGGAGATCTTTCGGGATTTGGATATCCAAGGTAAGAAAGTTGTGATATTTGGCCAAAAGCCATATTACTTATTGAAGGTTGCCGATTCTGACTATGTTTTCTTAGGGGGAATTCGACAGAGATAAGGAGAAGTTTTGGGATTTGGCTAAGTGATCTAGGTAAGGGTTCTAGTGTTTCGGATCTGTTTCTTATTCATTCAAAAGCTGAAGGCTAATTGATTGTGTGTATTAATGCTTGGCCGATTGCAAGGAGGGATCATCACGTAGTTCGGGATTTGGTTGGAAACCAAATCGGCTTTAAGGTAAGGTGATATCTTCATGTGACATATCCTTCGGGATTTCTAAGTTGAGCCGAATAGGCTTTTGGTCACTAACTAGTGTTGACCGATTATAGGAAAGGGGAAAGCAAACGTTTCAGGATTTCGCTTAGATCTACGAATAGTCAGGTGTGTAGCCCTACACTAATTCCCGATAGATTAATAGTGTTAGTATTAAATATGTGTTAATGGAAATATGAAGAATATGGCTAAGGGTACCATTCAATGGTACAGTGCATTCAGGTACGTTACCTCTAACTCACAGTTAATAAAGTTTATAAACTATGATAAGAAAATATGAGAACTATCGATATGGCCATGGGGTGAGGTATATTGCATGTTATTTGTATGTTACGTATGTTGCATGGGCATATGGGTGATAATGATAAAAGGGAAGTGTTCTGGTGGTTTTTACCACATTATCTGGTGACTTGTGTCACATATTATGAATATGGTGACTCTGTCACATTATCTGGTGGCTATGCCACAATTATAAGGTCGATGTGCGATTGATGCAATGACGCCTTCGATGGTGTGTAGCAGATGGAGGGTCGATTTAGTAATCCCCACGGTGTGATTGGCAGGTACGGGTGATGTGTAGAGGTTGGATATCTAGGTGGGTTTGGGTTGCATCATTGCTTATATTTGTTCGTATGTGATATAATATGCTTTGATCGATTGGGAATCTGTGATGGTTGTTACACACTGAGTCTGTTGACTCACCCTTCGTGGGCTAACAATTTGCAGGAGATACTCAGTAAATGGACTGGGTCGGCAGAGACTTAGTGGTGGCCATGCTCAGCTCAGCATCTTCGGATTTTTCTTATTATGTTTTTCTTGAATTTATTTCGGGTTTTATTTTGTTGTAATAAGGCCATTGTTATTTAACCGTTTTATTTTGCGGTTTAATTTTTATTATGATATGAACAACATCAAACAAATGATTAACCATTTTTCGTAAAACAACTTCAATTGTTTTGACACCTAAACATCTAAAATTTGACATTTCTTTTAACTTAAAATTTTTGAACACATGATGATAATGTTTCAATACAAACTTCAAAAACAACATGGTTTTCAACCTAATCACAACTCAAATCCAATTTCTTTAAAACCACCAATTTTTTTAAAGTGACAGAACGAGGTTTAGCTACATTTTACTCAAGGAGCATGCCAGATCCAGTCAGGGCTTGTGGGTCGGGTTTGGGGTGTTTCATAGGGTTTTTCCATGAGATCTTTTATGTTGTTTGCAACATTTTTATGGAAGAAAATGAGTCTTAGTTGTTAGATAAACAACTTTTCAGAAAGGTGTTACTATGAAAACACCTAAATGGACCTTTTTGTAAAGGTTATAAAAGTTGTAATAAATGTGTAAAATATTAGGTTTTGATGATAGCCATAAGAGAAATAAATGTTCACATAAGCTTGTTAAAGGTAGAAATTTGATTTGAATTGATTTTCAAGCCTAGGGGTAAAATGGTCATTTTGCCAAAGTCTAAGGACAATATAATAATTTTGCCAAAGCATGATTATTGAAATGCATTTATTAATGTGGTGATTAAAATGAGCTAATTTGCCATTATAGAGCAAGAAGAACCAAGAATCAACCTCGAACGAGGAAAGGATAAAATATTGGACTAGACCGATAATTTAGCATGTTTTGAAATTAAGGGTAAGTTTGTATGTGATAAATTCAACATTTATGCTAGCATGGTTGAGAATGTTTGATATTATGATGGTACATGATATTCTATTAAATTGAGTATTTGAAGTTGAATGAGAAAGTTGAGATGTTGAAGTCCTAGTTGGACTATAATGAATGTGAAAACACTATCATCGAGTCATGAGATGGATGAGGTCCCGTGTAAGACCATGTTGGGGACATGGCCTCGGCACCGAATTGAGATCCCGTATAAGACCATATCTGGGATATGGCTTCGGCATTGAATATGAAAAATCGTATAGGACCATATCTGGGATATGGCATCGATATTGATGCATGGTCCGTATAAGACCATATCTGGGATATGGCATCTATATTCAAAGATGATCCATGTGAGACAGCATCCGGGATGTGGCATTGGCTTCGTGTTTATGCTAATGATAATAAATATGAATCTTGAGTATCCCTAGTGATTTATAGGGATTAATAGATCTGCTTGGAAATAGAAACGAGAATTGTATTAAAGTTATGTGATTGAGTTAACACAGGTATGTAACACCCCAAACCCAACCCACATACTACAACCGGATCTGGTATGTCACTAAGGAGATTTTATAAAACTTGTGGCACTTTGGAAAACAATTATTGGGTTTAAACATTTATACCGAAGACTTAATAATTTATTAATTCATATAAGATGTGATGTTATAAAATGCCTTGGTGATTTTTAAATAAAACCAAAATTTAATACATGTCTTAGCTTAATTTAAACATAAAATTTAAATGCCTAATAATAAAAACCCAACAAAAATCCCCAAAATAAATATAAGTCTAGTGGCCCATGGCCTTATTACAATGAAAATGAAAATCTACTAATTTAAAATATTAAAATAACTAAATTAAGTAAAGTCCTTTGCTGAGTCTCAATACTCTCTCGCATGGCCACCTTGCGCTCCTCTCCAACCCGGTTCGATGCACTAGGTGCTACCTGAAAGTTTTTAAATAAAAGGTTGAGTCGCGAGACTCAGTGTGCAACCCTCTATCACCATTAGATTTGGGCCTTAGCCCCACAGAACAGAATAACAGAACATAATATATATGAAAATATGCAAAGCCCAACCCAAATCCTAGGTTTCCATCCGCTACATACCACCCTTAACTGCCAGTCACACCATTGGGGATTTCTACAATCAACACACACTATCAAGACACCATCGATGGCGCTCATCTTGCTCATCATCAGATCATGGCCGTAGCCACTACAATAGGTCATGGAAAAAGCCATTACAACAGGTCACGGCAAAAACCGTTACAACAGGTCACGACAAATGTCGCTACAATAGAACACTTCCCCTTTCATCAAACCCAACCCCATGCAATCACAGAAATCGGCACACTTATTACATATGTCACCTTAATAGGAACATTCACTTAGGAATGACAGGGATCACTAACCTGGTGATTCGCTTTTACCCTCCTTGGTCTCAACCATTATGCTAGGATTTCAGCATTTATCATAATATAATAGATCTATAAGTTTATTTTAATAGACAATCTAAATGGTGTGGAAGTGTTACACACCTAATATCGCGTAGTCCTATATTCTTATCTAATATCCTTGCTATCCGGATCTACTACCCTCAGTCTATAACCTTTCTCAAAAGCTAAAAAACACGAAGATTTGACCTCTCCTACAATCGGCCAAGGGTTAATAAATCCCGAATTTACACGTTAAAAAATCAGTAAATATCCTTACCTTGAGATCCCGAAAGTAACACTATTCGAGTGTTACTGAACTATGACTTAGAGATCTACGCGATTGACTCTTCTTCAGATCTCGGAATGCCGCAAAAGAAAAAAAACACAAGATTAGTCCTTTATAGCCATTCGGCTATGGCCTCCCAAACGCCAAAAAAGATCGAAAGATTACACAAACCAACATTTACCTCCACAGATGGTTTTTGCTATCACTTGTAGAAGGATTCAAAAATCACAGAAGAAGATCGAAGCATAGAAAATTAGAGATCTAGCAATTTTGACTTTTAAAGAATCCCAAAAAAGATGAACAAGGGGGCCTTAAAGATTTCAGCTGAAGTATTTGAAAGAAAAGGGAAAACGATTAGCAGAGGTTCAGCAACTAATAAGACTTCAGAAGGTTTTGGCTAGAAGAAAAAAAAAAGAGAGTGGAGAAGGAGAATAGAGTGGTGAATTCGGCAGAGAAGAAAAAGATGACAAAACTTAGTAAACAAATTTTGGCACACCCTTTATTTTACCTATACTAAACCGATTCTCTTCCCCTGTAGTTGATTTTCGGCCAACTCTGCAACCAAAAGATAGCTCATATCCCTTTCCCTTATCTTAATCTACTAACTCATTCAAAAGAGACTTAATTAGCTCCAACTCCTCCCTCCTTTATCAGCTTTAATTATCCATATATTAAAACAATAAAACCCCTAAATAATAGCCTTGTTACCGCCCCCCATTACTCCCCTTATGAATGTCGAATTTGGCCCAATTACTTGGGCTCCAAGCGACCAAAACTGGGCCTCCTCTCTTTGTTGCTACTGATGCCACCCTCTGCTCCATGGTAGCGCCATCTACTTTTTGGCCACAAGCCCATTTTGTCCTTTAAAACACAGATAACTACCTTTAAAATGCTAGAGTGTCTACACAGAAATTTAATCAAGGCCTCAGCCCTTTTCTGAGCCCAATTTGGACCCCTAACCCCAATTTAATATTTTAAACCATCAATACACAAAATACGCAGGCCATAATTTAGGATGTTACAGTTCTACACCGCTTAAAATAAATTTCGGCCTCGAAATTTACCTGATCAGAAAAGATAGGGATACTATTGTCGGATAACATCCTCTGGCTCCCACGTCGCCTCCTCTGCACCGTGATTTTGCCACAAAACTTTGACTAAGAGGAAGGACTTCTTTCTCAATACTTTTACATCTCGAACCAAGATTTGCACTGGTTCCTCTTCAAAAGAAAAATCTGGCCTTACTTCAATCTCTTCCACTGGCACTACATGCGATGGATCAGAATGATAACGCCTTAGCATCAAAACATGAAACACGTCATGTATCTGCTCCAACTCAAGGCAACTCAAACGATAAGCCACTTGGGCCCACATGTTCTAGTACCGATACGCCCAATAAGCGTGGACTTAACTTACCCTTCCTTCCAAACCTCATTACCTTCTTCTATGGAGATACCTTCAAAAAACTTGGTCTCCTACTGCATAAGATTTCTACCGATCAGATGCCTCCTTCAACCGAGCCCTATTAACTTAACTTTCTCCTTCATTTTGAAACTAGCTCTGGACCCAATACCTGACATTCACCCAACTCCGTCCAACAAGTTGGGGTATGACATCTCCTTCCATATAACGTTTCATAAGGCACCATCTGAATACTAGCTTGATAACTATTATTGTATGCGAATTCCGCCAAAGGTAAATACTCCTCCCAACTATCCCTAAAATTAATGATGCAACCCTCTAGCATATCCTTCAAGATCTGAATTACCCTCTCAGACTGACCATCAGTCTGTGGGTGAAAAGTGGTACTAAAGTCTAACCTTGTTTCCATTGCTTGATGAAGAGCCTTCCAAAATCGGGTCCCTATCCAATATGATCGACACCGGTACACCATGCAATCTCACCACCTTAGCCACATACAACTTAGCCAACTTTTACAAAGAATAGTCGACCCGAACCGGTATGAAGTGGGCCAACTTTGTTAAACGATCCACAATCACCCCAATCGAATCCTTCTTAGTGGGCATAAGAGGTAACCCACTAACAACATCCATCGTGATCCTTTCCCACTTCCACTGCGGAATCTTGACCGACTGCAATAACCCCGAAGGTAATTGGTGTTCCACTTTCACATGCTGGCACGTTAAACACCTACCCACGAATTCCGTTACCTCTCGCTTCAGACTTGGCCACCAAAATTGCTCTCACAAATCCCGATACATCTTAACTCCTCCAGGATGCATAGCATATGGGCTACTATGTGCCTCCTGCAGAATCATCTACCTTAACTCCAAATCCTTTGGTATACAGACTCTCTCCCAAAAACACAAAACTCCACCACAATTCAAGCTATAGTCCTCTACTTCACCATTCTGCAATTGTCAAATTTGAGTACTCAAAACATCATCCAGAAGTTGCTTCTCTTTGGCCTGACTTGTCCACCTAGGTCTTACTTGAAGTTCAGCTACCAAACTGCCATCCTCATACAGGCTAAGATGAGCGAACATCGCCCTTAAATCCGCTATCGCCTTCCTACTCAACACATCTGCCACCACGTTAGCCTTGCCCGGGTGGTACTCAATCAAACAGTCATAGTCCTTTAACAGCTTGATCCACCTTCTCTGCCTTAGGTTCAACTCCTTCTGAGTAAGGTGATAATTCAAGCTCTTATGGTCAGTGTAAATAACTGACTTCACCTCGTACAAGTAGTGTCTCCAGATCCTCAGAGCAAACACTGCTGCTAATTTTAGATCATGCGTAGGGTAGTTCAACTCATGCGGTCTTAACTGTCGAGACGCATATGCAACCACTTTTCCATCTTGCATCAACACACATCCTAACCCTATGTGTAACGCATCACAGTAGATGGTAAATTCTTTTCCCGCCTCTGGCTGAATTAACACCAGTGCTTCTGTCATAATTCTCTTCAACTTCACAAAGCTCTCCTGCTGTTTGTCGGTCCATACAAACAATACTCCTTTCCTCAACAACTTAGTTAAAGGTGCTGCTATCAATGAGCACCCTTTAACAAACCTTCTGTAGTACCGGCCAATCCCAAGAAACTTCAAACTTTCGCCACAAACTTCGGCGGTTTCCAATCCAATACGGCTTCTATCTTCCGAGGGTCCACCCTAATTCCCTCTGCAGAAACCACATGTCCTAAGAAAGTTACTTCCCTTAACTAGAACTCACATTTACTGAACTTTACGAACAACTACTTCTCCCTCAGAGTTCGCAACACCACCCGAAGATGTGCATCATGATCCTCCTCAGACTTAGAATAAACTAGGATATCGTTGATGAATACTACGACACACCGATCAAGATATGGTTGGAACACCCGATTCATCATATCCATAAAGGCTGCTGGCACGTTCATTAACCCGAATGGCATCACCAAGAACTCATAATGACCGTACCAAGTTTGAAACGTCGTCTTATGAATGTCTCCTTCCTTTACCCTTAACTGATGATATTCGACCTTAAGTCAATCTTAGAAAAGACTGAAACTTATTTGAGTTGATCGAACAAGTCATTGATTCTTGGTAGTGGGTACTTGTTCTTAATTGTTAGCTTATTTAGTTGATGGTAGTCTACGCACATACGCATGGATCCGTCCTTCTTCTTCACAAATAGGACTGGGGCTCCCCATGGAGACACACTCGGTCGGATAAATCCATGATCCAACAGTTCCTAGATCTGGTCTTTGAGTTCCACCAACTCCTTTGGCGCCATTCTATACGGAGCAATAGACACCAAGGCTGTACCCGAAAGTAGCTCTATTCCAAACTCCACTTTGCAATTCGGGGGTAATCCTGGCAATTCCTTAGGAAAGACATCTGTGAAATCCTTGACTATTCGAACCTCATCGACAATCACCTCCTTAACATCCAAAGCACTGATAAAGGCTAGAAATGCATTGCATCCTTTCTGAATCATCTTAACAGCCTTCAATGTCGATACTACGTTGGACAAATAGTTTCTTCTTTCTCCAAACACAACCACCTTCCGGCCTTCTGAGGTACTCAACACCATGCACTTAGTCTCACAGTCTAACTTGGCACGATGCTTAGTCATCCAATCCATCCTTAAGATTAGGTCAAACTCTCCAAACGGTAATTCTGTTAAGTCTGCCGGGAACACTATCCCTTGAGTCTCTAAAGGTACTTTCCTAAACAGTTTGTCCACTACCCTAGATTGTCCTAAAGGAATAACCACAGTCATCCTCCTAATGGTTGTTTAAGAGTCTATACTTAGGGTCTCAGATACTGTACATGCGACATAGGAATGGGTTGACCCAATATCAATTAAGGTAAGGAAAGGGTTATCAGCAATAAGAAACGTACCGATTATAACATCCGGTGCGTCACCATCCTCTCGTCGGTGAGCTACATAAACTAGACTCGACTGCCTCACGTATACATTACCTGCACCTCTACTAGGTGCTCCACGACCCCGACTAGACCCATTTCCTCCTCTGACTGCGCCACGTCCCCTTGGTCCAGGCTGATCAACTCTCCTAATCTAATCAAAACCTCGGCCCATTGGCTATACCTGATCTACATGTGGATAGTCCTTAATTAAATGCTCCGTGGATCCACACCTAAAGCATCCACCAATTTTTCCTTCTGCACTCTCCATAATGTGCCTTCCCACATGAAAGACATGATCGATTCTGGCCCGTCGGAGCACAAGCTGGCCCATCAGTCCTAGGCCTTTTCTAAAATTTCCAGATGCTCCTGATGGCCCAAAACTTTTCTTATTCTTACCTCAATCCTTATCCCTTTATTGTCTCTCTGTCCATTTCACCTCCTCGGCTATCTTAACCTTATCCACCAAAATAGTAAAGTTTCTCTCTCACTACGGTGCTATCAAAACCCTTAACTCATTCCGCAACCCATCCTCAAATTGAACACAACGTTCATATTCAGTTGCCACCATTCTTCGAGCGTAGTGGCTCAAGCGTAGAAACTCTGCCTCATATTCAGCCACAGACTTACTTTCCTGTACCAAATTTAGGAATGCCTTCCTTTGTGCATCCATATAGCTGGCCCCAACATACGTTCCCTGGAATGACTCCTTAAAAAAGTCATAGTCAATCCGGTCTGTGACAGTACCCTCTTTCACCGTGAGCCACCACTGATAGGCCTCGTCTCGAAGAAGGGACACAACCCTTTCAACTTTTCCTCCACCTTGAAGTCTAGGTCATCCATTATGCGTTCCACTATCTCCAACCAATATTCAGCTAAACTCGGGGCTATACCAGAGACTCCTCTAAATATTTCTGCCCCGTTGTTCCTAAGTCTCTCCGGTACTAATTTTCGGGCTCCTATGCCTAAATTTCTCGACCACTCTCTAAAACTCTTAGCACCGCCGAGACACCACATCCTCTCCGTCTGTCTGATCATGAAATTCCACCTTAGCAGCTGGTGGAACCGGCACCTCATTCCCGAATCCATGGCCAGATCCTACGGGTTCTGACACTATCATCTTACCCCTTCCATGACCACGCGGTGGATGTCCACGACCCCTTGAACTCATTCTTCCGATTCACATTTATCTGATTAGAAATTTTATGAGTTGTTACTTCTTTCCACTGATTATCCACGAACAATCTTATGAAAAAAAAGTTTTAAGAGTGATTCTTTCGAATTCGAACCTATCTATAGGTTCCAATCTTCCTAATCCTAGGAACCATGAACATTCAACATTCATACACACCAACATACAAGTAGCATCCATCACCTAAGGGTATTTTCGTCATTTCACTACCCAGGGGTATTTTCATAATTTTTCAAAATAAGGTTTCTCGGTAATTTTGTGAAATAGGGTATTTGGGAAATTTTGCAATTCGGGGGTATTTCAATAATTTTGTAATCTGGGGGTATTTCGATAATTTTGCAAATCAGGGGTATTTTGGTCATTTTACAAATCAAGGGTAATTTGGTAATTTTATTAACAAATCAGGGGTATTTCAGAAATTTTACAAAATTAGGGGGTATTTTAGTGATTTTACAAAATAGGGTGGCTGGTCCCTTTTGGGTTTTAATTATAAATTTTGGCCCGTCAGCAAGTCCTCATGGCTAAGGTGAACAGTCACTACGCACTAGGTAGGATTCCAACGAAGAGGAGGTGAGTCACTAGGACTGCTTAAATACCAAGCTCTCCCTGAATCCAATCCTAAACATGCGTATGCCTGTTGCCACACCCTAACACGGCGACTGGTTCATAGGATTTGTTTGGATAAATTAAGTCTTACGAAATTTAAGAAGTTGTTTAGGCTAAGCTTATAGTCCATCAAAGTCTATTTAAACTAATCTCCATCCCATACAGCCCATCAAACCCACACATATACCACACAATGGTTCAGAATACTTACAGTGGACTTGGTAGGAGCGCGAGGTGCCATCTTGAGCTAACAAACTTGTATCATTTATAAAAATGCATGTTTCAAAGCCCATCTTTAGAAAACATTTTGAGCCCAAAAACCCCAAAGTCGAGTTTTAAATTGGGCTCTAATACCAATCTGTAACACCCCAAACCCGACCCACACACTACAACCGGATCTGGTATGTCACTAAGGAGATTTTATAAAACTTGTGGTACTTTGGAAAATAATTATTGGGTTTAAACATTTATACTGAAAACTTAATAATTTATTAATTCATATAAGATGTGATGTTATAAAATGCCTTGGTGATTTTTAAATAAAACCAAAATTTAATACATGTCTAAGCTTAATTTAAACATACAATTTAAATGCCTAATAATAATAACCCAACATAAAACCCCAAAATAAATATAAGTCTAGTGGCCCATGGCCTTATTACAATGAAACTTAAAATCCGCTAATTTAAAATATTAAAATAACTAAATTAAGTAAAGTCCTTTATTGAGTCTCAATACTCTCTCACATGGCCACCTTGCGCTCCTCTCCAACCAGGTTCGATGTATTAGGTGCTACCTGAAAGTTTTTAAATAAAAGGTTGAGTCGTGAGACTCGGTGTGCAACCCTCAAGCACCATTAGATTTGGGTTGTAGCCCCACAGAACAGAATAACAGAATATAATATATATGAAAATATGCAAAGCCCAACCCAAATCTTAGGTTTCCATCCGCTACACACCACCCTTACCTGCTAGTCACACCATTGGGGATTTCTACAATCAACCCACACCGCTACACACCACTGATGGCAGTCATGCTGCTCATCGTCAGATCATGGTCTTAGCCACTACAACAGGTCATGGCAAAAGCCACTACAATAGGTCATGGCAAAAACCGCTACAACAGATCGCGGTAAAAATCGCTACAATAGGTCACGGCAAAAGCCGCTATAACAGAACACTTCCCCTTTCATCAAACCCGACCCCATGCAATCACAGAAATCGGCACACTTACCACATATGTCATCTTGATAGGAACATTCACTTAGGAATGATAGGGATCACTAACCTGGTGATTCGCTTTTACCCTCCTTGGGTCTCAACCATTATGTCGGGATTTCGGCATTTATCAGAATATAACAGATCTATAAGTATATTTTAACAGGCAATCTAAATGGTGTGGAAGTGTTACACATCTAATATCGTGTAGTCCTATATTCTTAGCCAATATCCTTGCTATCTGGATCTACTACCCTCAGTCTATAACCTTGCTTAAAATCCAAAAAACACGAAGATTTGGCCTTTACTACAATCGGCCAAGGGTTAATAAATCCCAAACTTACACGTTAAAAATCAATAAATCTCTTTACCTTGAGATCAAAAGTAACACGATTCGAGTGTTACTAAACTATGACTTAGAGATCTACGTGATTGGCTCTTCTTCAGATCCCGGAATGCCGTAAAAGAAAAAAAACACAAGATTAGTCCCTTATAGCCATTCGCTATGGCCTCCCAAAAGCCGAAAAAGATCGAAAGATTACACAAACCAACATTTACCTCCATAGATGGTTTCGGCTATCCCTTGTAGAAGGATTCAGTGATCACAGAAGAAGATCAAAGCGTAGAAGATTAGAGATCTAGCAATTTTGGCTTTTAAAGAATCCCGAAAAAAGATGAACAAGGGGACCTTAAAGATTTCAGCTAAAGTATTTGAAAGAAAAGGGAAAATGATTAGCATAGGTTTGGCAACTAATAAGACTTCAGAAGGTTTCGGCTAGAAGGAAAAAGAAAAGAGAGTGGAGAAGGAGAATAGAGTGGTGAATTCGACAGAGAAGAAAAAGATGACAGAAATTAGTAAACAAATTTCAGCACACCCTTTATTTTGCCTATACTAAACCGATTATGTAACACCCCAAACCCGGTCAATACACCACGACCGAATCCGGTATGTTACAGGGAGAAATCGTGTTTTGGTGAAGATAGGTTTCCGTTTAAAAGTTTGATAAAACCCTTTGGTAAATTTCATACTTGCGTAAATCTTGGGCATGATTGTTTGAAAATCGATGGTTTGTTTCAAAACTCAGGAATTTCGAAAACTTAATCGTTATGAAGTTAAAAACACATTTATTTCATTTAGAAATTCAAGTCGATTACGATTGTTACTAGAACATTTTGACTTAGTAGAAAATCGAGTTTAAGTTAGAAAAACATTTGAGTCCCCTTTATTCCAAATCTTAGTGTGATACCCGATGGTATAGTTTAAAATATCGCTTTTGTAGTTTTGAAATCGTTATCTTTCCAAGTTTTAGCAAATCTTAACCCAATTAATTTATTAAGGCATATCAAGAACCTATTTTAAACATAAACATAGCAAAACATAATTTTAAAAGGCCATTTACAAACCAAAATAAAACCAAATAGTAATAAATAAGCTTAAGTACCAAATTTTATAAAAGTCCGAGCAAATCCTTATTTAAGCATGGCATGAGCACCTCGAGTCCATCCCGGCTCCATGTCCGCGTCTAAGTGTCACCTAAAATGTCAAAGGAGAGAGTGAGTCGTAAGACTAGGTGTATAAATCCCCTCCCGATAATACAACATGCTAACACACATCATAGCAAAGCAATACAATTAATGCACCGTGCCTAACCATCCATTACACCTTCTCTACCCGTGTGGTACCAAACCCTTTGGTGGTGCCAAACCACTTGGTGACCCAAAGTCACGATATCAAAATGTGGTGCCAAACCACTGGTGACCAAGTCACAAATAATCCAATGATGGGGCCAACCCATCGTGTGATACCAAATCACTAGCGACAATCTCAGTATCTCATAAATGGGTCCAACCCACGGTGGTGTCAAACCATAGGGACGAGTCGCAATGAGGTGCCAAACCTCGGTGTCCCAAAGACACAAGTGTGATACCAAATCACTTTGGTGACCGCAATACAAATCCGATGATGGGGCCAACCCATCGTGTGATACCAAATCATGGCGTCAATCTCAGATAATCAAGCTGTGGGGCCAACCCACCGTGGTGCTAATCCTTTGGGGACGAGACTACGAGGTGCCAAACCTCGGTGACCCAAAGTCACAAAATATCATTTGTGGTGCCAAACCTTTGGAGGTGCCAAACCTCCGGTGTCCCAAAGACACAAGTGTCCCAAAGACACGGATATCATACTCCCCTCCTCTCATTTCACCCATCATCATGCCATACTCATGTAAATCATGCATATCATGCAAGTCATGCATATCATACCAACATGCCTAGTATTGCATCTCATAGCACATACCTCATAATCATGTTAGTATATATCAATAACAAACTCATATTGAAACAAAGCTTACCCGATTACGTGTTCATACCCTATAGGGTACCATATAAATCCATCAAACTGTCTCGGTTTTAGAATCACTCTTATTAAGCAATCAGGTTTATTAACACATATTACTAAGTATAGAGTGTGTTAGTTACACACCGTATATCGCAAGCCTTAATCCCAAAGAACCCGATCTAAAACCCTCAATCCTCTTGCTCCTAAAAACAATCGGCCAACCATGGGTTAATCACTTAAACCATTCGCCATAACCATTTAAACCAAAGGGTATATCGATTAACCCTTACCTTGCAAACGTTTGGTTTCCTACTAAACCCAAGCCGACAATGGTTCCTCTTTTAACAATCGGCACACCCTATTAAAAAAACAGTTAATCCATTGAAACTTTGGCTTATAGAATTCTAAAAGAATAGACTAACAAGATAACCTCTTACCACTACTTACCACTTGACTTCTCCAATCTATTGCTTCAAAATCCGGGTGCCCTATAATGAAATCGATTCCAAACCACAAGGTTAACACCTTTCACCGATTGCCATACTCGGCTCTTAACTACACCAAATCAAACAAAACGAGAGAAAAGAAATAACCCTACGGCCAAGCACTTACCTTCCTCTGAACTTGAATGAAAATTGAACTAAAAGAACTCTACACCCCACTACTATTCGGCCAAACAAAACACAATTGAAGGAAGGGAAATTCGGTAACACAAGGGAGGGATTCGGTTTGATTTTTAGACAAAAATAAGGCACAAGAATTACAATTTCGGGAAGGAGAAAGTCGGCCAAGGTTTGGAGAAGAAGAAAGAAAATGAACAAGAGATAGGTGCTCTCGGTTTTGAGAAGAAAAGAAATGGAGAAAGTGTTTGGAGAATGAAGTTTGCCACAAACGGTGTTTTAAGAAAGAAAGAAAGAAAATATGAGAGGGAAAGAATGCTAGTTTGGCCACACAATGAACAAAAGAAAGAGAAGTGGAGAGAAGAGAACTTTCGGCTACCAAGAAGGTTGAAAGAAGACAAGCAAATTCGGCACTAGGTGTTTAAACTTTAGGTTTCAAAGAAAAAAATGAAAGAAACTCCTTAGCAATTCGGTTTTGGTATGACAAAAGGAGAAATTTGGCTTTAGAAAAGTTGATCGAACACCCAAAATGCCAAATGCATTTTGGCATACTCCACTACACCTACCAAAACCGACCACTCCCCCATGAAGTCCCCAAGTTTCGGCCAACACCCCTATTAGCTCCCAACCATCCATTCAAACTTAGTTGAACTAGTCTCCCTCCTACTTTCACTCACCACCCTCCATTCGAATGAGTTGACATAGTCCATGGTAGAGTTTGAACTACCAACAATTCCTCCTCCTTAAGCTGTCAAAATGGAACAAGAAGGGAGCACTCTGCAGCTTGAACTCAAGACCTCTCCCTCCTGCAATTGACGCCAACCACAAACTCCATGTGGCGCATGCCTTGCCACTTTGCTAGCTCATCACTTGTGCTTAAGAACACCAAATAAAATACATAAGACCCAGCTCCTTCAGCTCCTATCACATAAAGCCTAAAAACTAAAATTTTCCCACCTACTTAGGCATACTCCTAGCCTACAACTAAGCCCCGATACCACACAAACAATAACATAGCAAGCCATTAACATGCAAACAATGCCACAACAAAATAGCCCCCAACCTGGGATATTACAGTTCTACCCCCTTAAAATAATTTTGACCTCGAAATTACCTGATCAGAAGAGTTGCGGGTATTCTTTGTCTCATCACATCCTCGGGTTCCCACGTAGCTTCTTCCACGCCATGATTCCGCCTAAAGAACCTTAACCAAAGGCACAGACTTCTTCGCAAAGACCTTCACATCCCGATCTAGGATGCGCCTTGGTTCTTCTTCCATGGTCAAATCTGGACTTACCTCGATCTCCTCCACTGCTACCACATGTGACGGATCTGAACGATAACGCCGAAGCATCGAAACGTGAAATACGTCGTGAATCTGACTTAGCTCTGCTGGTAACTCAAGCTGATACGCTACTGGTCCCACTCGTCTCAATACCTTATACGGTCCAATAAATCTTGGACTTAGCTTACCTTTCCTTCCGAACCTCAACACTTTCTTCCATGGCGAGACCTTCAGAAAAACTTGATCCCCTACAGCAAACTCTATATCTCTTCGCTTAAGATCGGCATAAGACTTCTACCGATCCGAAGCTTCCTTCAATCGAGCCTGAATTAACTTAACCTTGTCTTCAATCTCAGCAACTAACTCTGGTCCAAACAATTGACGTTCACCTAACTCCATCCAACACGCAGGTGAGCGACACTTCCTACCATACAACGCCTCATATGGTGCCATCTTGATGCTCGCTGGTAATCGTTGTTGTAGGCAAACTCATTAATGGCGTAAACTCTTCCCAACTACCTCGAAATCCGAACACAACCTCTCGGATATCTTCTAAGATCCGAATAACCCTTTCGATTGTCCGTCCATTTGCGGGTGAAAGGCCGTGCTAAAATCCAAGCAGCGCACCCAGAGCCGATGCAACGCGCTCTCGTAACCTTGACTAAACTCAGGATCCCTATCCGAGATGATCGATCATGGCACACCGTGCGGTCTCACTATCTCGACACATACTGACCTTGACCTCCAAGTGAGTAATCCACCTCACCAGGAATAAAGTGAGTGATTTAGTCGATCGATCCACAATTACCCAAATCAATCTTTCTTACTTGGCGTGGCGGTAAACCACCGATTTAATTCCATGGTTATCCTTTCCCACTTCCATCGAGGAATCTTCATTGGTGAAGCAACCTCGACTGACAATCGATGCTCATCCTTGACTGGCCGACATGTCGACACTTCCCTACAAACTCATTACTTCCCTCTTGGATCTGGCCACCGTAATCGTTCTTTGAGATCCCTATACATTTTGCTACCTCCAGGATGCATAGCATATGGACTGCTATGAGCGTCCTGAAGAATCTTCTGCCTTAACTCAGTGTCTCTCGGCATGCAAGTTTTCCATCGAAAACACAACACCCCATCACTAGACAAGCGTAACCTTCCAAACCATCATTCTCGCACTTGTGTCCTCTGTGCACTCAAAACCTCATCCATCAACTGCTTTTCTCTCGATCCGCTCAACCCAAGTAGAAGCAAACTCTGACTCTGCGAGAATACTCCGTCGTCATACAAACTCAAGTGGGCAAACATCGCTCTTAGATCCGAAATAACCTTACGGCTCAACGCGTCGCCTGGCGTTAGCCTTGCGGATGATACTCAATTGAGCAATCGTAGTCTTTTAGCAACTCAACCCATCTCTGCTTGTCTCGATTCAAGTCTTTTCGAGTCAAGAGGTACTTCAGACTCTTGTGATCTCAGATAGACTATCGATCTCTCTCCGTATAAGTAATACCTCCATATCTTCAAGGCAAATACTATGCCGCTAACTCCAGATCGTCGTTGGATAATTGACCTCATGTGGCCTCACCAGAGATCGTAAGCCACAACCTTCCCTTCAGACAAGACACAACCCAAACTCATATGTGATGCATCGCAATAACCGTGAATTCCTTTCCGGCCTCGGGTTGAATTAGGACCGAGCTTGGTCAAAATCTTCTTCAACTTGTCGAAGCTCTCCTGCGCTTCTCACCCAAATGAACGGAACCCTTTTCTTAATAATTTGGTCATCGGTCGGCGATCAATGAAAACCCTATACAAACCTTGGTAGTATCCCGCCAAACCCGAAAAACGAATCTCACCATCGACCTAGGTGGCTTCCAATCCAAAACCGCCTCAATCTTTCGAGGATCCACTCTAATCCCCTCAGCCGATACTACATGACCCAAGAACGTCACCTCCTAAGCCAGAACTCGCATTTACTAAACTTCGCATAAAGCGGTTTCTCCTCAAAATCTGCAATACCACCCGTAAATCGCATCATGTTCCTCCTCAGTCCTTGAATATACCAAGATGTCGTCGATAAAAACCACTACGAATTGATCCAAATACTGTTGGAACACCCTATTCATCATATCCATGAAGGCCGTCGCGTTAGTCAACCCAAACGGCATAACTAAGAACTCAAAGTGCCCATACCGAGTACGAAATGTCGTCTTGCAGATATCCACCTCTTTCACCTTTAACTGGTGATACCCAGGCCTTAAATCAATCTTTGAGAAAATCGACGCACCCTTCAGCTGATCAAACAAGTCATCTATCTGAGGCAGCGGATACTTGTTTTTGATCGTCAGCTTATTCAATTGGCGGTAGTCTATACACATCTGCATAGTACCGTCTTTCTTCTTGACAAAGAGTACCTGCGCTCCCCAAGGTGAAACACTTGGCCCGATAAAGCCTCGGTCCAACAACTCCCGGATCTTGAGCCTTAAGCTCCACTAACTCTTTAGGCGCCATCACATGCAGAGCTATAGATCTTGGCGCGGTTACGGGTAATGATCTATCCGAACTCTACCTCACAATCTAGTGGCAAACCCAGAAAGCTCCTCACTAAACACATCAACAAATTCCCTAATCGTCCAACCGTCTCCACAAGACTCTTTAGCCTCCAAGGCATACACATGAACCACATATGCTTCACGGCCCTTTCGACCATCTTCCGGCCAGGGCGAGATACCACATTGGATGATAATTTCTCCTATTACCGATCGTAACTACCTCATCACCCTAGCATTTTGAGAACCATGTGCTTAGCGGCATAATCCAACTTTGCACAGTACTTAACCACCGGTCCATCCCGAGAATCGATCGAACTCCCCAAAGCGGTAGTTCCATCGGATCGACCACGAACACTACCCCTTGAGTTCTAGAGGTACATCTCTATACAGCTTATCTACAACTACAGAGTGACCTAAAGGGCTTATTACGGTCATCTACCTAGAAGATATCTCAGAGTCTAAATCCATGGTCTTCACTATGCTACTTGCAACATATGAATGCGTCGAACCCACATCAATCAAAGCAGTAAATAGAGAACCAAAGATTAAAAACGTCTGGATTATGACGTCGGTGTGTCGCCCTTCTCTCAAGACCTCACGCATACACTAGCCCCGACCGTCGGCCTCAAGATTACACGCACCTCTGCGCCGGTGCTCCACGGCCTCGACCGAACCATTACCTCCTCTCGCCATTACCTTGGCCCTCTGCGGTGGTGGTCTATTATTCTGTCTCGAGTACGGCCCTACTCTCGGATGAATCCTAGCCAACTTGGCAGACGGTCCCTCACATGGTGGTCCAATGAGCCACACTCAAAATAGCCTCTACCACCAGTCCAACATCCTCCCAATGAGTTTTCCCTAGCAGTTACATGCGGCGGTCCACGACTAGCAAAGAACAAACCTACCCGACTGATTCGGCCCACTCGGTCTAGCCCTTTTCTGCGGATTACCTGACGACCCAGAAGATCCAAAACTCCTCTTGTGTCAGTTCCTATCCATGCCTTGCCTCACAGACTCCTTAATACCCTCGGCTACCTTCGCCTTTTCAACCAGAACAGCAAATTCACGCTCCTGCTGGGGCGCAATCAATAATCTTAATTCATCTCGCAGGCCATCCTCGAAACGAACACACCTCTCGTGTTTAGTAGCCACCATACCCCTGGCATACCGACTCACCCAGAACTCGCCTCAGACTCGACTACGCATTTACTCCCCGAACTAACCTTAGAAATGCTTTCCGTTGCTCATTAATGTAGTTAGCTCCAACGCATTTTTTACGATAAATGACCTAAAATAGTCCCAAGTCGGATCTTTCATTTGCGGTCTTGTCGAACCGTGAGCCACCATCGATATGACTCATCTCGGAGAAGTGATACTATCCCTTTAACTTTTCTTCAAGATCGGTCTAGATCGTCCATGATCCGCTCTGTCGCTTCCCACCAATATTCAAGAGTGCTAGGAGCAACACCGAGACACCGAAAGAATTCGGACCCGTTTGCTCAAGCCGCCAGAAGCATTTCCTAACTCCCGTGCCCCACCTACTCCAGCTACCCTTTCTAAAACTCGAAGATCGTCTGTGACATCTGCGTCATCCCTGCCCGATCTTGGAACTCACCACCTCCGGTGGTGGCGATGATCGATATCTCATTTTCGACCCTCGACCGGATCCTACGGGTTCGAAACCGTCATCCTACCACGACCTCGTCCACGACCACGTCCACCTCAAATACTCATGACTAAATTCTCTCGTGTCGATTTAGAAGTTTTATGCATCAATATTTATTCCACTATTTTTTAAGTAAAGTCTTATGAACATTACAAAGCTTTGTTTTCATGAGTACACGTAATCCTATCGGTTTAGTTTCTAAAGTCATCCTACTATTGCAAAACATTCAATCACATCTCATCGATATCAAAATCACAAGTAATGGTGAGGGTACTTACTTGGGCTTAATGTGCGGAGACTCGATGTCATGCCTTTCAAGCCATAAAACACTTAAAGCAGACTTTTGAAAACATTTTGGGCCTCAGCCCACAATGAACCTTTGAACTTAGCTCGATACCACAATTGTAACACCTCAAACCCGGTCAATACACCACGTAGAATCCGGTATGTTACAGGGAGAAATCGTGTTTTGGTGAAGATAGGTTTCCGTTTAAAAGTTTGATAAAACCCTTTGGTAAATTTCATACTTGTAGAAATCTTGGGCATGATTGTTTGAAAACTGATGGTTTGTTTGAAAACTCAGGAATTTCAAAAACTTAATCAGTTATGAAGTTAAAAACACGTTTATTTCATTTAGAAATTCAAGTCGTTCTGATTGTTACTAGAACATTTTGACTTAGTAGAAAATCGAGTTTAAGTTAGAAAACATTTGAGTCCCTTTATTCCAAATCTTAGTGTGATACCCGATGGTATAGTTTAAAATATCGCTTTTGTAGTTTTGAAATCGTTGTCTTTCCAAGTTTTAGCAAATCTTAACCCAAGGCATATCAAGAACCTATTTTAAACATAAACATAGCAAAACATAATTTTAAAAGGCCATTTACAAACCAAAATAAAACCAAATAGTAATAAATAAGCTTAAGTACCAAATTTTATAAAAGTCGAGCAAATCCTTATTTAAGCATGGCATGAGCACCTCGAGTCCATCCCGGCTCCATGTCCGCGTCTAAGTGTCACCTGAAATGTCAAAGGAGAGAGTGAGTCGCAAGACTCAGTGTATAAATCCCCCTCCCGATAATACAACATGCTAACACACATCATAGCACTGGTGCCAAACCATCCATTACACCTTCTCTACCCCGTGTGGTACCAAACCACTGGTGGTGCCAAACCACTGGTGACCCAAAGTCACGATATCCATAATGTGGTGCCACACCACCGGTAACCCGAAGTCACAAATAATCCAATGATGGGGCCAACCCATCGTGTGATACCAAATCACTAGCGACAATCTCGTATCTCATAAGTGGGGCCAACCAACGGTGGTGTCAAACCACAAGGACGAGTCGCAATGAGGTGCCAAACCTCGGTGTCCCAAAGACACAAGTGTGATACCAAATCACCGGTGACCGCAATACAAATTCGATGATGGGGCCAACCCATCGTGTGATACCAAATCACTAGCGTCAATCCCAGATAATCAATCGTGGGGCCAACCCACCGTGGTGCTAAGCCATTGGGGCGAGGCCGAGGTGCCAAACCTCCGTGACCCAAAGTCACAAAATATCGTTTGTGGTACCAAACCTTTGGAGGTGCCAAACCTCCGTGTCCCAAAGACACGGATATCATACTCCCCTCCTCTCATTTCACCCATCATCATGCCATACTCATGTAAATCATGCATATCATGCAAGTCATGCATATCATACCAACATGCCTAGTATTGCATCTCATAGCACATACCTCATAATCATGTTAGTATATATCAATAACAAACTCATATTGAAACAGGCTTACCCGATTCTGTGTTCATACCCTATAGGGTACCATATAAATCCATCAAACTGTCTCAGTTTTTAGAATCACTCTTATTAAGCAATCAGGTTTATTAACACATATTACTAAGTATAGAGTGTGTTAGTTACACACCGTATATCGCAAGCCTTAATCCCAAAGAACCCGATCTAAAACCCTCAATCCTCTTGCTCCTAAAAACAATCGGCCAACCATGGGTTAATCACTTAAACCATTCGGCCATAACCATTTAAACCAAAGGGTATATCGATTAACCCTTACCTTGAAGACATTTGGTTTCCTACCAAACCCGAACCGACAATGGTTCCTCTTTAACAATCGGCACACCTATTAAAAAGAACAGTTAATCCATTGAAACTTTGGCTTATAGAATTCTAAAAGAATAGACTAACAAGATAAACTCTTACCACTACTTACCACTTGACTTCTCCAATCGACTGCTTCAAAATCCCGGGTGCCCTATAATGAAATCGATTCCAAACCACAAGGTTAACACCTTTCACCAGTTGCCATACTCGGCTCTTAACTACACTCAAATCAAACAAAACGAGAGAGAAAAGAAATAACCCTACGGCCAAGCACTTACCTTTCTACGAACTTGAATGAAAATTAAACTAAAAGAACTCTACACCCCACTACTATTCGGCCAAACAAAACACAATTGAAGGAAGGGAAATTTGGCAACACAAGGGAGGGATTCGGTTTGATTTTTAGACAAAAATAAGGCACAAGAATTACAATTTCAGGAAGGAGAAAGTTGGCCAAGGTTTGGAGAAGAAGAAAGAAAATAAACAAGAGATAGGTGCTCTCGATTTTGAGAAGAAAAGAAATGGAGAAAGTGTTTGGAGAATGAAGTTTTGCCACAAAGATGTTTTTAAGAAAGAAAGAAAGAAAATATGAGAGGGAAAGAATGCTAGTTTAGACACACAATGAACAAAAGAAAGAGAAGTGGGAGAGAAGAGAACTTTCGGCTACCAAGAAGGTTGAAAGAAGACAAGCAAATTCTAAGACTAGGTGTTTAAACTTTCGGTTTCAAAGAAAAAAATGAAAGAAACTCCTTAGCAATTCGGTTTTGGTATGACAAAAGGAGAAATTTGGCTTGCCGAAAAGTTCATTGAAACACCCAAAATGCCAAATGCATTTTCTAAGACACTCCCACTACACCTACCAAAATCGACCACTCCCCATGAAGTCCCCAAGTTTGCCAACACCCCATTAGCTCCCAACCATCCATTCAAACTTAGTTGAACTAGTCTCCCTCCTACTTTCACTCACCACCCTCCATTCGAATGAGTTGACATAGTCCATGGTAGAGTTTGAACTACCAACAACTCCTCCTCCTTAAGCCGTCAAAATGGAACAAAAAGGGAGCACTCTGCAGCTTGAACTCAAGATCTCTCCCTCCTGCAATTGACGCCAACCACAAACTCTAAGTGGCGCATGCCTTGCCACTTTGCTAGCTCATCACTTGTGCTCAAGAACACCAAATAAAATACATAAGACCCAGCTCCTTCAGCTCCTATCACATAAAGCCCAAAAACTAAAATTTTCCCACCTACTCAGGTATACCCCCAGCCTACAACTAAGCCCCGAAACCACACAAACAACAACATAGCAAGCCATTAACATGCAAACAATGCCACAACAAAATAGCCCCCAACTCGGGATATTACAGATTCTCTTCCCCTGTAGTTGATTTTTGGCCAACTCTGCAACCAAAAGATAGCTCATATCCCTTTCCCTTATCTTAATCTACTAACTCATTCGAAAGAGACTTAATTAGCTCCAACTCCTCCTCCTTTATTAGCTTTAATTATCCATATATTAAAACAATAAAACCCTTAAATAATAGCCTTGTTGTCGTTCCCCCTTACTCCCCTTACGAGTGCCGAATTTGGCCCAATTACTTGGGCTTCAAGCGGCCAAAACTGGCATCCACCCATCGTTGCTACTGACGCCACCCTCTACTCCATGGTAGCACCACCTACCTTTGGGCCACAAGCCCATTTTATCCTTTAAAACATAGATAACTAACTTTAAAAAGCTAGAGTGTCTACACAAAAATTTAATCAAGGCCTCAACCCTCTTCTGAGCCCAATTTGGACACCTAACCCCCAATTTAATATTTTAAACCATCAACACACAAAATGCACAGGCCGTAATTCAGGATGTTACAAGGTACCAGTGAGTAATACACGAAGAACATTTACGATATGAGGCATGGTATGTGCTAGATAAGGGCAAGTATGAGTAAGTATGGCAAGGAGCCTATGATTTTGTGTGTGGTTATTTAATGCCATGGATGGATATTGTCATGAGCTTATTGTTGCTATTTAGTTCCATGCAAAGTTACTAAGCTTTATGCTTACCCCTTTTATTTCCCTTTGATAAACCATAATATGCACATATTTTAAACCCCATTTAGCATGCTTTTGAATGCTTTATCCCTTTTATTGTGGAATTTGATGCTTCTAATCCTTTGTTTTCATGTTTTATACTTAGGAGAGCATAGGAGGATGAAAAGAATGAGAAATGTGCCAAAAATGGAAAAATGGGCTAAAATAAGAAATCAACACGGCCTGGAGTTCATTACACAGCCGTACCTCTTTAGCAGCCTCCAACATGACCTGGGCTCGAATCACATAGGCGTGTTACACGGGTGTATCCCTGCTGTGACCTGTTTTAATTCTATGTGAAAAAGGATACTTAGAGGCAAAGAAACACATTCTGAAATCTATATAAATGCCCTAAGTATGACCTAAAAAGAGGAGGTAGCCAGAGGCAGCCAGAGAGGGCTGAATATAGGGAATTACTCAAAGAAAGCCATTTGATCCATCTCAGAAGTTGGAGTCACACTCAAGCTGAGGATTTCTCCTTCAATTCCTTCAGGGGGTTTTAGGGTTTTCTTTATGTTTTGTTATTTTTCTTCTGAGATGTATTCTTTTATAAGCATGAACTAAACCCCTCAAATACCTGAGGGGGATGAAACCTAAGATGAATCTTGTTATTGTTTTCTAAACTATATGATAAATATTAGATTCGTTCTTGATTATGTGTTCTTACTTCTTGCTTTAACATTCCAGGATATTGATTCAAGTACTGGTGTGCTTATTCAGTAGAGCAAAAGTCCCTATTTAAGAGTAGATCTAGCATAACTAAGCGGAGTTGATCGCACTCCTAGAAATAGGACGGCAAAAATATGCCGGATTAGGGTCAACCCTAATATGAGAATCCACAGATCGAGTTAATGCAACTCTAGGGGTTTCAATTAGAAAGAGATTTCAATTAATCAACCTAGGGTTAGACGTTATTAGCCTTGAAAGTTGTATTAATATAAATTAGGGAATCTTACGGATCAGGTCAAGTGAATAAATCGTCTGGTTCAGAGTTAAATAACAAGTGAAGTCTAGGTGGATTCTTCCTCGGGTATTGTCTTGATCAATTTATTTTTCCCAAAAGTATTTTCCCTATTCATTCTCTGTGTATTGGCATCCTTAGCTTAGTAATTAGTTAAATAAATATTAATCACTTTTATTTTAGGCTAGATAATAAAAAAAGAGTTAGTACTAGTACTTTTGGTTCCTTTGGTTTCGACTTTCCGGTCTTGCCATTAAGCTATACTACTGTTCGATAGGTGTGCTTGCCTCAATCATGGTGATAGTTAGTTTCTAGGCTCGATCATTCGTTATATAAATATTAAGACTTATGAAGATCACGATCAAGTTTTTGGCACCATTGCTAGGGAACTGAAATATTAGAAACACTAAATTTTTATTACTTTAGCCATTTTTTATTTTTGCAATTTACTTTTATTTTTATTTTATTTTATTTTAATTTTAACTTTGCTTATTTTTCTGATAGGTACCTCTAGTTTATGACTAGAAGGAACCCGACAGGACCCTTAATTTACGACTGTGATATTGAAGGTACTGCAAAAATCGTAGAGAAATAAGGAGAAGCTTAAATTACATATAAGAAGAGCAAGAAAACAAAACCAATACTACCGAAGAGATGGATGATAACAATTCGCTACCTCCTGTAGTTAATGTAAACCCAATGAATCAAAATCGTGCTCCTCGTACTATGTATGATTATGCTAAACCTAATTTAACAGGAGCTGGTTCAAGTATTGTTAGGCCTGCTATAGCTGCTAATAATTTTGAACTGAAACCTAACACTATACAAATGATTCAATAGTTTGTTCAATTTGATGGTTTGCAGGACGAAGACCCAAATACTCATTTAGCAAATTTTCTAGAATTCTGTGATACCTTTAAAATAAATGGCATTCCTGATGATGCCATTCCTCTTCGGCTATTTCCCTTTTCTTTGAGGAATAAAGCCAAACAGTGGTTGGATTCTTTTCCACGAGGATCAATCACTACATGGGATCAAATGACTGAAAATTTTTTATTAAAATATTTTTCGCCGGCCAAAACGGCCTAGTTGAGGAATGGTATCTTTTCTTTTGTGCAGATGGATCTAGAAACACTATATGATGCATGGGATAGATACAAGGACTTACTAAGAAGGTGCCCTCATCATAGGTTACCTTTTTGGCTTCAAGTTCAAACCTTCAACAATGGTGTGAACCCTTTGACTAGGCAATTAATCGATTCAACTACCGACGGAACCCTGAATAACAAGACCCCTGAAGTGGCTTATGATTTTATTGAAAAGATGTCACTGAACAACTATCAGTGGCAAGTTACAAGGACAAGGCCAACAAAAGCAGTCGGAGTTTTCAACCTCGATGCAGTAACCATGCTATCAAATCAGGTAGAGATGTTAAATAAAAAGATTGATGGTTTGTGTTCTTCGTAGGTACATCCGGTAATGTAGTGCGAAACAAGTAGAGGTGTGGCGAATCCTGAGTACCCACCCTTTGGACATGGCATGGAAAACGAGCAGATAAATTATATGGGTAATAATCCTCGACCTCAAAATAATCCTTATAGTAACACATACAATGCAGGTTAGAGGAACCATCCAAATTTTTCGTAGGGTGGCCAAGGAAATGAAAGACAACAACCCCCTCCAGGCTTTCAACAGCAACCCTACACACAAGAGAAAAAGCTGAACCTTGAGGAGATGCTGACAAAATTCATCATGGTGTTAGAAACTCGTTTCAAAAACACCGAAACAACACTAAAAATCCAGCAAGCATCAATCCAAGGGATCGAGAACCAATTGGGACAACTTGCTAAACTCATCTCTGAATGACCACAAGGTAGCTTGCCAAGCAACAATGAAACAAACCCAAAGAAGCAACTTCATGTCGTTACCGCTCAAAATAGTGAAGGGTTAGTAGAATATGAGCCTGAGCCAAGGCAAGAGCTTGTGGTAAATAAGGGTAAGGTTGAGGTAAGCCTAGAAAAACCAAAACCCATAATTAAAGAGTAACAACCTTTTATACCATAACCTAATGCGATGAAGAAAGACAACACAGACGAACAATTCAGTAAGTTTCTTAAACTTCTGAAGAAATTACATGTTAACTTACCATTTCTTGAAGCTCTTTTGCAGATGCCAAATTCAAGGAAATTTTTAAAAGAGCTTTTGAAAATAAATGCTAGTTAGATGAGGCATCGTATGTGGAGCTGAACGCAGTGTGCTCAGCAATTTTACAAAATAAACTACCACGAAAATTAAAAGATCCAGGGAGTTTTACAATTCCATGTTTAAGTGGTAGTTTATCTCTTATAAGGGCAAACATAAACGTTATGCCTTATAAAATGTTTAAACATCTAGGTCTAGGGAAACCCAAACAAACTAGGATGAGCATTCAATTAGCTGATAAAACTATTAAAATTCCTAGGGGTATAATCGAAGACGTACTAGTGAAAATTGACAAATTCATATTCCCAGTAGACTTCGTTGTTTTAGACATGGATGATCACAATACGGTTCCTTTAATTTTATGAAGGCCATTTTTAGCAACTGCCAGGTCTAAAATTGATGTTGGTACAGGTGAACTCACACTTTGTGTAAGTGACGAGACGATCACTCTTCAAGCTCTTAACTCGGCTAGGACATCGAGTGATAAAGGTGAGAACGTAAATTCTATTGATAACCAAATGGTTCAACCTTTCTTTCAGGAAAAACCACGAAATCACACAACTGAGCCAAATCATAGACCTCATGCCAATAAAGAAGAAATTTATGAGGAACGAAGACTTCAGATTGATGAACTAGACGAGTGGAAGGCACATTTCAAGGAGGAATCAAAACCACACGAAGCAAAGCTGAGGGAACCCCTAGTCGGGCCTATAGAAATAGCAAATTAATTCAAAATAGGAGATCAAGTATGGATGGATAAGAAAGACCCTCAAATCGCCATCTTAGACTTAAAACGAATGAAGAGATCCCTTTTAAGGTACTTAATGTCTTCCTATACGAAAAGGTCGAGGTGACTCACTCTGAATTCGGCACTTTTAAGGTAAATGCCACTTGAATCAAACTATATAATGATAGCATGAGAAAGGATTTTCAACTCCTCAAACCACCATGATCATGCGAATGAGAGGTAAGTCTAGCTTAAGACTTTAAACGAGTGCTTCTCGGGAGGCAACCCGAACACTAACCCCATTAATTTTCATATTTTTATTTTTATTCCCACTTTTAAGCACCTAACTACAAATTAAACAAGTTAATGAAGCGCAGGTTTCCATACCCACATGGCCTTGCACACGGCCATGGCCGTGGCCGTGTAGGCACCACAGGTAGGTAAATGGGCATGGCCGTAGACGTGTATCAACAGAATAAAAGTTTTCCAACACAAAAAGCTGCGATAAATTGCCACGGCCGTGTGATATGGCCGTGGTCGACAATGAGAAAGCCACACGGGCATAGGAACCTCAACACAGGTGTGGGAGAAGTGAATGAAACACAACACGTCTCATGCGATACGACCATGTGACCTAACACGCCCATGGCACACGGGCGTGGGGATGTACCAGATATTAGATTTCTATTTAAACCCCTCTCCTCACCTAGTCCTAATCTCCTCTTCTTTCATACCCTTTAAGCTTTCCTCCTTTTCATTTTCCTCCTTTTTCCATCTTCACCATCACCTTCATGTCGAAGAAATGGAAGGATCCTAGCCCAGTCTCCCTGTGTGAGACCGATCTACATAAGTTCATGACGGCCGCTTCATTAACTCGACAAGAAAAGGACCTTTGAGTCTATTTATTTTTTCTTTTTCTTTTTTCTTCTCCTTTATTTTCCTTCTTCTTATCTCTCTTGTACTAAATCTATATTATTATATTTTGATTTTGTTTATTTAGGTTTTTTAGGTTGCTTGAGAATCACACCATCACAACCCTAGTAACCACCAACACCATCGCTTTCTCCTCCAACTCGACTGAAATTTCCATCATTTCTTTTCATTGACTACATCCAAAATTCAGAAAGTTTCACTTTTCTCCCTATCTTTTGATTTTCTTACTATATGATTATTATCTATCTTTGTACATTGAGGGCAATGTACATCTTAAGTGTGAGGGGGTGAAGTTTATTTAGAAAAGTTCCTAACTTTTTGCATTATTCTCAAATCCCTGAATCAATTTTTGTTTTTAAGTGTGGAGAGGTGTCAACAATACTCTCCCTGAATGATATCTTGTCTTAAGTAATTTTCTCATATCACTAATTAGAATGAAACATCTATTGATTTATGATTTTTATTAATATGTTTTGGATTAATTCATAGTTAATTGTGCATTGATGATTTAAACTTTAAGATATTAGAGAATCAAGCATGATAAGTCTTTTTTTTCAGAATTAAAAATTGGCTAGGTTGTTGACCTAAATTTGAATATTACTTTGAAGTTTGAAATTTGCAAGGTTGTCATCAAAAACCATATTTCTTGTGAGATTTTTGAGCCTTTAGAGCATATACCTTTTTGTGCTCACTTTTTTTTTATTATGAGTGTGTCAACATTGATTTGTTATTCTAGAACTTGCTTCGATTATACAGGTGGAGACCACACCTCTGATTTGATATACAGAGATGGTAAAGGCACTTAGGATTTAACCCACTTACTCCACTAAAAGCCTACCTTCATAATTAACCCCTAGTAAACCCTTTTTGATATTAACAAAATGTTTCTTGACTCACCCATTAATATTAACCTAAAACCCATCTTGTATTTGTTATCACCATTGCTCTTGACTACCCTTATACCGAGAGTTGATTTGATCGGTTGCCTAACTACATTCTTTATTAAATTCTATTTTTGTGATTTGGTCAAAAAACTATTCATCATTAGTTCTATCTTCCATGAGCTTAAACAGTTAAATTCACATTTTTAGAAGAAGCTCGTGATATTTGATGTAATTATTCATTATCAGTTTATTGTTTCTAGTTAGATAATTTATCAATTCAATCTCGATTCTAACCTTCTAATTCAACTTTTATCCACACCTTTAACCCAAGCCCCATTACAAACCTTTAAAGACCTTTTGATTTATGTATCATCTCATATTATAATGGTGGAGGTTTGATTTTCATGCAAGCCTATGATAATAACTTTTCATGTTTGACTGATCAGTGCTTTATTTTGAACCTTAAACACTTCGAGTGATTTGAGTGAATCTTTAGTGAGGATGTCAATCCTTGTCAATTTTGAATCAAAGGTGATTATTTGGATAAGGGAAAGCACCTATGTTTTCATGCTACAAACTTGTGACTTAGATTGTTTGAATCTTTAAGACTCTTTGAGTTAAAATTATCCATGTATAAATTATCTATGAATTATGATGAGGCATTGTTGATGAGAATTGTGAATCAAGGGAAGTTAATTCTAATTGTGAGTTGAATTTTTGCTTGAGGAAAAGCAAAAGCTTAAGTGTGGGGGTATTTGATAAACCGTAATATACACATTTTTTAAACCCGCATTTAGCATACTTTTGGATGATTTATCTCTTTTATTGTAGAATTTGATGCTCTTAATCCTTTTTTTTTCATGTTTTATACTCAGGAGAGCATAGGAGGATCAAAAGAAAGAGAAACGGGCCAAAAATGGAGAAAATGGGCCAAAATAAGAAATCAACACGGCTTGGAGTTCATCACACGTCGTGCATCTTTAGCAGGCTCAAACACGGCCTGGGCTCGAATCACACAGGCGTGACCTGCCGTGACCTATTTTAATTCTACGCGAAAAAGGATACTTAGAGGCAAAGAAACATATTTAAATTCTATATAAATGCCCTAAGTATGACCTAAAAAGAAGAGGTTGCCTGAGGCAGCTAGAGAGGGCTGAATACAGGGAATTACTCAAAAAAAGCCAGTTGATCCATCTCAGAAGTTGGAATCACACTCAAGATTGAGGATTTCTTCTTCAATTTCTTCTGGGGGTTTTAGGGTTTTCTCTATGTTTTGTTATTTTTCTTCTGAGATGTACTCTTTTATAAGCATAAGCTAAACCCTTCAAATACCTGAGGGGGATGAAACCTAAGATGAATCTTGTTATTATTTTCTGAACTATATTATAAATATTTGATTTGTTCTTGATTATGTGTTCTTACTTCTTGCTTTAATATTCCAGGATATTGATTCAAGTACTGATATGCTTATTCAGTGGAGCAAAAGTCCATGTTTAAGAGTAGATCTAACATAATTAAGCGGATTTGATCGCACTCCTAGAAATAGGACGACAAAAATCTATCAGATTAGGGTCAAACCTAATATGGGAATCCATAGATTGAGTTAATGCAACTATAGGGGTTTCAATTAGAAAGAGATTTCAATTAATCAACCTAGGTTAGACGTTAGTAGCATCGAAAGAGGTATTAATATAAATTAGGGAATCTTACGGATCAGGTCAAGTGAATAAATCATCTGGTTTAGAGATAAATAACAAGTGAAGTCTAAGTGGATTCTTCCTCGGGTATTGTCTTGATCAATAGATTTTTCCCAAAATTATTTTCCCTATTCATTCTCTATGTCTTGGCATCCTTAGCTTAGTAATTAGTTAAATAAATATTAATCACTTTTATTTTAGGCTAGATAATAAAAATAGAGTTAGTACAAGTACTTTTGGTTCCTTGGGGTTTGACATTCCGGTCTTGCCACTAAGCTATATTGCTGTTTGATAGGTGCGCTTGCCTCAATCGTCGTGATAGTTTCTAGGCTCGATCATTCATTATATAAATATTAAGACTTATCAAGATCATGACCACGATCACCCTTTTCCTTGTAGTATTGCCAAGTTAACTCGAAAAGTTGCGGACGTCGGAGTTGGAGATCACACTATCGACCACTTTTTGTATAGCCAAATTAGATTTATTTTGAGTATGGAATATATAGGACTTGGGTATTTTGTTATGTCATATTGGCAAGCCTAATGTGTTGGCTACTATAGTTGTTCAATTTATTTTGTAAAAGGTCATGGGAAGTTGACCTATACTTGATATGTTCATGTATTCAATGATGATGGATTTCATGAAATGTATGCTTGTGTTGGGTGTCTTGATTTCTTATGAGTTCTTAGAGGTGCTTATGGCCATCATTTATGTTGTATTGATTTGGTATAAGTGTGGTTGCTTGGTAGGGTGGCAAATGGCATGGTGGATAGCCATATAATTGTCCACATGAGTAGACACATGGGCATGTGTCACACACGATCAGTCTTATGGGCGTGTTGATCAGTTGTGTGTCCCATTGCATGCTAGAATTGCAAGTAAACACATGGGCAGAGACACGGCCATGTGTCTCAGCCGTGTGGGAGGCACGACCTTAGGCATGGGCGTATGCCCAGTGTGTGAAGTCTACACCTGAAGATAGGAATTTAATTCGACACACGGTCAAAGGGCATGGGCGTATGCCTTGGTTGTGTGACCATAGTGAGGTGATGACGTCATAAATAGAATGCAAAGGTTTTGGCACATGGGTTAAGACACGGACGTGTCGAGGCCATGTGAGGGACACGGGCGTGTTCCCAACCATATGAAATAAGTCAGTGTCGACCACGAGTAAAGAACACGGGCATGTCTAAGGGCACACAGGCGTGTCCCTTGAGCAACACGGCGTGTGACCCCTGTTTAGACAAAAATCTTCCTAAGTGTGTAAAAGTTCCCGGTTTAGTTCTGAAACTTTCCAGAAGTATGTTTAAGGCCTTGTAGGCCTAGGATGAGTAAGTTATGAGTGTGAATGGAAATTTTTTAAGTTGAAAGAAATTTTATAGCCCAATTGTGATATGTTTATATAAGTTGAGTTAGGTAATCCCTCATATTCGATTTCGGCTTCGAATATGGGTAAGGGGTGTTACATTTATTGGTATTAGAACTATGGTTTAGTCAATTCTAGGACTAATGCAGCGTAAGTATGAGTCTAGCTATACATGCCATACATAAGAGTACCTGTGTAATGATAGGGTGATAGCTCCTGACATTTTAAATCATGTTTTTATATAGTAAATGGATCTTGATCCCGACCGAGACCTTGGGTCAGGGAAAAGAGGCCCGAGAAACCTTTCTCCATATGATGAGCAACGGTACATTGAGTACATTCGAGCAAATCCTAATGCTCAACCCCCTTCACCCCTACCTATTCCTCAATTCGCTCTTGTAGCTCATCAAGTGGTTGAGGTATTGAGAAGAGAAAGGCCTGCGGTCGATAAGATCCAGAAGTAAGGAGTTGAGGAATTCCAGTCTAGTAAGGATGATGATCCGGAGAGGGTAGAATTCTAGCTTGAAAATACCATCAAGGCATTTGATGAGTTGTCATACATGTCTGAAGAGTGGATAAAGTGTGCAATATCTATTTTGAGAGATTCGACCTATCGGTGGTGGAACACCCTTGTGTCGGTGGTACCAAGGGAGAGAGTTAGCTGGGAATTCTTCCAAGAGGAATTTTGGAAGAAGTATATCAGCCAGAGATTCGTTGACTAGAAAAGAAAAGAGTTCTTGGAGTTAAAGCAAGGTCGAATGACTGTGATCGAATATGAATGTGAGTTTGTAAGGCTTAGTAAGTATACCCGGGAGTGCATGTATACCGAGGCTATCATGTGCAAGAGATTTAAGGATGAGCTAAATGAGGATATTTGTTTATACGTCAGAGTTCTCGAATTAAAAAATTTGTAGTATTGGTGGATAGAGCCTGTAAGGTTGAACAGTTGGCTAAAGAGAAGAGAAGAGCTGAGATTGAGTCTCGTGACTCGAGGAAAAGACAACTGAATAAGTCACTCCAATATTCATCTAAGAAATCAAGGGATTTTACGACTCGACCAGCTACTTTAGTGGGGTTTTCAAATCGAAGTAAGGGCAAATAGTTTACGGGGTCTAAAGCGCAGACCACATCAGTTGCTAGTGTGGGCAACGTTCGACCAAGTAGACCGGAATGCCTGTAGTGTGGCAGGCGTCATTGATCGTGTGTCAGAGTCTTAAAAATTTATAATGAATGATCTAGCCTAAAAAACTAACTGTGACAACGGCACGAGGCAAGCATACCTATCGAACAGTAGTATAGTTAGTGGCAAGACCGGTTTGTCGAACCCAAAGGAACCAAAAGTACTAATACTGTAACATTCCAAAAATTAGGGGTTTGTCATATTTGTGTAATTGCATATTATGCTGGTTCTGTGTGTTGTTTAAAGGTGGTTATGGGCCTTAGGGAGGCCTGGTGTTGAGTTTGAGCCCTGGTAAAATTTTGGTTTTTGGGCACTTCAGTTGGGTGAGCTGGGGAAAGCAGGGCTTAAGGTTAATTAAGTGTGTTTTCTAACAAAAGCAAAATAGTGGCACAGTGGTGGTGGCATCAACATGCATGCAAGGGGAGTGAGGTTTGAATCTCACAAGTAGCACTTGGGGGTTTTATTTTATACTCAGGAAAGGAGGAAGCTGAGTGGAGTTCAAACTTTGTAGGAGAGAGAGGACTTGGTCAAGCTTTTCAAACGGTGATGGAGAGTGGATTGTGGAGGAAATAGGGAGAGAATCATGGAAATGGAGTGAGAGGGGGCAGTGGCCAAATTTGGGGAAGTGTATAGGGGGTTTCGGTCAAGCGAAGGGTCTTTTGTTTGAGTGACTTTTGGTTTTGGTTAGTGTGTGTGTGTGTGTGTCAAAATTCTTAAGCATTTTTCTTAGCATTTGTACAATGGGGAGTATTCTCTTCTTCTTCTCATTCGGGTTTTAATTTTTGTTGCATCTTTCTTTGCCAAAACCTTAATCATTTAGTGACTTCTCCTCTTTTTTTTTCTAATTTTAGACACTTTCTTTTCTTTGATAATTGACAAACACCTGTAGCCGAAATCCCCTACATCCTTTCTTCTAGTTTGCAATAAGATTGCTACGTTTCTTCCTCTTTTTGAGGTCCTCATTTCGGTTAATCTTTTAGCCAAATTTTGGTGTTTGTGGTTGCTGAATCTGGTCATCCCTTTCGGCTCACCCTTGTAGTTAGGTAATGGTTCTTCCACTTCTACTTTCTCTCATTCTTTATCTCTTGGCTCTGTTTAGACCGAACTTAATCACACTTTCAACTTTGAATCTCTTTTGTTCTCTTTTGGGATAGGATCGAATCTCTCTTTTCCCCATTTTGAATAGGTGGTTCTCTAGTAGCCGGAGGAGTGAGGGACTATTTTCTCTGAATTTACCTTGGCTTTTCGGCACTGTTATGAGCAAGGTAATATCTTCTTTCTTATTTCTTTTCCCTCGATTCTTTTTTTTTCTCCTCTCTAAAGCCGAAGCTTCCATTTTTCTTGCAAGGGCCAAATCTATTCACTCTTCTCCTATCGATTTCTTTTTCTAGTTGAAGGTAATGATATCATTTTCCTTTATTTCATTTCTTCTATCTCTTTTCTTGCTCCTCCTTTAAAGAACTGAAACAATTAGCTTTTAACTCCTTTCCTTTAGGCCGAGTCTGAATACTCCTCTTCACCCAGAAGCGTGTTGTGCCTTGTAAAAGCCAAAACTCTTATTTGTTTAATTGCCAAAATTTTGGCACTTTGGTATGCTTGCTTTGGTCGAATAGGGAGTTGTGGAGGGTCGTTCTCCTTTTCAGGTTCATTCCGGTCGAAAGGCCATTTCTTCGTTATTCTAGAATCAACATCACTAACTCGTGTTCTTCTTGAGGGACGCGATTCCGTGAACTGCAGGAGTAAATTGAACATTCAGGCATAGCAAGGAGTGCTGCCATCTTGGTAAGTTTTGTGTGTTGGGTTATCTATTTCCATTTTGGGATTTTCAAGCAAAGAGACCAACTGATAGTTTATTATGCCTTAGGTGCTTCAGAGAGTGTCATGGTTCATTTTCCAAAATAGGTGTGTAAACTCTCATCATTCTCTGTTATGTTATGTGTTATACTGTGAATCGGCCAAAAGTCAAAATACCCGTAAGAGTTAGTTACTGAGATACCTTTAATGGAGGGACTACTATAATAACCCAGGTGAGTAAGACTACTGCTATACCCTTAGGGGTAGACTTGGTATGTTTGTGTATGAAAGAAGAAAGATAATTGGAAAAGAAAAAGAAAGAAGGGAGTTTAAGTAGAGATGCGGCCCATGTTTTGGGGAAAATTTTGTCTTGTTGCCACACGTCTACAGTCATGCCCTTTTACCTACTTATGGTGCCCACACGGCCATAGCCACGGCCGTGTGGTCTGGAAATCTGCACTTTTTGGTTTATTTGAATGTTGAAAAGGGAAAATAAAATAAAAATAATAAAAAAAATAAAATAAAAATGGGGTTAGTGCTCGGGTTGCCTCCTAAGAAGCGCTCGTTTAAAGTCTTGAGCTAGACTTACTTGTTATTTGAATGGTCATGGTGGTTTGAGGAGGTGAAAATCCTTTCTCATGCCATCAACTCAATTTTTGATATAAAGTTTATGTCGAGTAGTGCTTACCTCAAAAGTGCTGAATTTAGGATTGCTTACCTCGACTGTCCTGTATAGGAAGACATTAAGTACTTTAAAGGTGATTTCTTCATTTTTTTATGTCTGAAGTGGTGTTTCTAGGGTCTTCCTTATTCATCAATACTTGATCCCCTATTTTGAAGTGATTTATTCTTCCCATCAGCTCGTTTGGGGTTCCTTCGATTTTTCTTTGTGCGATTTTGGTTTCTCTTTAAAGTGTGTCTTCCACTATTCTAGTTCATCGACCTGAAGCCTTAGTTTCATGAATTATTTCTTTATGGGTACGAGGTCCAAGATTTGGCTTAGCTAGGTGATTTCGTGATGCTTCCTATAAAGAACGTTGAACCAAATGGCTATAAATAGAATTAACGTTTGTACCTTTATTACTCGATGTCCTAGCTGAGTCAAGAGCTTGAAGAGTGATTGTTTCGTCGTCTACACAAAGTGAGAGTTCACCGAATGCTTCCTTTGTGTGGTCTTTCTTTATTGCATCAGGATATGGCACACGAGGTTGGTACTCTGTAATTGCCGATTTTGGTATATCATGGCACACCTCAACCTTACCTTCACTTACCACAGGTTCTTCCCTTGGGTTTGGTACATCTAACCCTTCACTATTGTAAATGGCTTGATTTTTCTCTCTCGGGTTAGTTTCAGTATTGCTTGGTAAGCTTCCTTATGGCAGTTCTGAGATCAACTTAGCAAGTTGTCCAACTGACTTAGTAATTTCCCCAACTGACTTAGTAAGTTCACCAACTTGGTTCTTGATCCCTTCAATCGATGTTTGTTGATTCTTAAGGGTGGTCTCAGTGTCTTGGAGACAAGTATCTATGGCTGCCATGAATTTTGTCAGCATCTCTTCAATGTTCGACTCCTCTTCCTTTTGGTGAGGTGGTTGTTGAAAATATGGAGGGAGTTCCGGTCTTTGGCTATTTTCATCATCCCAAGAGAAATTGGGATGGTACCTCCAACTTGCATTATAAGTGTCATTATAAAAATTATTTTGTGGTTTAGAATAGTTACTCGTATAGTGAGCTTGCTTGTTTTCCATGCCATATACGTAGGGTGGGTATTCAGGATTTGTAACAGCCCCAAACTCGGCCTATGCGTTTCGACCAGATCTGGTATGCTACGAATTGTACATTGAAAACTTTTGCTTTGTTCGCTATGGAAATCGCAAGTCAATTGGACATTATTTGGATAAATAAGTGACATTTTAAAATTTAAAATCCCTTGTATCACTATTATTAAGCATAAATAAACCTTATCATGAATTCATAAGTTGCATAACATTGAAAACTTCTTAGTTGAATAAAACTAGGGCCTTATTACATAAATATTCCCAAATAAAATAAAGTAAAATTTAAAGAAATCCCAAAAATAATTTGTAAAATAAAACTTGATGGCCCTCGAGTCCGTCTTGGCTCCCATGTCCACGATCTACCGCTCATCCGGAAGAGTAGAGAAAGGAAAGCGTGAGTCACCAAGACTCAAGTATAAATCTCAAAACACACAACGACTCGAGCCCATTAAACACATTATGGGCCCTAGCCCATATATGAAGGTAACAATCATAATCACATGGTAAACGATAAATAATGAATAACCCAACCCATCCTAGGTTTCCATCCTCTACACACCAACCTGCACCAACCATCACACCTTGGGATTTCTACAATCAACCCTCCATCCGCTACACACCAAAATGACAAGCGGGACCGCCTATTCCTATTAATTAGAATCATTGAATGTGGCATAGCCACCGATCACTATGTGACCTAACATTTGTATATGTGGGATTTCCACCATCGATCACCAAGTGACCTATCATGCACTTCCCCTTCAATATCATATTCCCACCCCATGCATACACAAAAAGAAAACATCATGCAGTCATATATATTTTCAAATGCACATAGGGAGTTCTATGTTTACGTACCTGGCATCCTTTCCTAACCCTTTTAGGGTTCCATTAAACTATCTATACAGCCTCATTCCGGCTTTTAAGCCCATAACATATATATAGTCATACATACAAGTTTATTAGTGTGTTAGAGATCTACACACCTAATTACCGATAAGACGATGCTTTCTATGTCGACGCTATCCTTAGTCGACACTACTGCTATCTGCCTAAGATGTTGTTCAGAAGCTGGTCCACAACTAAGTGGCCAATCTCGAATGGCAGATACTACTCTTTTCTTAAGCTTAGGTATTTTCTCCTTTGCCTGATCCATATTTAATTCCATCACAAGTCCTTATCAGAACTACTATCACAATATTTAATTGTTAATTCTCATTATAACCTTAAGATCTTGCATATAATGATTAAATCTAATAGAAATCTAGGGAAATCTTCTTACCTTAAAAATCCCGAAAGTGGAGACTAGCTATTTTTGGCTTTTAGATCTAATTGTCCAAGCTTCCTTCAAATCCGAATTGTGGTCCTTCAAACCTGAATTGTCGCCCATCATAAAACCATTAAACTATTAGCTTTCGGCTTTTGCCTTTCAAAAATCGGGAATAGATCATGAGAACTAATCAAAAATTGACACTTACCTTAGCATAGGAGATTCGACTAGCACTAGAAAGAGGATTCAGCAATGCCAATGGAAAATTTAAATGCCGGAAGTATAGAACTAATTCTCAAATAAGATGAATAAAAGAGAAGACTATGGATGCTTTGGCTTTTTAGAGAAATCAACACAAGGAGGAAAAAGTGGAGAAGAGTTTCGGCTTTTGAAGAAATTAGAGAAAAGAAATTGGAGAAGGAGAAGCTAGGGAAATTCGGCACAATGGAAGAGGAATATAGGGTTTTCAATGTCGGAAATAAGGAGCTAGTCCTTCCTATTTATAGATATTTTGGCACCTACTGCTAAAAACTGAAAACGCCCTTAAATTCAAGCTAAAAGAAAGGGAAAATTTGGCACCCTCTGTGCCATGCAGTAGCCGAATTTTACACTTCTCTAAGCAGTGGATTTTCAGCCAACACTTCCCTTGAAGATAAGCTCCTAAATTTTCTCATTTTTATCTACTATTTTATCAATTATAAAATCCATCTAAATCTTCCTATTTTTGAGCCTTGTAGCCGTCCACCTCATCAAATCTTAATGCCTAAATTTAACTCACTTAAATTAAAAAATTTGGGCTTTATTAAACAAAAATTTTGGGCCCCTAACTCCTTGTGTGTGGCGTCACTCCTTGCTTCATTTTAGGTGCCAAAAATGGCCCTAAAAACATGGGCTCCTTGTGGCCAAAACTTGGGCCTCTTTTATTATTAATGACGCCACCTTAAAATAATTCAAGCAAGGCCTTTGCCTAATCCTAAGCCCAATTTTGAACCCCTATCACTTAAATTAACAAATTAAACATATCCCCACACTAAATGCACAGGCCCATAAATTTAGGATATTACAATTCTACCCCCTTAAAGAAATTTCATACTTGAAATTTCCATCTAACTAGTAATCATACTACCTAAGTCTCACCACTATGCTTTTGCTGCGCACTCCAATTCTAAAGCCAAAATAAATACTTCTGCCCCATTGTTTCTAAGTAGCTCCAACACAGATTTCCGGGCTCCTATGCCCATGCCTACTCCAGCAACCCTCTCTAAAACCCTCAACATCGCCTGAGATACAGCATCATCTCCGGCCGTCTGATCTTGACATTCGACCTTTTCAGCTGGCATTTCATTTCTACCCGTGGGCGATCCATCGGTTCGACAGAGTCATCCTACCCCTACCACGACCATGTGGCAAACGTCCTTGACCCCTTGTACTCATTCTACCAATTCGCATTTATCTGATTAGAAATTTTATGAATTAGTAGTTTTCTCCCATTGGTTAACCACGAACAGTCTTATGAATAATAGTTTTAAGAGTAGTTCTTTCGAATTCGCATTCACAATTTAGTCTCAAGTTCGTATCCTCTAAGAAACACATACAGTTAATCATCAACATCCATGAACTTACGTTCATCACAGAAAAGTGGTGTTGTTGTTGTTGTTTTACTACCCAAGGGTATTTTCATAATTTTATCCTACAGGGGTATTTACGTAATTTTTCAAAATAATGTTCGTTGGTGATTTTGTAAAATAAGGGTATTTTAGTAATTTTTCAATTCAAGGGTATTTCAATAATTTTTGAGATCAGGGGGTATTTCAGTAATTTTGACATCCAGGGGTATTTCGATAATTTTTTAAATCAGGGATATTTTGATGTTGTTGCTATCGTTGCGTTTTTTTTTATTTTTTTCGAAGGGGTATTTTGAAAAAATTCTAGTTACTCTTGTAAACATACGGTTTTTGGGTAAATTTTCAAAATATAGGCATTTTACAAATTCACTATTGGTTGGAATTTTTCACATATCAAGTGTATTTCTTTGGAAATTTACAAAACTTAGGGGTTTTTGTTTGCAAAATAGGGTGGCTGGTCCCTTTTGGGTTTTAATTATAGGTTTGGCCCATCAACAAGTCCTCGTAATTAGAGTGAATAGCCACTACACACCAGGTAAGATTCCAGCAAAGAGGAGGTGAGTAACTAGGACTGCTTAAATACCAAGCTCTTCCGGATCTATTCCTAGACATGCGTATGCCTGTTACCACACCCTAGTCTTGCGACTCGTTCATGGGTTTTGTTTAGTGAGGTTAAGTCTTATGAAATTTAAGGAGTTATTTCAGCTAAGCATAGAGTCCATCAAGTTCTAGATCTAATTAGTCTATGTCCCATAAAGTCCATCAAGCCCACATAGATATATAACACACAGAGAGTTCAGAATACTTACCTGCGTGGATCGGGTGCCAGAGACTCGAAAGCCATATACTTAAACCGACATTTTTCTAAATTTTTTCCAAAACACCACTAGGCCCATTTCACGCCTCGAGTTTTGAACTGGCTCGATATAAAATGTAACACCCCAAACCCGGCCCATGCGTTTGACTAGATTTGGCGTGTTATGGAACACATAACACTTTATCGGATTTTGAAAACACAAGTTAATTATTTAAAATTTGAATAAAGAAGTGACTTTTTGGAAATAAACCTCTTTGTATCATTATTACGTATAAATAAACCTTATCATGAATGCATAAGTTGCATAATATTGAAAACTTCTTAGTTGAATAAAACTAGGGCCTTATTACATAAATATTCCCAAATAAAATAAAATAAAATTTAAAGAAATCCAAAAATAATTTGTAAAAATAAAACTTGTTGGCCCTCGAGTCCATCTCGGCTCCCATGTCCACGATCTACTGCTCATCTGGAAGAGTAGAGAAAGGAAAGCGTGAGTCACCAAGACTCAATGTATAAATCTCAAAACACACAATGACCCGAGCCCACAAACACATTATGGACCCTGGCCCATACATGAATGTAACAATCATAATCACATGGTAAACGATAAATAATGAATAACCCAACCAATCCTAGGTTTCCATCCTCTACACACCAACCCGCACCAACCATCACAACTTGGGATTTCTACAATCAACCCTCCATCCGCTACACACCAAAACAACAAAAGACTTCCTATTCCTATTAATTAGAATCATTAAATGTGGCATAGCCACCGATCACTATGTGACCTAACATTTGTATATGTGGGATTTCCACCACCGATCACCAACTGACCTATCATGCACTTCCCCTTCAATATCATATTCCCACCCCATGCATACACATAAAGAAAACATCATGCAGTCATATATATTTTTTGATACACGTAGGGAGTTCTAGGTTTACATACCTGGCATCCTTTCCTAACCCTTTTAGGGTTCCATTAAACTATCTATACAGCCTCATTCCAGCTTTTAAGCCCATAACATATATATAGTCATACATACAGGTTTATTAGTGTGTTAGAGATCTACACACCTAATTACCGATAAGACGATGCTTTCTATGTCAACATTATCCTTAGTAGATACTACTACTATCTGCCTAAGGTGTTGTTCAGAAGCCGGTCTACAACCAAGTGGCCAATCTCGAATGGAAGATACTGCTCTTTTCTTAAGCTTAGGTATTTTCTCCTTTAAATGATCCATATTTAATTCCATCACAAGTCCTTATCAGAACTACTATCACAATATTTAACTGTTAATTCTCATTATAACCTTAAGATCTTGCATATAATGATCAAATCTAATAGAAATCTAGGAAAATCTTCTCAAATCTAATAGAAATCTAGGAAAATCTTCTTACCTTAAAAATCTCAAAAGTGGAGACTAGCTATTTTCGGCTTTTAGATCTAATTGACCAAGCTTCTTTCAAATCTCAATTTCCATCCTTCAAATCTTGAATTTTTCCCATCATAAAACCATTAAAATATTAGCTTTCGACTTTTGCCTTTCAAAACCGGAATAGGTCATGAGAACTAATCAAAATTGACACTTACCTTAGCATAAGAGATTCATTAGCACTAGAAAGAGGATTCGGCAATGCCAATGGAAGATTTAAATGCCTAAGTATAGAACTAATTCTCAAATAAGATGAATAAAAAGAAGACTATGGATGCCTTCGGCTTTTTAGAGAAATCAGCACAAGAAGGAAAAAGGAGAGAAGAGTTTTAGCTTTTGAAGAAATTGGAGAAAAGAAATTGGAGAAAGAGAAGCTAGGGAAATTCGACACAATGGGAGAGGAATTTAGGGTTTTCAATGTCAGAAACAAGGAGCTAGCCCCTCCTATTTATAGATATTTTGGCACCTATTGCTAAAAATTAAAAACGCCCTTAAATTCAAGCTAAAAGAGAGGGAAAATTCGACACCCTCCTTGCCATGCAGTAGTTGAATTTTACACTCCTCTAAGTAGTGGATTTTCAGCCAACACTTCCCTTGAAGATAAGCTCCTAACTTTTCTCATTTTTATCTACTATTTTATCAATTATAAAATCCATCTAAATCTTCCTATTTTTGAGCCTTGTAGCCGTCCACCTCATCAAATCTTAATGCCTAAATTTAACTCACTTAAATTAAAAGATTTGGGCTTTATTAAACTGAAATTTTGGGCCCGTAACTCCTTGTGTGTGGCGTCACTCCTCGCTTCATTTTAGGTGCCAACAATGGCCCTAAAAACATGGGCACCTTGTGGCCAAAACTTTGACCTATTTTATTGTTAATGACGCCACCTTAAAATAATTCAATCAAGGCCTTTGCCTAATCCTAAGCCCAATTTTGAACCCCTATCACTTAAATTAACAAATTAAACATATCCCAACACTAAATGCATAGGCCCATAAATTTAGGATGTTACAGTTGTACCCCCTCAAAGAAATTTCATCCTCGAAATTTCCAACTAACTAGTAATCATACTACCTAAGTCTCACCACTATGCTTTTGCTGCGCACTCCAATTCTAAAGCCAAAATAAATACTTCTACCCCATTGTTTCTAAGTCGCTCTAGCACAGATTTTCGGGTTCCTTTGCCCATGCCTACTCCAGCAACCCACTCTAAAACCCTCAACATCACCTGAGATACAGCATCATCTCCGGCCGTCTGATCCTAACATCCGACCTCTTCAGCTGGCATTTCATTTCTTGACCCGTGGCCAGATCCTACTGGTTCTGACAGAGTCATCCTACCCCTACCACGACCACGTAGCAAATGTCCTCGACCCCTTGTACTCATTCTACCGATTCGTGTTTATTTGATTAGAAATTTTATGAATTAATAGTTTTCTTCCACTAGTTAACCACAAAAGTCTTATGAATAATAGTTTTAAGAGTAGTTCTTTCGAATTCGCATTCACAATTTAGTCTCAAGTTCGTATCCTCTAAGAAACACATACATTCCATCGTCAACATCCATGAACTTATGTTCATCACAGAAAAGTGTTGTTGTTGTTGTTGTTTTACTACCCAGGGGTATTTTCGTAATTTTATCCTACAAGGGTATTTACGTAATTTTTCAAAATAATGTTCCTTGGTGATTTTGTAAAATAAGGGTATTTTAGTAATTTTTCAATCTGAGGGTATTTTGGTAATTTTTGAGATCCGAGGTATTTCAATAATTTTGACATTTAGGGGTATTTCGATAATTTTTCAAATCAGGGATATTTTGATGTTGTTGTTGTCGTTGTGTTTTTTTTATTATTTTTTTCGAAGGGGTATTTTGAAAAAAATCTAGTTACTCTTGTAAACATACAGTTTTTGGGTAAATTTTCAAAATACAGGCATTTTACAAATTCACCGTTGGTTGGAATTTTTCACAAATCAAGTGTATTTCTTTGGAAATTTACAAAACTTAGGGATTTTTGTTTGCAAAATAGGGTGGCTGGTCCCTTTCGAGTTTTAATTATAGGTCTCGCCCATCAACAAGTCCTCATAATTAGAGTGAATACCACTACACACCTGTAAGATTCCGGTGAAGAGGAGGTGAGTCACTAGGACTGCTTAAATACCAAGCTCTTTCGGATCTATTCCTAGACATGCGATGCTGTTGTTACACCCTAGTCTTGCGACTCGTTCATGGGTTTTGTTTAGTGAGGTTAAGTCTTATGAAATTTAAGGAGTTGTTTCAGCTAAGCCTAGAGTCCATCAAGTTCTAGATCTAATTAGTCTACGTCCCATAAAGCCCATCAAGCCCACATAGATATATAACACACAGAGAGTTCAAAATACTTACCTGCGTAGACTAGAAAGCCATATCCTTAAACTTGACATTTTTCTAAAATTTTTTTCCAAAACACCTCTAGGCCCATTTTACAGCCTGAGTTTTGAACTGGGCTCTGATACCAAAATGTAACACCCTAAACCCGACCCATGCGTTTCGACCAGATTTGGCATGTTATGGAACACATAACACTTTATCGAATTTTGAAAACACAAGTTCATTATTTAAAATTTGAATAAAGAAGTGACTTTTTGGAAATAAACCTCTTTGTATTATTATTACGTATAAATAAACCTTATCATGAATTCATAAGTTGCATAACATTGAAAACTTCTTAGTTGAATAAAACTAGGCGCCTTATTACATAAATATTCCCAAATAAAATAAAATAAAATTTAAAGAAATCCAAAAAATAATTTGTAAAAATAAAACTTGATGGCCCCTCGAGTTCGTTTTGGCTCCTATGTCCACGATCTACAACTTATCTGGAAGAGTAGAGAAAGGAAAGCGTGAGTCACCAAGACTCAATGTATAAATCTCAAAACACACAACGACTCGAGCCCACAAACACATTATGGGCCCTAGCCCATACATGAAGGTAACAATCATAATCACATGGTAAACGATAAATAATGAATAACCCAACCCATCCTAGGTTTCCATCCTCTACACACCAACCCGTACCAACCATTACACATTGGGGATTTCTACAATCAACCCTCCATCCGCTACACACCAAAACGACACCAGACCGCCTATTCCTATTAATTAGGAATCATTGAATATGGCATAGCCACCGATCACTATGTGACCTAACATTTGTATATGTGGGATTTCCACCACCGATCACCAACTGACCTATCATGCACTTCCCCTTCAATATCATATTACCATCCCATGCATACACATAAAGAAAACATCATGCAGTCATATATATTTTCTGATACACATAGAGAGTTCTATGTTTACGTATTTGTCATCCTTTCCTAACCCTTTTAGGGATCCATTAAGCTATCTATACGGCCTCATTTCGGCTTTTAAGCCTATAACATATATATAGTCATACATATAGGTTTATTAGTGTGTTAGAGATCTATACACCTAATTACCGATAAGACGATGCTTTCTATGTCGACGCTATCCTTAGTCGACACTACTGCTATCTGCCTAAGGTGTTGTTCAGAAGCCGGTCCACAACCAAGTGGCCAATCTCGAATGGCAGATACTGCTCTTTTCTTAAGCTTAGTTATTTTCTCCTTTGCCTGATCCATATTTAATTCCATCACAAGTTCTTATCAGAACTACTATCACAATATTTAATTGTTAATTCTCATTATAACCTTAAGATCTTGCATATAATGATCAAATCTAATAGAAATCTAGGGAAATCTTTTTACTTTAAAAATGTCGAAAGAGGAGACTAGCTATTTTCGACTTTTAGATCTAATTGACCAAGCTTCCTTCAAATCCCAAATTGCCATCCTTCAAATCCTCGAATTGTCACCCATCATAAAACCATTAAACTATTAGCTTTCGACTTTTTCCTTTCAAAAACCGGGAATAGATCATGAGAACTAATCAAAAATCGACACTTACCTTAGCATATGAGATTTGGCTAGCACTAGAAAGAGGATTCGGCAATGCCAATGGAAGATATAAATGTCGGAAGTATAGAACTAATTCTCAAAGAAGTTGAATAAAAGAGAAGACTATGGATGCTTTGGCTTTTTAGAGAAATCGGCAAAAGGAGGAAAAAGTGGAGAAGAGTTTCGGCTTTTGAAGAAATTGGAGAAAAGAAATTAGAGAAGGAGAAGCTAGGGAAATTCAGCACAATGGGAGAGGAATTTAGGGTTTTCAATGTCAGAAACAAGGACCTAGGCCCTCCTATTTATAGATATTTCGGCACCTACTGCTAAAAACTGAAAATGCCCTTAAATTCAATCTAAAAGAGAGGGGAAATTTGGCACCCTCTTTGCCATGCAGTAGCCGAATTTTACACTCCTCTAAGCAGTGGATTTTTGGCCAGCGCTTCCCTTGAAGATAAGCTCCTAACTTTTCTCATTTTTATCTACTATTTTATCAATTATAAAATCCATCTAAATATTCCTATTTTTGAGCCTTGTAGCCGTCCACCTCATCAAATCTTAATGCCTAAATTTAACTCACTTAAATTAAAAGATTTGGGCTTTATTA